>CM075102.1:29174145-29557025 GCA_037576195.1 Phytoseiulus persimilis | reverse complement strand
CTCCGTCGCTTGCAGCGGTGGCCATTTCTTGGAACGCGAACGACACGTCAATGCAAGTGCCAATCAGAGGGCCCAGTTCCGGAATGAATTCGGGCACACCAATCATACCTCCTACTCATCGCTTCTTGGAGGCGGCGGCGTGAATTACAGCAACTACTCGAACATCCAGCAGAGTAGCAACGATATCGTTTTGGAGAGAATTGAGCGCGAGGCAAAAATGAGGAGAACTTCAGCGTATCAGTCTGAGACCACATTCTCTTGGAAAGGGACCCTCACGACTCGCTTTCACGCCTCACCTACGTTCGCCCCAAAGGTATTCGTAGGAGGTCTACCTTATGATGTCACTCCCGACGCTCTGACGGAATTGTTCGGGAAATTCGGACTCGTCACTGTCCAGTTCCCGCCCCGAGGCCGAGGACACGCATACCTCGTATTCGACAGTGAACAGCAAGTTCAGGCGCTCCTCAACGCGTGCGAGAATAAAGGACCTGGACAATACTTCTTCTGGGTATGATATCGATTTTCCAAGCTAGAAAGCAGTTGCGGGTCTCAATCCCTCTCCTCGTATCGTACATCTGTTATTCGTCTGAAGATCCCATTCCAATCGCAGGTATCTTCCCGGCGAGGCAAGGACCGTCATGCTCAGGTCATTCCGTGGGCTATCGAGGATAGCGAGTGGGTTATGCCGACCGGATCGAATTGTGATTCGTCACTATCGTTGAGCTTGAGCTCCTCCAACTCAGGTTCCATAGATTCTCTATTGGAGACTGAGTCTGGGAGAGGCGAAAACAACTCGAGGATCGCTGACACGAAGAGATCGCAGACTCAAACCAATGCCTACAAAGAAAACACGGTGTTCGTTGGAGCTCTTCACGGCGAAATAACAGCCGAAGGACTTCAGCAGATCCTTTCCGATCTATTCGGGCCGGTTGCACATGTTGCAATCGATTGCGACAAGCAAAGGTGACCAAGCCCCTGTTCTTCCCGACTTCTTCCTCATTCATCCACTGAGTCATTCCTGTCGATTCAGAGAAAGTTCTGCCCTCTAACATCATAACGCTGTTTCCAGATATCCCAATGGGTCAGGCCGAGCTACGTTTGTATCGCGAGAGTCTTTTCGTCGCGCCGTGTTGGCTGAGTTTGTGCAGGTTGTGACGACCAGGTTTTCGAAAATCATACAGTTGGACGCTTACATCGAGGACGGAATTTGCTCCGAATGCAAAGCTGCGACACCCATATTTTGTCGCCATCCATCGTGCTTCTGTTACTACTGTGCGATGTGTTTCGAAAAGCACCGCCGTGATTTGCCCGTTACAGAGTATCACCCACCAGTTATGAGGAATCGTAACAACGGCTTCAATAACATGAACTCCAACTCAGTTCATAACATCAACCGCCCCAACCGATCGAAAACCATTTAGGAAGGAAATCTCCCCTAAGTGACCCTAGGTGTAATTTAAGCCTTTCAAGTCGCATTCGTAACTATAATTTCGGCTGGTTCAGTGCGTATATTCGCCGCAACCGGTGTTCGTTCCATCATCAATTAGAAAGCCCGTAGTACGCAGTGTCTTACTTAGTCGCATCGTTGAGCTCTCCGTTCGCACCATGGCGCGTGTCACATTGGCAACCCATCTACCATTTCTTATACTTTTTCGGAAATACTTTTAAGGGAAGCAGCTTGCATCTATTGTTCTGCTGGCCTTACACAAATCTTGCCGTCTCACATTGATATTATTACTTCAGATGGCTTTGTCGCTAGTGATCACGCTGTTCGGGGGAGCGATCGAGCTAGCGAGCGAGCAAGAAAGCAAGCGAAAAAAATCCGCTTCTAATTCACTTCAACTCATCCAAGAGCTGTTAGTCGCCACAAGCAGACATGTATGCTCAGATACTTCGGCGATGCGAAGTGTGAAAGGAGTCTCATCACGAAACGGATGCCGCACAAAGGTGTCTGTTGCTCACACGTGACGAGGGAAACTAATTCGTACTGTGGTGACTTCGGCGACTTTATGCATTATTAGTTTCATATGAATAGATGATTATCGAAAATTATCGAAAGTCTGTTTTAGACAGCCATCTTCGAGAAGTTTGGGGAGTACTTCCCCAAATTTCTTCGATGAGAGAGCCTATTTTTAAGCAATGGCAGAGCTGCTGGCATCTTACCAATCGTCGCCACATTTGAATCATTCTTTCATCCTCCACGCCAGTCTGCTATATTTGATTCATTCATATACGGATGTTTCTTTTCAATGTTCGTTGATGCGTGGATGTTCCCAATATCGCTGCTTTGCTCGCGATGCATCCAGTCCCCGTGCCACTTCGGAAAGTTTGACCAGCACTACGGAACAACATGTTGAGAAGAAAAAATTATTCGCATTCGTTACACAAACTCATCCTCGATCTCGGAAGCATGTTTTCGCGCTTTCGGGAAGAAAAACCCATCAATTTCTACGTGTATCTCCGGTAACCATCTTACGAATTGAAAGAAACAATAGGTTAATGACGAGAAGTCATTACGTTATAACTGATTCGTTATTTACTGATAAATGTTTCTCATAAACTCCTCCAATATTGACGTTGTTTTCACTCGATACGTCTATTGCATCCGTCATCTCCGATCCAGCGTCAAAAGGCGAGTGTTTTCTCATTCCGACTCCCTCAAGAGCAAGGAGGATCACAAGAAAGAATTACAATCTTTTGTCCAACGATTCGACATTCGCAAAGGCTTCGAGCTCCTGGACTCTTTATTCTAGTGACGATAAGAGGTTTTCTGTCTTCGTCCCGATCCATAGGGTTCATCTATTATGTACATGAATTGAGCCAGCGGAATACTACTGTACATTGGAATTTCGAACGCAAGGGGGACCGAGGAGGAAGTCATGGTGGAGCAAGTCTTCGGCCGACGCCCGCTGTCGAGGGAATCGTATGAGACATTTGCGCAGAACATCAATCAAATCAGGATCGGCGTCAGCAGGGTAGAAGATCTCATGCTTGGGATCAACGATGGCCAGCGCTTTGCTGGCAGGATGTCTGATATGAGCGAATGGTGGCCGCCCGAACGCCATGGAATATAATATACAACCCAGACTCCAGATGTCGGAAGCCCGGCTCGTTTTGATTGACGTTTCTCTCGATTGCTGAATGATTTCGGGAGACATATAGTTCATTGTCCCGATCGCTGAATCGCGGTAAACTGAAGTAGCATCGCCGATGTCGTCAGAAATGCCGAAGTCAATCAGTTTCAAGCGACCCCTCACAACTATGAAGTTCGATGGTTTCAAATCCTGATGGATGATTCCGAGTCGATGTATACGCGCAACCGCAACCAACATATCCCTGAAGAAGAAGCGTACGGTGATCCAATCCTTGACGGCGCGCTGGAGCACAGTTTCCAGGTCCGAATCTCCTTTCTCCATCACCATGAATAGCTTGTTTTGTTCGTCACGGACCTCAAAATCCATCAATTTAACAACTTGATCGCAGTCTTGCAATTTCTTCAAAACCTGAATCTCGCGTAGATAGTTCTCCTTGACTGTTGGCTCCTCGGGAAGGGTCACATCTTTGATCGCCACGATTTGACCATCGTACAGCGCCGAGAAAACCTGCGAAAGATCGGGAATTTATTCGATGCTGCGACAGAAACAGTATTATGGAGGAAGGGCTGATCAATGATTTTGAACAACCGAAGGCACCAGCTTGTCCGCAGATTCTTACCTTGCATGAGCCACCAGTTCCTAGATCACCAATGATCATGTAGTCTTTACCGTTAACATGCATGACCTTCGACATGGGCAGGAATAATTTCAAAGGTTTCGTGACCTCCACTTGCGGAACGGAAGCTTCCTTCACCGACACGTAAGTTTTGAGCGGGGGAGGCATTTGTTTTCGTGACATGGCTTCCATCATTTCTGGCTCGTTCTCTTTTTGCGCTGGAATCGTGGATATGGAATAAGACAATTGAGTCCTTCTTTGTCTTCCCTACCGATTCCGCCAATACGACTGTAATCTATGGTCTGATTATTCGCGCACTAACTTTCATCCAACTCGATGGTTTTGAGCAGCTCTCCAATCTCAGAGAGCTGTTCCGGGGGAAGTCTCCGTCTGAAGCGATGCGGCTGCAAGGGCTTCGAGTGCCCACTCTGAATTGATGCCGACCCGGGAGTGACATTTCCTGCCGCGTCGATGGGTCGTGTTGGAGGGAACAGAGCTGGCCGCTTCCGGTCCCAAGTCAGCGACGCCGTACGTCGAGCTTTCGGTAACTCAGGGGTTCGATCCATACACGACATTTGTTGAGGCTGAAGAATGGACTTGCTGTAAGAGCGGCTGTTCTTAGGCTCTCCCGCAGCAGAGTTCCGCACCGCATGTCATATCGTTTCGTCGAGAACAGAAGTCCGAAAGTTGGCTTCCGGAGGAGCAAACGAATCGCCCGAGGTAGCAGCGATCTGTTCGTGGAGTATGGAGTGTAAGCTTCTGACAACAGGTGATCACGAGAATTAGTACCCACGCAACTCGGTCAAGTAGAGTTCGAAAATGTAGGCTCATCGTAGTCCTGGTTGGACATGCGGGCTATAAGCAGAGAACAATATCCAAGTCGGTTTCGAGAAGTGAGCCTTACGTTATTTACCCGATCCCTGAGCGAGGATCCAGCAACTTCGGATAGATGCAACTCTTGTGAACGTACTGAACACCAGAATATGCATTTACGTGTTCCAAGAAGTGAACACAGAACTCCAAGGAGAGAGAGTTCCAATTTCTGAAAACCAGCTTTCCTCAAGCCGCACAAAAGCCAAACAGAACACAGAGCTCAATCGTAGCAGACGACTTTCCCGCCCGTTGCAGATAGATGCGGCACCCCATTCGAAACATCGGTACGTTGAGGCGCCTCCGATGAGGAGAGAAGGAATAGGAAGAATTATCGGAATAGGTCGGTCGACAACATTCTCCCACATCTATGATTTCAGTACCCACCATATCACCGAACCTGTCTCTGCTCGGTATTCGACGTTTCCATGTAAATGTCCGGATTTTGAGTTTTCCACAGGAACGTCCGGTTCATATGCTTCTGAGATGAAAGGTTCGGCTCCGTAGCCTTAAATGGCGAATAAATCCGCGTTCCATGCCAGGACAAACTCGTTGTGCAATTCCGTCGGAGAAGGGCCTGTCGGGCGCAGCCAATACACAGTTGAGTCGGAGGCACGAGATGAATATTTCGAGTCTGTATGAGTGACTCGTTTGGTGAGGTTCGGAGGGGTTACAATGCTCTTCCCTCGCCTGGGGCATAGCCGAATGTGTGCCTGTGGCTTGAATTTCGTTCACACACAACAGGCATTGGCAATAGCGGGTAGTACTCCGAAATACTCAGCATCTTGGACTGTTTGCAGAAATCGTTGTCCGCCTGATGCGTGAATCTCGGAGCAGCGAATGTAGAGTAGTGTCGAAACCGACGGATCTGAAGAACGGAAATCGCGCTCATGTGTTCCAGCTCAGGGAGGCCGCTGGCGATCCGAACGGAAAAGCGATCGCACATTCTCCGTGACGCATCTCGTCGTTTTCCAAGGGCGCATTGAAAGCGCTACTACTCCAGGGATGCCTCTAGTTGAGAAACACTGATCTCGGAAACCAGGAGGAAAAAGTTTCCATGAAATCGCGGAAAGTCACGAGAGACCCTTGGTTACGATCTTCCTCTAAGCCCCGCGTCAGTTGATTGGGATTCGGCCACCACAGCAATGAGAAAAATTATCTTGTCTTTTCTATTCTTCGACTATGAAGACAATATTCGCTCAGTCCAAAACTTGAAGCGAAATCAAGGGAATTGAGCGCTCGTCCCTTGAAAATTCACTCGTTCGATAAATGCGGTTTGAAAGATCGGGTCCCGACTCCCGGTTGGATCAGGTGATTGGCAGTGTCACTCTAGATGAAGAGCGTCAACCACCGCGCGCTTATCGCTTGAGTGGATTTCACTGGGACTTATCGATATATATGGCTATCGTGGATGTGTGGAGTTTATCGAGGGATCTGAGTTTCCTTTAGGAAACACGATTCTTCCACATTCCCCCACTTAGAAATATCGGTCTCCAAATTCACCCATTTCTGCATTGAGTCCTCAGGGCTTCAAGAGAGAGAGAGAGAGAGAGGGCGACAGCGAGAACAACAATAACACGCAGACGCTGGCGGATGTCGTAAGTTTTTCCAGAATAGCTCAGTCAGCTCTTTTGCCCGCTTCTCCTTATCGTTGCTCACCTGACAAAGGGTTAACCCGGCTCCATTAGTGCTATTATCGTCTCCGTTGGGGTTCCGATCGAGGAGCACTCACTAGTACTAGGAACTGAGCTGGTAAGAAGAGTGTGAGATGGCGGCCACCGGTACCAAAGGAAAGCTCTTGCGAGTTATCGATGATATGGAAATAATATCAAAGTAAGTTCCGAATACCCAGCACACCTGTACATTGACATCCAAGTTCACGCGTTTACTCCAAAACCCTGTGTCGAGCTTGGGTCCTAACCGTAGCTCCGGATCCCCGCCTTTATAGAGAGTTGGTGGATAATTTCTTGGCTCCGAAAGCTCAGAAATTGAGCAGCAGTGAACACTTTCATCTGGGAGAGCTTCTCGTCGCTAAGGACCAGGAGCTTAAAGATCTTCTGCAGCAAGCTCGGCAGCAGGAGAAAGTAAGTCCCTCTCAAAGCACATCTTCAACTGCACATCTAATGTACAAGATGAACATCATCTGCATACTCCTTCATTTTCGCTGTGAAACGATTCGCTGATCCACTTTGACTACGAAAGGTCGAAGAGGTGATCGAAGCCCTCCAGGAGGAAGTTGACAGACAGGATAAAGACATCCACACTCTACAAAGTAATCTCAAGGAAGCAGAGAATCTCTTGGTGAGCTCATTAACTACTATCGCACTATATCAGTCTACGTGCTTCTCCAAAATTGACATGGAGGGATCTCCAGTATTCTTGTCGTGTCACAGCGGGTCTCAATGTCTTGATCTGAGGTATCCGGTCTCCTTGCCACAGGCGACAGCGATATATCAAGCGAAGCAAAAACTGGAGTCGATAAAGAAAGCTCAGGACAACCAAGTTTCTTCGGAGGAGCTCATAAAGTATGCACATCGGATCTCCGCGTCGTGTGCAGTTGCCGCTCCACATAATTGGCAGCAAGGCGACACTCGTCGTCCCTACCCTACGGACCTCGAAATGCGGCAAGGATCGCTGGGTAGAATGTGCGATTTGCCCCTCCCGCCCGCAGAAGGACCACGCGGGATTCTCGGTATGATCTTTTCGATATCATCCTTCTTTTCTAGTCTTGGCAACATTCCGATCAAGTACGAATAACATACGGTTGGGTCGTTAGCACTTCCTCCGCTGTCTGGTTTTGACCCGACATTGGCTCCCTTGTTTGATATTCGAATCATAGTCCCCCCATTGGCCTGCGGTTCGAGGCGGGCTTACTGCTGTTATTGAGAGCCAGTATTTTCCGTCTCTCGTTCGTTTCGGTGGAAAGATGCATGGTTCGAAGTTGTTAATGTGTACCTCGTTCGCTTTTTTACTCCGCAGAGCCGAGTGCGTATAATCCTTCGTTTCTTTAATATGACTCTGTATTGCTCATTTTTGCTAGATATATGCCACTTGGTGAGTTCTAGCGGCTCGCTCGCTTCGAGCAGTGGACGGGAGCTCATGATAGCGGTTTCAAGGCAACAAGCCCTCTTGTGAATTTCACTAACAAACACCGCTGTCTCCTTGCAGAGGGAAGTCTTGGAACGCCAGTTGGAGGCCCACCTTCGGGATTCGGATCATGGCAACTCGGATCCTCGCTGTCGTCTCAAGATATCAAACCGAATCTGTCTTCCTTAGCGTTGCAAACAGGCATGGAATCGAAGAACGAAGACGTTGAAGTGATGTCCACCGACTCCAGTTCGTCCTCAAGCAGCGACAGTCAATGAGAACGCTGACATTGTGTACGTGAGATGTACATGTGTTCTTCCTGTAAATATATTGTGAATGAAATATATGACGTTCGATTCCGGAGATATCATTGAACTGTTCGAGACAAGTCGAATTTGATATGGAAAATTGAAGGATAGGTCAGTTCTCAAACGTAATTTTCGAGTCTGTACGGTGGATAACCTGGAATCGTTACTCGATTCTGAGCTTCGTTCCATGTACTACTGGATTGACGAGGTGGTGCGGGGTGGAATTTCGGCGAACACGCTACGCAGCTTATCGGATCGATCTATAAAAAGATGGACGAGCAACGGCAGTCCCAGAAATATGCCGCTTGTTCTCCCTATCAATTCTGCGTGTCGCAACAAGGGTCTCTCCGCGTGTTTCGCAAGAGAACGCGCTGCACACCGCATACACAGCACAGAAACACATAGATACAGATATCTGCCTTCCACATTTGCAGAGCATTGTGTGCTATCTACAAGGCTCCATTCGTCAGAGAAATCCTGCATAAAAGTTGAGTGGTGAGATCGATTCCGGAGCCAACTCCTAAGACTCCCAATGACATGATTAGATCGACCCCGAAACACCTATTCGGACTCCAGAAACTATGCTCCGATCGAGCTCGGAATCACCTTCCTAGACTCCGAGAAGTGTGATGATATCGTTCCCGGAATCACCCCCTTGGGCTCCGGAAAGTATGGTTAGATTCAATGCAAGCATCTCGAGCACTTCATGAGCGGTGACAACAATGCCCGGATGCATCCGCATCGTGGTCAAGCCGATCAAACTCTCTTCAGTCATATCTAGAGCCCCGATGCTTAAGTGCTTTTCTAAATTATACCCTCATTGCAACTGATCAATCTTAGGTGATTGATCGAGTAATTTCGAAAATTCACTCAAACTGGCAGGCTCTCTTCAGGACCGCAAAGATTGCCGGAAAAAAGCTGTTTCGAGCGGCGAAAATCGAGCCGTTTGGCCATGGCAGCCTCAGAAATCATCGCGGTGGCCTTAATTTCGCTTTTGAGAAGGAACCGCGCCTCCTGGAAACGTACTAATTAGCGATTGAAATTCAGGGCTTGGGACTCTTCCATCAACCCTGTACTATATTGAGGTGGAAACTGCTCGACGGAGAAAGCTGCCCTAGCCTCGCGCAGCAGTGCTGTGTGGCTGGCCTCACTGGGTAAAAAGTCTGCATAGGGTGGGATTTCCACGAGCAGATCGGCATATGTTACGCCAGCCATGAGGACTCGAGCGGGAGGTCGCGGGTTCTCTCGGCCGACTTCTCTGGAGAAGGTTTCCATGGGTCCCTCTCTGTGCAGGCGAGTATCGGAGAAGCTCTCCCAAGATCCTGGTATCAGAGGTAAAGTAATATCCGGTACTTGAGCTCTGTTGAACCGGCCAGGGAAGCTTCATCAGAGGCCAAAACGAAGATCAGGGGAGGAAGAGAGAAATCTGGAAGAGGCATCGCAGTTGACGAGTTGCTCACCATTGCCTGACCGCGGCAGTAATTACCAGCGGAGTTTCGAAGGTGCATCGCGTACTCGGGGAAGACATCTCCTATAGCAGGTACGGGCGACCTTTCGGGGGCGCAGGAGCTACTCAGGGACTGACTGCCTCGCCCGGGGTTACCCCTCATAGGTACCCGCGTACCCAGGGAATTGAAATTGTGGTCCGTATTGGAGGGCCACTGCGGTAGTTTCCAATCGAGAATCTCGCAGCGTACGCCACTGATTACCGGGCGTAGGCGTTTCCGGTTTCCTTGAGAAATATATATGGAGCATTCTCAGTGACTCCTATCCCTACTTGGAAAAAAAAACTTGGATAATCGTCAGGAGCCACATGAGATAGAGGCAGGACCTACCGGTGGCTCTCGACGCCCCGGTTGCCCACCCCTGTTCTATAGGACCGTACACCTGTGACGTAGCCAGGGGGGAGGGTGACCAGGCCTCAGCCCTGCTCGCGAGACGTTCTGAGATCACATTATCCAGGTCGGGCTTCCGAAACGAATTTCGGATCTCTGACCTTTCGGAACCGATCATTACATAACATAATATAGGGGACGCGATTAATAAAGACCATCGATCCTGAATTACGTGTGCAACCGAAACCCCCCACGGGGGGAGTCCTGACTACGTCAGGTAGGGAGCTTCTGGTTGGACGTCAACTAGGAGAGCTCGGTGACACAAAGGTGACGCCGTAAGAGAACATGACAAACATAAACGTCGCATATCTCTCTCATTCCTCATTTCATTTCAGGACCACGAGATGAACCGCTTCTTCTTCTAGCCAGAATCGGCCTCTGCAGCAGACAGTAGCATCGGCTGAACAAAATATCAAACATTTGTGAGTGATGCAAAAGATTTCCTCTACGAATTCCACGATGGAAGCTCTGAGAGACAGATCCGAGCTCAATGCTCCGAACGCTATAGCCCCCTGTGCAGATGACCAGCGCTGATCGAAGGAGGTCACAAGCAAGACAAATACAGTTCAATAACGTCTTTCTGTCCATTCATCGAGAAATAGCTTATTTAATTGGCTTCCGTTCTCCCTAATATTTAATTATGCTCAAAATACAAGGATGGACGAGACAGTCTCATCATCAGATCTTGTCCTGGATGTTCTCGAATACTTCGGGGTTCGGCACTCTGATGATCGCTTTCCGCCACGGTCCTTCGGTGTTCTTCCAAAGCTGCATTCCCTCCGATCTTGACCTCGGCGATCAGTTCGCGCCGTCGTTGTCTGAATCCAGATCGTCATCACTGCACAGGTCAGAGTCTTCAACCGCGGAGTCCTCAACCTCGACTTCTGATTCATCATCTAGGGCCTCCCATTGAGGATGGCTCTCCACGACCGGCTTCGCAGGTTTCACGTCGAACTTGAGGTCGACTTGCTTGTCGAAGTCCTGAGAAGAGAAACACGGGAGGGAAATCCTCGAGAATATCTTCAAAATTCGCCGGATCAATGGCAGTAGCATAGTATGTACTCGGGATAATCTTCCAGCCGATAGGATAGCCAGGAGCAACGAAAGCGGTCAAGCAGGACTCACCGTAACATAGGAATCACTCTTAACGTGCAATGTCAAATGATAGCTTCCAGGTTTACGGGATGCCGTGAATTTCAAAATGGCATCCTCCTCGTCGACGAGATTTGTCATCAGGAACGGAACTGTCATGAGCATCTGCTGTTTCTTGTCGACGAGATAAACCCACCAGAACTCTTGTTTGTCGCTAGGGAAATATGGTGCGTGCACAGAGTGGGAGATCTTCGGTACTTTGTCCATCATCTTCTTTTTCTTCTTCTTGTCTTGATCGAAATGCAGCGCCTCGTCTTCAGATCCGTCTTTCTCGTCATTGTGAATACCCTGTTCCTCGTCACTGTGGTTGCTAGCGGTTTCCTTGACCTCGACTTCGTCGTCATTAAGGTCTTGAGGTTTGTTCTGCTTCTTCCTCTGTCGAAGCTCGCTATCACCTGCCTCGGCTTTGCCGCCGTCCTCACTCTCCTCTTTTTGTGACGCTTGACTTTCGACGCCGTCTGTGGATTCGATACCGTTTTCGTGAACGCGGTTCTCTTTTTCGGGCTCCTCTTCGTCTTCACTTCCCTCCTCTGGGTCGACTCTATGAACGAGTCGGAAGTTCGTTGGCTTCTTACTCTGTAAATAGAAGAACGTAACATGAAAAGTTGTCCTTATCTGCCGAAATGTCTAGCTTCATTGGAACAGACGACACGTTCTCCGGTCGGTGTCCTCTCCACGGAATATTCAGTCAACTGTTTGGGTTCTGACCTTGGTCTTCTTCTTTCCACCAGACTTCTTTTGGGGCTTTTTCAACCAGTTCGTCACTTTGGGCTTTTCCTCTTCCTTGTCGTCCACAAGTTCGTCTTCTGTTCTATTCAAAACTTCTTCAGGCTTCCGTCGGCGCAACGTGACGGTAACGGTGACGAGCGAATCGGCTGTTATGGTTTCGGGATCCTCATCGTCGATTACTTCGAGCTTGTATTTGATCTCAACGGAGGGCATGGACTCGAGGCACTTGATCACCTCTTGGTACTGAGCATCGTCCAAGAACCGTAAGAGATCTCTGCGTTTCGTTTCCGTCAGCTGCCGGAGCTGATCAATGGTCTTGATGTGACATTTCTTATTCGTGAACAGGCGAAGGTGCTCTTCTCCAATGTACGGAATCTGTAGCAGAGGGTTACGGTTCTCCCACAACGCTTGCACAACTAACTGGCAGAGTTTGATAGCGTTCTCGAGAGTTTCCAGTTTGGGGATCCGTTGAATTCGTCCGCTGAGAGCGAGCATCACCAATTGGGACGTGCAGGACACAAACTCGCTCAAGAGTACAGGACATTTCCTTATTATGTACCTCATATCCGAGGCAGCGCCGCTACTCAAGGGCAGCCGCATGAGGTGCGCGTAAAGCAATGCCCTAGCCTTGATCGAATACTCGTAGTTCAGCGGGGGCTCTCTGTTTTTCTCTCCGAAATCTTCAATTTTCTTGATGAGTTGCGGAATCTCTTCGTTGTCGCTCGGTCGCATTTTCATTTCCGGGTTGCGTGACGATTCGAAATCCATGGAGGCTGCCACAATCATTACCACTCGACGGAGCGGCATTAGGGACGTTTTGCTAATGAAGTAGAAGTAGAGGTGGGTCGTGTCTAGGAGCACTTCGAGGTCCTCCCCGTATTTGGCGGACCTGTACCACCACATACCAACCGCGGTGGGCAAACCAACCATGAATACGAGCATGTACGCACCGAGGACCCAGATCGAATTTTCCTTCTCCACAATCCACGACGGCAGCGCGATACCTGCAAATCAATCGATCAGCTGTTTGTTGGACGAGCCAGGAATGGAAGCCGCATCGCTCGGCTCCAAGTTATTTCTCGTGTCAATCGCTGTGCGAGTGGAGCATGAGGTCGAGGCGCTCACCGAAAGACATGGCTCCTGGTCCATCGGGGTTTCCGTAGGTTTCCCAATTCTTGCGAGATTCCTCGTCGGTGAGAGCGGCGTAGGCTTTAGCGATTTTCATGAATTTCGCTTCATTACCCGTTTTCTTGTCGGGATGGTGAATGAGCGAAAGTTTGCGATACGCATTCTTTATTTCGGCTGTTGTCGCCCCGGCATCCAGCTCGAGAATCTCGTACGGATCCCATTTTACCCAAGTGTCCTCCAGATGCGCAACCTGGAACGAAAAAGGAGAGCGATTGCTGTAGCGATGAGCTCCTTTCACCGCTGTCCTTGTTGTTGGTAGCGGTTTCCGCGTTCAGAGCAATCGTGTTTGAGGAAGCGAATGAAAACACTCAATCACAGATCTCTATGTAACAGTCTCTTTATAGATTGCGACAGGTGTGATCGTGGGCGTCTGGAGGAGGGATTCCACAGGAACCTTGAAGCGAATTCGAATCGATCGATTCTGTTATCGCCAAACGAGAATGTGGAGTCTGAGCAAGATGATCCAGGGAGACCAGCTGCGGCTCGTGACGACCCGAACTCCAAAACGACGATGATGAAAAAACGCCAAGAACTCGAACTCAACAATGCGGTGACTTGCCCTCTTCCCGCAGAGAGCTGACAAGTCGATCTCACTTTATAGGAACGCTTCGCGAGTAATTCGTGGTCGGAAGTATGTACAGAATGAGAGCGAGCCAAAGGGCGAATTCCAACCTATGAGTGACTCGTCACTGAGGAACAACGCTGATTTGTCTCTAAATTAGGAATGGATTCAATCCGGTGATCGGTTCGAGAATTTTTCAACAGAACCGCCCGATTCGGATCGTGCTCTTTGTGATGCTCCGTAGACCCGCTGAGTTGTGCACTCGAACGACGACCTCAACCATTCTAATGATGATCGATCCCGAGGCCACCGACGATCGCGGGGATCTTCGAAAACAACTCCTGTGGGTCATAGCGGTGATTTTCTCGAATTTTTCGCTTCTAGCGCTGGTCTTCGGGGCCACGTGTGAACTTTCCGCGGGATTCCTCGAGATTCTACAGGAGAGGTTGCAGAAGAATTGCCACTAACGGGAAGCCAGCGTACTTCATCTGACAGGCCGTAGCATCGCGTTCGCGAGAATTCCCGAGTTTTGGAAAAACTGGGCCTCGGATCGAACAGGGACGTCCGTGTGCACGGCTCTGATCAATAAATCAATTGGTCAACTCAAATCAACGTTTCGGTCATCCGCGAAAACTAAAGAATTCTTCGAGAGTGGCCACCACGACCACACTCCAACCTGTCTTAGCGTTCTGGAACTGCGGATTTGAGCTGTCAATTCAACACAGCAGGCACAACGGAATCAGTGCGTATCAGAACGGGAAATTTCACGAAGGGCAATTCTCTTCCGCCGGCTCACGAACGTCAGCTCCGTGTGGATGCGCAGCCTACATATTTACCCGCGGAGCTCTATCGAGACAACGTCCATGGTTTACTCTCTGTACGCGAATCCCGTGGGGATCGCAGATTTACACCAGGGGCAACTTACCTTGTAGGCGCAGGCGAACATGGCAACCCAACCCAAAATGATGAGTATTCGAATGATGAGATTCTTCGTTTTGGTCATCGGAGCAACATCTTTGAGCCGGGCAGATTTTTCACGACACGGAGGACATTGACATTTCTTCTTTTCTTCATCCGGATTCTCCTTGACTCTTCGGGGCCATAGGTAGTACGTACAGGGCAGAACGACCATGGCCAGGAAGGCCAACAAGAAATAGAAAAACGTGCCTCCGCTTTCATCATACTGAAACTTCGATGCCATCTTGCCCGATGGTCGTTCGACGTGCTCCCGGCACAACTCACCAACTGAAAACACTCGGGTCTGGTGACGTTTGCTGCTCGGGGTCGATGGTGGCGCCAACGGAGGATAATCCGCACCCGGAAAAGTTAGCGTACGCCGGGCGCCGGCGGACGTCCTGATCGGACTTGAGTCAGCGGGTCGGGGGATATATATTTGGAAATCCCAACCACTGGCAGAGGATCTCACATCTGACAGGAGGTGGTTGTGAGTCGTTCGGAGGTGGATTGCCTCGCCGCCGCCGAAAAGCCTGCGCGACCACCCTTTGAAGGTGCGCGTGTTTTGCCCGATTTTTTCCGAGAGAGTTACGCAGAAAAATTCCGTGACAATAATCCGGTTGATATCCCACGGTTATGGGGAATCGCTTCCGATGGATTCGAGAATTCCAAATGTAGATTGTAAGCGATATCGACTCGAACCCATTATCAATCAGCTGTTCGGGCCTTTAGCGTCGTCTGCTACGATTTCACCCTCGGCACGAGAGCCTGTTCGATATAGCTCGAAACTCTCGTCGTGTGTGATCGGGTGACAGAATACTTCTTACCCGAGGGGATTTAGATTCTTCAGATAGCTCCGTACCGTGGACTGACGATGGAAGAACTTGTCACGAAGTTGATGTACGTGGGACTCTCGGAACAGAAAGCGAGAGAAACCTTGAAGAATGAAAGCCTCACCGGTGCTTTAGCCGAGAGTGCGGAACAGGTTTGTGAACTTTGAAATCAGCCGATGCTTCCAAATATAGTGGCTATGGGACAGCATATTTGAACCGGCTCCGTGGTTCCTGAATTCGGGCAGCTTGATGACGTCGGGCCTGAGCCGCTTCGTCCCAGCGGCTGAGCGCACCATCCGAGAAGAAACTACGTGGAACACACAACGTGGCCCGAGTCATTTCACGTCAATCCGAATGTATCGTTCACAGAGATACGGAGAGGAGATTGTAGTATGCTGACGTTGGGCCTTCCTCTAAGTGTCAGTGTGGAAACTTCGGTCGGTGTTGCATCAGCTTCGAGGGGACCACGTCGGACCGAGTTCCCAAAGCAGCTCATGCACCCTTAATAAATCTGGAGAACAGAACATGACATAACATGACCTGACGAATCCCTTGCTGGGCGAGAGTGGATGTTCTAGCGTTCGAGGGAGAACTCGAAATGTCTGCTGCGAAAGAATCGGATTTAACGCTCGCGCGAGGTTTTCCCGCGCACCCGGTTCCGTTTGTCTTGGGATTCCACGATCCGGAATCCGGATCCTGGCCTAGATTGATACGTTGATTTCTATAACTTCGGTATAACAGGTAGTCTTCCCTCACTGTCGAGCGCGGCAACGTCCGCCGGGACGCTGTTCTTGCCCAATGGATTTTGATTTCTGTGTGCCGTGGTGAGACGTTGTCCTTGTACAACACGAGGGTCAGAAGCTGACGTTTCGCGTCCTCGTCATCGTTATGGTATTCATCGCTTCTGGGTCTCAGAGACACTCACAGAGCAGAATCGAGGAGTTCATTTGATCTTCGCAACGGATCGCTGGGGCTAATAATCCGAGACTGGTAACCATTCCCTTGAGATCGCGGCCAACAGCCAAGTTTCCAAGAAAAATCCAACAGTAGCGAGACTGGACCGGGCGTGAATTCACTGTGGCGGTGGTCTTGGTAGCGAAGGTCTCAGACATCGCACGGAGTCGATGGGGGGTACCTGTGAGAGGATCGATATCCGGCGTGACCGACCTAATTGTAGAATTCTGGGCAACATTTCCATCGCTGAACCTGGAGTTTACGGAACTAATTTTCTTTGAAGGTGTCCAGGCTGCTGCACGGGAAAGAAGTTCCGAAAACTGTTCGTTCATTGATATACAGTGCCTGTTCGAAAATCAAAGCTCAATCGCGGAGCCATCTACCCATCGTCATCGAGTATATTGCGAAAGGCCAGCTCGACTCCGAAGTCAAAGTGGCGAGCGCTCTGGATTACCTGCTTTCGAAAGCCGGTGCCAAAGTGGACCTTAAGGTGAGTCCGCTTGCAGCGGAGGCGGTTCGAGGGAGTCGATTCGAGCGACACGGAACGTTCAAATTCTCCTTTCGTTCCTAGGAATTTGAGAAAGCTTCGGGAGTCGGCGTGATCGTGACTCCGGAGGACATCGAGAAGGCTGTGGAAAGCATAATCGAGAAGTACAAAAGCGAGCTCCACGAAAACAGATATCGATTCAACGTGGGAACTCTCCTAGCGGAAGCTAGAGCGGCCCTCAAATTCGCGGAAGGAAAGTTTGTCAAGAACGAAGTCGACACGCAAGTGCTATGTTTGCTTGGACCCAAAACGGACGAGGATCTTCAGCAGCGGATCGTGAAGAAACCCAAGCCCGTTGCTGCGGCCAAAGTGAGTTCTTGCTCCTCGAACATTCTGGAAGGACGTTCTGGATACTGGGGGGAAATAGCAAACACAGCGATTGCACCGCAATCATAGATGTGGTCGAGGATTTATTCAAAGCGAATTGAAGCTGCAAAACTCAATTATGCCCGAGCTGTTCCCTGGTCCACTTCTCCCTGTGCTTTCAACAATGCCGGATTTCTGTTGCAAGGCCTCTCCATGCCCGGAGTCAGCTCGTGCATTGACTCATTCCGAGAACGCTTTGATTTAGTAATCACAGTGGACTTCTAAGTTGATTATGAAGCTGATCATACAGTGAAACACTCTGTAGAGGCGTGAGATCGGTAGCGTCGGAACGAGTCTAGGTTTTCATGAAGGTTAGCGGATCCTCGTCGAAGTAGTGGACCTCCTGTGAAGGAGCATGTATTATGACATCTGGCCGACAGAAATCGAGTAACGAACGTTGGTTCAAGTGTGTGTGTGTAAGCTGATACGGGTGCGTCTGTGAGCCTATCGCTGAACACGTCTACATATTGGATCCGTTCACGTGTGCTTCTCAGCATGAGATACGCTTTCTGGAAGTTAGCTTCGCTCTAATTAGCCTCTGATAGACTTTTGATCGGGATCTTAATGGACACTTACAACGTAGAAGGCGGCCGCCAAAAGTAGGATCTTCTCGACGAGCGTAGCATCTTGAGGGAATTTGAGTCGCGCGTAAGGCCGATCGTAACCCGGATCGGGTATGATGGTGAGGCGGTGCTTCTTGATTTCGCCGACGTTGATGTTGCCTTTCTTGATCTGTGAGCAGCAGCGTGTGGAGAAAATTCCGTGTAGTAGTCTTTCCGAGATCGGGTCAAAGCATATGACCGGATGATTTTTTCCTCTCTCTTCGGAAAAGCCTCCTCGCGGCCGTAGATTGTCACAAGATTTCAAGAAACGTCGGGTCATGCTCCTAGAGCGCGAACTCCCCGAAGTAGGTTTCGGGAGGATGGGGAGGAATTCGGTTCCGTCGAATCGACTAACCTGAAAGTTGATGTTGGAACCCAAGCAGCACTTGGTGCATGTTGGGAATCTCCTGCTCACAACCGTGTAGAGGACAGACTCGCGCTCGTCCATGATGGAATATGTCGGCTTACCGAAATGGCGTCGATGAGAGATGTGTCCCACCACCATGTCGTTCATCTCCACTGTCATCGACTGAAAGCATTCATCGGTGCCGAATTCCGCACCGAACTCGATGATAGAATGGCTGAGCCCGCTCGTTCACGAGCACTTGAGCGAGTTACTCATATGCAAATTGGTGTCCTACTCATCGAGATCCAACGAACCTCTTCGCAGTAATTGCAGCTGAAGAGACATCCGCAACGACAGCAGTTGTGTTTCCGGTGCGCGTAGAAAAGATCCTCGCCGTTGAGGTTTTTCACGAAAAGGTTTATCGGTCGCAATCGACCCCATATAGAGTGAATGCAGAAGTCTATGTCTTCGACCGTTGTCAGCAAGGGCTGACGATAGACGTTCAGAATAGAGAACTCGGTATTGGCGTCAAAGTTGTCGGATACTGTCAAAACAAAGAGGGCAGTTTTGAGAGATGAGGCTGTCGGAATCAATGGAAAGTTGGCTGCATCGCGCGCTCCCCGCAGCAGGAAGCTCGCCTGTGACGGATTATGAATTGTGGCAAAACCGAGCCGGACTGCGCGGGTCCAAGTATGCTTGCTTACACATTTCCTTCTCGAGTTTTTGCTCGAGGATAACCTCGTCAACATCATCGAGCACACACGAAGGCAGCAGAGGGCGGTGGTTGAAACGCCCTTTGGGTTGCGCGGTTATGGCTTCCGGTGAGTCATAGGTACCTCCAGGCTTCGGTTCCACCTGAACCAGCGACGACTTGGGTGTTATCGTGAACGGCATTGGCTGCTTCCGGTCCTCCTCGTCGACGTCGTCGGTGTCCGAGAGTCGCGCTTGAAGATAGATAACACTCACCTGTGTTAAGAGGAATACCGAAGAAATGGTCGGTCAGCCGGCAAGTCCGCTGACTCTTCGGCCGACCCGAACGGTTTACGGCGCTTTCGCAACTAGTGAACTCCTGTGGGCTGACCACCGTTCTCTCTCGAGACTCCTCTCTCTTCTCTCTCTATGGCCCGCTTGATTCGGAATGGGAAGGAGGGGACGAGCGGGAACAGAATTCGATTCCGCACTCGTGCCCGAATATTCCCCGCGGGGTGAAACGCCACGGAAACTCACTCACCTCCGGAGCGTATCGACGACAGAAACGGAATCTGAAGTCTTTCGGGTCTCGGTTGAGATTTTCTTGCTGCGCCATGGATCAATGTTTCCAAGGGAGGCGTTTGAGGAAACAGACCTGGAAACGGCCTTGATTGAAGAGGCGGGCGGGCGGGCGGGCAGGCAGGCGGTCGGCCCGCTTGCCCGCCGACTGGATGGCAGTCGAGCCTGCGAAGAGGCCTATGCGTCGAACCTTTTGTCGGGGGTAAACGGGGGAATGGGTCGCCGGGCGGTCCGTCGGTCGGTCGTGAGGAAGGAATGGAAAAGCGAAACGTTCTCCTACATAACATTGGCAGCCTTTCCTTCCTCGCCTTCTCCTCCGTCCCCCACCCCATTTTGTCCACCCGCTTGCCTTCGTCCTTTCTGTCCCCTTGCCCTGCGCGAAGTAATGACCCCAGTCGACTCTTATTCGAACGAAACGCAACGACCCATTTTCAACTCTCAAGCAAGTCACATTCTTAGCGCTCGCTGGCGCGCGCGTAAGCGGTCGGTCGGTCGGACAGACGAGCGGGTGGTGGTCGGGTGGGCGTGCGGTCGAACGAGCGTATTCTGGAGTATGCAAAATTTATTTCCTCCAGAATAAAACAGTTCGATTCGGTCAAACCCCTACCAAGCCATTGTCGGCGGCAGTTTCCACCGAAGACGACGACGATGACTCCGCCTCGTAGACATGGCTGCACGCAGGCTCGTTGCGGGGCTCTGGGTCGCGGCGAATCAAGGTTCGGGCGTCCCCCGGACTCGTGAGAAATCCCATACTGGAATTCAAACAAGCGCGTCCCGCATCGCTCAGTGCCCTAGCTCGCCTCAATAACTCAGTCTCTCGCTCCTTGCTCTGTCGCTACCATTCCTAGCTTGACGAAAACTTCTCGAAAATCCAGCTCAACCCACTCAACACGTTGAGAATCATTTGCACGGGTCAGTGATTCGAAACCCGCGATGACGAACACGGCGTCGACCTTGGACGCTTTGAGAACGATCGGTAGGCGAGTACCGACCTTTCCCCTGCTTATCGATCCCGCCTCCTGCCCACTCGGATCCTCTAGCGGATGATCACCCGAAAGAAATCGCGAGCGACAGCTCACAGAAATCCATTCAGCACTGGACACGCGGGCTTCCAGATCGGGATGAGCCGGTTTGCCATGCACGAGCTATGCGGACGGGGGAATAGAAAGGAGTGCATGGGGTTGGCGAAGTTCGCGAGTTATAAGCCAGCAATCTGTCCGTTTCCCTATGGGCAATAAATCAACCAATGCTGGGCGGATGTTCGCCCGTTGTAACTCCGCGCCACTGCAGCACAAGCAGTTAGGAGAAAGGCGGCAGGGTCGGACCGGCCGGTGTTCGATTGGGAAGCATCGGTTGCAGCTCTGCCCTCGCTGCGCTACCTCCCTTCTTCTTCTACACGCCGAGCAGCCTTTCTCCCGTCGTGCCTGCTACGATCCCGGCTGACCTCGTCGCCGTATCCCTATCAGAAAGCAAACGCGTTACTTCACGTAACGTCAACGTTTACGTAAAGGCCCAAAGGCCACCGCCGACTCAAGTCGGCTTATTCCTCTGTCGACTAGGAGGAGCAGAACGAGGGGGTCCTGGTCGCTGTGCGTGTTCATGAGTGTGTCTGGCTGACTCGCTCGCTGGCCGGCTTGTCGAGTGTTCTTCGCTCAGCAATCCACCGTAGCGAATTCTCCGGCAGATATTCCTCGCGCCATGGACTCGATGTCAGCTCACATTAGCCACAGTTGCCCAGCGCTCCCATTGGAACGTAGTCGAGACGGTTTCCTGCATTTGAATGGAATGTATTTGCATGACGAGATGCGCACGTTCAAGGTACGCGAGGGAGAAATTCATCGGGAACTCATCCTCTCCGTGTCTTCGGCAGCAGCTTGAGGAAGCTTTCGACGACAGCGTTGGCGGATTCAACCGAAGTCCTGTTGAATCACTGAGAACGATACGATTTCCTCGCTAGATATAGAATGGATTACCTTGCTCAATTTCCCGATACGATTCCCTCGATGAATCCGAATATTCCTTCTTTTCCGGGCGGAGAAGATAATTCCAACTCCTGGAACGCGGGAGAACAGATCCATTAACCGGCGGAGAGTTCGATGGAAAGTCAGGAAGCTTCGTGGACCCATCGTTAACGTCCGTCGGGTGAACGTTGCGGCTTTCCGCCTATCTGCTGCAGGCGAATCAACGGTTGCGTTCACCCGGCTCGCTTTCTGGCTGCTCCACTCACCCGTTGACAGATGAGTCCACAGAACATCTTATTAAGACAGGGAAATCCCTCGTTGAGGTGGACTCCCATGACCTGAGCCCTTCGATGGGAGTTCTTCAACAAGGGATCGTCAACATTCCCAACACTACATTGGAAACAACAGAAGCAATTGCTGAGGCAGTTGTTCTCGCTTTCTCTCTCTCCCTCTCAGTGTCAAGGAGGTTTTGCCCTGCAGGGGTGCGAACATTGTGCGATGGGACCGGGTCGCGAAGACCGCAGCGACGGCAGCAGCAGCAGTAGTGGTAGTAGCAGCCTGTAGTAATAGGAATCAGTTGGAAGAAACGACTTCTTCTGCTTTCGAGTGGCCTGCTTCATGAGGAGTTTTTAGAAACCAGACCTTGAGAGGCGTCGATCGAATCCGCGCGGGGACTCGCTTGTTTGCCTTCCCCGAGTGGAACATGCCTCCGTAAGGAGTCACACCAGCCGTCTACCGGCGCGGAACCCCGCCTCCGAGGAGACCTCAGATTTCTCGATTAATCTGTCACGAGGATCCTCGGAGCGGCGCCCCATCTGGGGAACGTGGTACTCTGTGATTGAAAATCGACGACGTGGATCCGGCTCCCTGAATTCCTCAACGAGAGTTCGTATTCGCTCATTCCGTCGTTGCTTTCTGTTTGCTCGTTTCTCGATCGATCATGGATAACAACGAGGCTGGGAGAGAATCCCTCTCGACGAAACCGCACGAGGTGTCCGATACCGGCTTCGCGTTCGACATATCCGAGAGTGGCTTGAAACGTGTTCCGACCCTCCAGGGTGCGATTCTTGAGAAAAATGAACTACCGGCGGATCCTTTCGCCGTCAAGAGAATGAACAAAGCACCCGGGATTCCGAACATAATTCCACCGCCGCCCAAGTTCGATGCGTTCGTGACGAGGAGACCTGGCCCTCCCCAGAATGGCGAGTAAAAACAAGCTCTTGTTATCGTGGCTGTATACAAATATGGTCATTGCCACAGTGACAGAAGAATAAATGGCATCGTCTGTTCAGGCTTGTCGTATCCATTTTTCATATTGTTCATAGTGGCGGGTAGAGAACGGGTGGCAGCTGGCGCTAACGGGAGGGATGCGTGGTCGGGCGGCAAGCATTGGTTTTAGTTGACCACCGTGTTCCTCGGCATGCGGGCACCGACGGGCTGGATGAGGAAAATCCCGGTTGGGGAGGGGGGGGGGGGGGGGGGTTAGCAGGGGTGGCGGAAGGGACTACACAAGGTTCCTTCGGGTATTGTCTCCCGCACTTCTGCAACAACGCGGCGTAACCCCGCAGTACACGTGCGCAGGAGCGACAATCACGTGACGGGCGCTTTGGGCCACGCGGCACACGCAAGATCCGATCCCGTGCGCGTTGCACGTTACTGAGAATCGCCACGCTCCCGTTTTTGGAGGCCGAGCATTATTTCCACGCGGTCTCGTACGTGGACGCCGTAGATGTGCCGGTGGTAAACGTGTCAGAACAGCCGTGTTGTCGCCTACTTCGACTGTAATCTTGTATGCGAACACGTGCGGCGAGTGAATGATGCTCGCCGCAGCTATTGCGATGACGGTGGCGGCGGCCGTTGTTGCTGGCCGCCGCCGGGTGTTCGCAACAAGATATTAGGGAGGAGATGCTCTTTCGCTTGGGAGGCTGGAATATCAGCTGGAAGAGAAACGAATATTGATAACATAAAAGTGAGCTCAATATCGGACGGTGTCTGCTCACAGGGAGCTTTCGTGCGGCCGCCGCTCGCATCCCCATCGGCACTCGCCGTCGCAGGGCAACAGTTGCAGAGGCGTAACTTCTGTTTGACTATCACTCGCGTGAGTCCGTCGAGACTGCCCAGCGAATCGTTGAGTCGAGTGTTCACTCCGAGTCGGCGGCCGCTCCTTTGACCGTCGCCGCTTTCATCTCGGACGCTACTGCCGTTGCTCTCGCGTCCCGAGCACATTCCTTCAACGCTCCTGCGACGAGCGGTTCATGTTGGGAAACATCCGGGAGTCCACATCGGGCGTAACTGTTCTGAGAGACGGGGAACGAGGCTCCTCGGTGGCGCTTCTTGGTGGTGGTTTGGGGGGCGGAATCCTTCAATTTTCGAATTTCAGCCGACCGAACCGTGCTCGCTGGCAGCCGCACTTGAACAATGGATGTTGCAGACTGAAGCAGCAAATCAACTGCAGTTAATGACAACAAATCATTCGACAGACGGCAGCGGTCTCCGAGTCGAGGCCTCTCAGTTGGAAAGCCGGTTGTACTCCGCGTTCAGGACGTGGACGACGTGGTGATGGTCGTCGTCGCCGCCGTCGTCGCAGGGTCAGAGTCGACGTAAAGTTCGTTTGGCTGAAAGCCAATGTTTGTTTGCGGCGCTGTCTTTCGACAAAATGGTGGGAATGGGAGAACAGAAAAAGTAGGGGCCAGTAGCAGCATGTAGTGGATGGACGAGGAATAGACAGAAAAAAAGCCCCACGTCTGGCTTACTGGGGCAGAGCGAGCGCCCGCTCGCGCCCTTTCTGCCTGCTTACCTCGTTTGCGAACAGTTGCTCGGCAGGAGTTTGTTCGTCTCTGAAAACCCTTCCGTTCGTCTCTCGGTTCTGCCCGGCCGTGGAATTCACCACGGACGAGTCGGAGGCTACGGCACAGCGAGCAAGATGAATCACTCTTTAGTACCATGAGTTTTGCCGGCTCGCTTGGCTCCTCTTGCTTCTATGCCTGGCTGCCCGCGCCGCCAAAGACGGCGCCGTTGCCCCCGATTCGTTTCGCAGCTTGTTGGCGGGTCAGTGACGGGTGAGCCTGACCGGTTGGCTGTTTGAGTTGTTGGACGGCCTATTTGGTAACTCTAGGTATCGTTTGAGGGGCTCCGATGGCCACCGTTAGCTGACTCGACGGCAGGCGACAACTCCGTTGCGAATGAAGACGAGATCCGTCTGCCAGTGTCGCTTGCTCGGCTGCTTGCTCTTGCCGGCCGTGAGTCGAATCGAGAGCAGCGAGTAGCGGCGGTATCGACTTGCATCGTCATCGTCGCGGCCTCAACTGGACGCCGATGTGGGCGAGTTTTCGGTACGGGCTTGAGCTGCGGAAGGATTTATCGAGGATGAACCTGAGTCCGATCCACGGGCGAGCCACGAGGACAAATCGCTTGAGCCCAATCCGGTCGCGCGCTCGGCAGTCGTGGATGCGGCGTTCACCCCGGTGGCGGACGGGAGTCCCGGCGCCTGGAAGCCAAGCATATGGGGTTGCAGCAAGAAGCAAAACGACTCTGCTGGATAAGAAGCCTGTAAGTGGTTGCCTGGTTCGCCGACTCGCTCGCTGGCGGGCAGTTGGTTTGCTGACTTGGCGACTGCGAGAGCGATGGCTGGACGTAAAACGTAGAGGAATGATGCTCCGATGATACGGGATACATCAGGTGAAGTTGTTATGCGAAGCTTTTTACGGCCCATGCAATGTACGCTGCTGAGGGTCGCTGCTCGATGGTGATGCTGCTGCTCCAGTGGAGCCTGGCGGTGAGCAGGAACAAGCATCCAGTTCCTCAACCAGTTCACATTTCCCGACCCCCGTTCGCATCCCGCCTTCCTGAGCACATGTGTTGTATCCCGCTACCTCGCGAGTCCGCCAGTCAGTCAGCAAGCCGAGCAGCGCCGGAAACTTTATACGCTGCAGACTCAGTCGAGTTTGCGTTCAGTGAAGCAGCTGAAGGAGTTGCTCCTCTCCTTGCCCCTTCCCTCGTCGGCCCATTGCTAAAACACACACTTACGCTTCTTCAGACCCTCACACACACCAGCTTGGCTTTCAGAGACAAACGGGCTGGCTGTGTTTTTAATCGCTCAAGTAAACTCATTCCCCATGGCTGCTCTTCCTTTCCTTAATCACTCTCCATCGACTCGGCTAACTTCTAGCGCAAATATGCCGTGTCAGGGAGAGGATGGATGATGCTCCGAACATCGGAGTAAAGCATTACATCGAAAGTCGTTCAATATGCATTTCATTTATTCTATTATTGATATCAATACCGTAATACTCAATATTGGTGTTGATGTCGGTAATTGTGTCGTGACCATTGCTGCACTTCTTGTTCGGTTGTGTTCATTCGATGATTGTTGGCTTCGAGATAGGTTGTGAGAGACGAACTCAAAAATCGAGATCATCTTTTACCTGGGAGATTTTTTCGTGTCGTGAAAATTATTCCTTCGATAAGTCGTTTATTGGCACCATTTCATCATGGGAGACTGAAGAGCTGCACTTTCCACGGGGTTCGAAGAATTACGATCCATTGAGACAGAATGTAGTGTCGTAAACATAAGGGATGGTTGTTTTTCGGTGATAATTGCATTTCGTGACGCGAGTTTGGGAACGGAATGGAGGGGATTGAATGGTGGAATCGGGAGTTACGATCGGGAGGTAAGCCTGGAATCAAATGAAAACGGAATCTGGAGAAGTATTCTGTCTCCAGTAACCAAATAAAGTTTGACGAGCGTCCACAAAGTCTGGGAGGGACGCATCGCTTCGAAGGCCGCGGTTTCAGCTCGTCTCGAGATCCGGTTTTAAGGCACGATTGCACGGCGATGACATTTTTGTCCAAATCAAACAATGACCGCACATTTTAAGATAATGAATCCGTCTTCAGATGACGGGTTTCAACGACGCGTTCTAACACTCGACAACAGTTGACACGAGGTTTGCCTGGACAAGTTTTCCTCTCTCACTTTTTCTTCTCTCCAGTGCGGAGTCCGAACTCAATACAGAACACAATCAGAACGAAGTTGAATGGATCTCCAGATTCTATTTAGCCGTCTACGGTTGGTTATTCGAAGTGGAGTCAAACGAGGTCGAAGAGGCGTGACGGAGATCACTGATGAGATGACCCGAGTCTCCGCTGACAACAATACTCATCATACGACGACTAGGTGCCCGATATGGTTAGAGTAACTTAATGGGTATGGACAGTACTGACAGTGTACTGTGGGCGTGGTACTGATCATAGACCTACTTACGTGTCATCAAGGATGGATGGAACTGACCTAGGGAAAGTTTCCTCGATCAGACTTGCCATTCATTCGATAAGGAAGAACTGAGCGCGGTCAACCAAGCATGGAACCGAATTGAGTAGGCAACCAGCCTTACATTCAATCATTCTTTTCGATTCTACGACGGAAGTTAACTATTTGCTCCGATCAACGGTTCCTTGTTGATGCAAAGAAATGATATCCATTGTTCCTTGATATTTCTCGGCTTTGGGCGTCGCAACCGACACTATTTCGGCTCTGGTTTGGGTGGGAAGTCGGCAGGCGGGCGGGCGGGCAGGCAGGCAGGCAGAAAGGGTCGTCCGTTCGGGCTAACAATTGTAACGATCGCAGTTTGGAGCGGAGATGGGAGCTGCTCGGAAACCAGGATCCCAGGCGAAACCCAAGTCCGGAATCAGACCAACTGAGCGGAGGGCCAGAGACCGTCGGCAATCAAACTAGAACCCAGCACGGAGTGAATAACTGTTTCCTGAACACCGACGATATCCGACCGAGGGAGTCGAGAAAGGGAGCTTCATATCGTCATCATCATTTTTGATGAGGGTGCTGGTGATAAGGTTTGGGGCGGGGAGACCTGGAAGACCGCTGCGAAGGTCACTAAATGCCACAGGAAGTCAACGGAACCTTGCGCTGGCGATGAGACGAAGCGGGACTTCGCGGGAGGTCCGTACACTGGGCTCGTTGCAGAACTCTGGGTATGTTTGGGGTGAGCGAAGCCGACGAACCCGGAGAGCAGCTAGCCAGGAAGCTATCTCGACGACCGTGCCGGTACCGAAACATTTTCACACCTCAGTCGGCAACGCCGCGGGAAGCGATTCCGCCCCCCCAGGCCGAGAAGTTTGCGTTGACCTCGTTACTCGTTTCGGAATGCTGCGATGAGGATCGTCGTGAGTTCGCGATCGATGGCATCTGGTGAGAGAGTCCGTTTCGGGAATATTTCTCACGTTCGCGCTCGTAATAAATGAAATCCTGCAAAGAGAGGAAGAAAAGGAACAATTCTTCGTAGAATCCATCATATCTCCGCGCCTGAGCTGTTCTCGGTCTCGTTTCCCAAGAACGCCCGGACGGGCTCGCAATTTCCAATTTATTTTCGGGGAGCGAAATCCCGTGTTTCGTGTCAGTCTCGTTTCACTGATTGTGGCGCACTTGAATTCGCTCGCTGTTCGGAAGACCCGCGTGGGCCTCCAACAAGAAAACCTTGTTCAATTTTTGATCAGCCCTTTTGGCACCTCTCAGAATAACGCTAATGGAGGACGACTATCGATTGTAAGACGAAGAACATCCGACATCGTTCGCTAGATCGGATTGTACAAACCACTATTTACGCCTCCCTGAATCGGGCTCGAAATGAAGATTGCTCCTGTAGGCTGCCTAATGGCCGGCCACATCCAAAGTCTCGACATCTAACTGCTCGTTCTCAGTCACTCCGTCTCTTTCTCCTTTGGCCAGACATGCGAAATCAGTCGATGAAGTGTTTCTCCGATCCGCATGAACAAATCACAAGCCGGGTTGAGTTCGAACTCCCGGATTGGGAGTCGAACGAGAAAGAAATACTTCATCGATGCCGCGCTCCTTCGAGCCTTTTCAGATTTTGGCTGAGATTCCGAAGCATTGATGCTTTTTGGAAGCCCCGATCATTTCTGAGGATTGACGTCTGTCTCGACGGCCAGACAGGCTGACGACTCGCGGCGGTGAACGCTCCCGCTAGATTGTCAGAGGGCATTGTATTTTTAGAACCCTCCCTCCATGGACAGATGAAGTTCCCCCTGCTTGGGGGGCTCCCCCGGCAAGCCCGGAACTTTTTGAAACGAGGCACGCCCGACCGCCCCCTGGTGTATTTGGGGACCAGGAGAGGGGATAAAACGCATCGAGAGAAATGAATGACGTGGCGGCGGCGGCGGCGACTCTCCTCTTCAGAGAGGCAGAGCGGGAGCGAGCGAAGTTTCTGATGGCTGCAGGGAGGATCATTTTCTGATATTTGAGAGTGCCGGAAAACTTCTGAATTCTCAACAGCTGTCCGGTAACTAGAAACGGTGGAGCTGTCCATCCAGCGGCCGAGTAGGCCAGCGCCCACCTCGGCTTACAGTAGCAGCTGGCCTGTCCGGTGTTTCCGTGTTATGCGCGTGAATAATTCACTGGATAATCGCTAATTGAGTACGCGGACTGATCCTTCCCGCCCCTCTAGTCGTGTTCCTCCTCCTGGCGTCGCATGCGGGATTATTTTTTGGTGACGTCGATGCGTTAGAGCTTCGATGGTCTCCCTAGGCCTACTTTGTACCGCTGAACGCGACGGAATCGGCAGAGGTTATTCTTGAAGAGCGGCAGTTCCGTTGTTGATAGATTCTTCAAAGTGCTTCATAAGCAAATACTCGGGTTCCAAGTCGCAGGTTTCGAGGGAAGACCCCGGCTCTGAGATTGATGGCGCGGTCCTCAGACACCGACGCCTCACTTAATGGAAGAGCCACGCTTAAAAACCAGATGCGTGGCGCTGCAGCACGGACTCAGGGTTCTTGCTCAAAAATGAGAGGATGGATGTTTCAGTAATGTGTGGCTTCAGTGAACTAACGAAGGCTGCCTCCACTGACGAAAAGATAAACCTTGCCGGCCCCCTCCCCCCCCCCCCCACATCCCAACACGAACGAGGAAATATCGCTACCGCTACCAATGCTATTTGCTGATCGTGTTCTTCTTCTACTCACAAGGATCAGCGCCACTCCGATGAGAAGGCCTTTGTGGGCTGGTGGAATTTCCTCCGGGAAAGAGACTCCGAAATTGTCTGAGGTGGCGAGTAACTCTTTAGGGAGGTTGTCCCACTCTTTGCTGACGCGACCGACTTCCAATCCGGCTGGGTCGGTGATCTGAAAACGTTTGAGAGATATTCTCGGTAGGAAAGAATCCGTCAATCAGCTCCCTCTCCGTTTGGAGCCCTGGCTCGTTCCGGAGTCATTCCGCTCCTCAACCCCCTCCCCCGCTGTGCCCTTAATCCCACTTTTCCACAAGGAATTTCCCCGAGCATGAAGGCACGAGATTCGCTCTTTGTCTTCATCTCCTTCCACCTGACTTTCTCCCCCATTCCGAATTGAGAGGATTCCCCCTGGCTCCGTAGTTGGTTACGTTCGTTCTTCTTCGGGAGTTGTTCTCCTTTTTGTTGTCCTTTTCCGTTTCTGCAAGAGCAGCCGCCACAACCACTCTCTCTCTGGCAATGCGGTCGAGGTTGCCGCCATGGTCGTCGTCGTTGTTGATGTTGTTCGTTCAGGCAAGGAAAGTACAGAAAGGAAATGCCTGAAGGCAAACTACTAATACCTTCTTCTCCTCTGGCCGTAACTCGACTGACTTGAGCGAGTGTTTGCGTGAGCTGTGGGTACTCGAAGTATTTGGCGCAGAGTCGCATCCCTTGCAGCTCTCGAGATGAATGAAGGAGACTCCCAAAAGGGGACAAAGGTATGATGTATGTGAGAAGCTTTCCAGCTTCCACCGCAAGCGAGTAAGCCACCCACAGCCGTCCCCGAAGCCACCCGCCAAGCATTCCCCAGTGACAGCGAGTTTGAGAACAAATGAGACGGAGTCTTGCTCGGGACCGGCTGCGGCAGCACAACTCTCCATTGGGACATTCAGTTACTGCGGCCTTCTTCACTGACGCCGCCAACGGCCCCGATACAGTGGTCAATAGCTGCACTGGAGGGCCCTCGCGTAGGAGCCGAGTCGTTGGTTGCGTCCTTACAGGTGGTCAACCGAAACCGCCGCTAGCCGCGGGTGCGCGCGGGCGGTTGGCCAACGTTTTCGGAAATGGAATTTCAACCGGCTCGAAGCAACAGCAGCGGTTGGTCGGAACGCTTCTCCTCCCACACCCGACGGAACCATCAAGCCAAACCTGCCGAGGGACCGGCTGGCGCTCTTCAGTGAGGCAAGAAAAGGCGGCTTGAAAACGTGGCTCGAATGAAGATCGATTAACTCGCCACCAGGACCGCGCCCGGGAGTAGTATTGGAGATTTTTAAGATATTTAGCTCTCGGAGCTCCGATCGGCGTAGGAGAGATTTCGCGAAGCCGGACGCACTCGGTCTGGGGCCCAACCAACATTGGGCAGGATACCTCTCCGATCTTCACACTGAGGTTTTTTCTCTTGGTCCCTCGCCTCGACCCCCCTGCCCCGTCCCTCGCCTCGATCCCCCTCATCCGTCCCTCGCCGTCTCTCCCCCGTCCCTGGCCGTGGATGGAACTCCCGGTTTGGCCGAAAGTGTTCGCCGCCCTCCGTCATGGGGCGGACTCCGTTTGAATGCTACGCAGCTGTCTGGGTGCTGGTGGCGATGGCTGGCTCGCAGGTTGCTTGGGCGGACGAGCGGTCACTCGGTCGGTGTCAAGTTCCATTCGGAATGGCTGTTCACTGTCGTCGTCGTCAGAGGGCCAGGAAGAAACGGGACGAATGAGACTGCAGCAAAGTTATGAAGTCATTCTCGGCTGGAATGCCCGACCCTCATATGAAGCAGCCGGTCGGCAAGTCGTGAACGGCCGACCGAGGATAACCGGCTGGAGGGTCGGGCCGTAGCAAATGGGGATTCCCCTCCCTCGGCCGCTTTCTCCAGCAGACGCAGAACCCCGGCCACCGTGTGCGGCGTTCCTCCATCTCCAGTACACCATGAACGCATCCTGACTTGACCCAAGCGCTGTCTGCGAACTGTCTCATATTCAGCTGGAGCTGCTGTAACTCCACGTGTCTGCTTCGTCCGTATGAGGACACGGATGGAAGCAGGCGGCGGCTGTAGCGGCGGGGTAGGGGGGCGGCGACGACGACAAAAGCACGAAGGGGAATGAGAGGAAAAACTGCAATAAAGAATCCGACGACTTCTCGAGCACGCAACCTTTCCCTCTGTCGCAGCCCCTCTCCGCACGTGCTCTAAAAAGATACGTCGAAGTCTGAATTTCTCAGACTATAAATTTGGATCGCGAAGGGATCGGGCAGGGCGGAACGCTGAAGAGACGGACGAGCTATACGGAGGAACTACACAAAAAAAACCAAATCGGCAAAGAGGGCTTGTGATCTGTTCCTCCAGAGACGCTCAGCGCAGGTGCGTGGCATGGCTTCCAGGAAACTTTTCCCGCCCTTTGCCGCTGTATGGATGTCCGCAGGTTTCCCTGTGGCGGCCAATCGGCGTGCGCGAGCAAAGAGGGAGCACCGCATCCTGAGCCCCGATGTTCTGTTGCCGGTGCGCTGTTGGCTCGAAGTCTGTCGTTCGGTCCTCTGGGAATCTTCATAGGAATTCCGAAAATTTCCCCGTCAGAGCAGGCATTGTACAGCATACACCTATGCGGCACGCGACAGGCGAGCCATCTCGTTGTCAATATCAAAAAGTTTCTCCCTTATTCTTCTTTTTTTCCGGTATATCCTCCGTGTCGTTCGCTCCTTGCTCGGTATTTTTGCTCCCGAAAAATTCTTTCGTTGACGTGGCCTTGCAATCACTCCGCAATCTGTTGCGCTGCGCTGCGTAACGCAGCCTGTGGGCGGATGTCCCTTCCTGTTACGAAGTTTTGAGTCGGCTCCACTGTGGAGTAGCGTATAGCCGTATACTCACCGAGAAGTCGACATCGCCGTCGAGTACGCACGCTATCCGGGGACATGTGGGTCCTTGAACTTCATAGAGTGTCTGGAAAGGAGCCTCTGTGCCGTGAGATTAGCTTCCCGGATTCCCGCACGCTCAGAGCGTTCCGGGGGAGCATATTAGGTGTCTCTTGCTCACCACTTCAAACTCAGAATTTCGGAGTACCTAATTTCCGCTGATTTTCGGCCTTAGAACCCGAAAAGCCGAAGCTGGATCAGCCTTAATGAGTGGTGGGTTCAGCCTTCCGAGAATCTGTATCTTCCAAGGACTGGACGAAACATGAGAATGATTCGGCGGGGCGGCCCCCTTTCTCGCCTCTGGCCTCAGCTCATGTTCTCGAGCGGATTGCGCACCTCTAAACACTTATGAAAAGCTCATGCCACGGGTTCGAACTCCATAGACCAACGAGCTGATCGAACAATAATGATAACGGATGAGGTCACGGTTGTCGTTCGTTTGATCGCTCTCGATAGGAGAAGAATGCTCCCCTTCAAATGGACCGCGGTCCCCCGCCCACGCCAGACACGAGCGTCGGTGTTGCCTTCGCCTGGGCTGCCGCGAACTGTTCAGGGTAAGCGATTCCGAATGGGACATCTGCTACTCGGCTCATTAAGTCACCATGGTCGTGGTCTGGTTGGTTGTGAGTTGGCTTGTGGCCGTTCTGTGCATCGCGAAAAGCGTCGACCTTTCGCGAGAGGAACTCAAGTGGACATGCGAGACTAAGGCTGAGAAAGATCACGGGCTATGCTTCACACGAGCGCGAATCCAGGCCGAACAGCGGCAACAGAAAACCGGTCCCCGGATCCGAGTCCGGTAATCTCGAACGAGCGGGCGGGAGGGCGGACGGACAGACCGGTTATTCGTTCGCTCCGTTGGCTTGCTCGGGAGCTCCGCCTGTCTTGGTGCCCGACTCGCGAGCCTCATTAATCTGTCGACACCACCAGGAAGTCATTTCGTAAACGACTCCCCGGCTCCTGACTCTCCAAGGTCCAGGGTCATCTTGGTCCTGCAGACCCCTTCCCAGTGGGGCGAGGCGGGGCGAGGCGAGGCCCGTTCTCAGCCATCGCTCGCTATCCTCGGTCGCAGCGCAACCATCGCATGGCTGACGCCAACAGCACCCGCCGCAAAATCAGGACGGCTTTCGCTCATCTTCAGCAAACGAACGACCTTCTCCTCGTCTTTATTTCGAGGATGATTCTCTACCGTGCGTCCGACCCGCTCAGTGGTGGCCGGGCTGGTCGAGTCGATCGAAATGATGACCATCACTGACGTTTGAAGGAGAGAAAAGACTTCGGAAATATCGGAAAGAGGCGGAAAGGCCTTCGAGGAGAACGATGAGGATTTACGAACCAAATGGTTCTGAGGATGCCCTCCTCCTTATCGGCTGCTGGTCAATCGCTCGGTCGTTCGTTTGTGAGGGCGGCCGTGGAGTCTGTTTAGTTGGTCGTTTGTTCCTTTCTCTTAACGGAATCTCATTCGCGTGTCCTTTTGGCCACAGATTGCAACATTGGTCCCTGATAACCATCAACTGTTGCAACTTGTCGACACACTACATTGTTGCTCGGAGTGATGTTCGCAGCAGGGAGCCCTCTGAGCATCGCGATGTTTGCGTCTTTGGAGTGCTCTCGGACTTCTTCGTCAAAAATGCGTTCCCAACGAACGTCCGCGATTCATGACGTTGCAGTGGCTTCCGTCGGGACCCAGCGTGTCGACAAGGTTGTTCGGGAATCGAGTTAAGAAATGTCCGCGGGCCCAACGCAATGGGATAGCGGAGTGAATTAATCACACCGTACTACGAGCTCGTTAGTTTCGAGCCCACCCGAGGGAGTCAGGTTTCCCTACCGCCCTATTTGTCGACGGATCGGACAAGCCTTCCTCACTCGATGATCTGCTCCAAGTGGGACGGAAACTCGAGAGTTGGAAATCGAGACGAACTTCGGAGCGAAATGACGGCAAACTGACGACGCGACACGCGACACTGCGACAGCAGCAGTCGTATGGCGCGGGGACAGTGGACGAAACGGCGAAGACGATTCTGAACGAGACATATTTATGATACCTTTCCATCGGGATCGTTGACGGCAAAGCGAGGCGAGACACCAAACCAGGTCTGTTTTTCGCGGACCATTCCCACTACGACTCCAGGTGGGCACTCAATTCGGGTTTCCTTCGAGAAAGAGAAAAAAAGACATTAAAATCGAGTGCTGTTAGCAGTCTTCTTCGTTCGACCCTCGAAATTTCCCCCTGAGTTCCCCATTTTCCCGCTGTGCTGAACCCATCTCTCCTCCCTCGGATTTTTCCCTTCCTCCCCGACGGGCGCTCGCTTGCTCGGCCACCCGTCCACTCACTTTCGGAATATAGACTAGAGAGCTAATAGAGAATAGCGGAGCGGCAACGGGAGAAGGAGGTGATGGTGGTAATGGCTTTGTACAGTGCCAGCAACGGGAAGGAGAAGAAATCAGGGGACCGGGTGTCGATTCGGGCGCAAGTTCGGGTGCCGACTACGGGGGCGTCGGATGGGGATTGAAAGGGGATGACGGGGTATTGAGTGTTATTGGACCGAGATAGATAGATAGAGACCCAAGTCGGCGCACCAGCCACCGAACCAGCCAAGCAAGCGGGTGGGCGGTAACGACGTAAGAGAAGCTTTTGTGTAATGGGACGCCGCCCGCCATGTGGTCACATCGTCTCACTTCCTTTCTTCTCGAGTCGATGTATAATTCCTCTCCTGATTCGTCGTTGTCGACGTCGTCGCGACTGGTCTCGTTGTTGTTGTCGTCTATGCCGTTGTCGACGTGCTGCTACAAGAGAGCGAGGCATCGCCCGACACCAAACAGGACTCGCTGTGAACGCGCGGAGAGAGTCGTTCTCTCTCCTCTGTCCGAGGAAAGCAATGGAAAGCGTTGACGCTGCCAACGGAGGAGGACCGTGCGCTCAACTCATATTTTGCTCGAACCGGCTGAAGTTCGGAAACTAAGCGGTTAGAAGCATGAATTATTCAGCCTCCATGTGGAGGGGGCAAGGGTCTCGAACGCCGCTGATGTGCGTGCGCTTGCGTGAGTCTGCTGCTTGGATGTCGCGGTGTGAGAAGCAAAGTCAACGACCAACCGAGCCGGGCCTGAGCGGGCGATGCAACATCAAAGAGAACAGCGGTGGAACATTACGGCCGAACGTGGCCGTCAACCTTCTCGTGGCCTTTTCACAGCAACTGGCTTCCGGCTTGCTTACGTACTGAACGGACCGCATCGGAGCGAACGAGGAGGAGCGAGAAGAGGGATCGAGGGAGCCTTTCGAGACGGCTTGCTAAGAGGGGTGTGACGACAAGAAAGCAACGGCTACGTGCTTTCCGTGGCGGGTCCGCTCATATTCGCCCCCGCCCCCGAATTTCCTCACTCGGGGTCGGCAGACTCGGATTCGAGATTTTCGAAACCCCTCGGAGGCCGAATTTCTCCAGCACCTCTTTGAAACATGTTCTCGAATCCTTCAAAGGCTTCAGCGGCGCGAGTTTGAACCCGGAACGCTAACCCATAGCCTATTCGCGCCTTTTCCGGCCTGGTGATGCTCTCTCCTGGGTGAGTGAGGGATTCATGGCGAAGGGCTGGGCCGGCGGCTGAGCGAGTTCGAGTAGTATGGCTCCTCAGTTTCCCTGCTTACCATAAGGCCATGCTTCTTAGCATGCTCCAGAGAGGAGAACAGGCGTTCCGAGGGTGGTGAACGGAACGAGCTATATGCGTCACGGAGAGGAACAGCGCAGCGAAATGCCTTCGCTTGCCTGCCTGTTTGATACAGAGCGCCGCCGAGTAACGGCGCCCAACCAGTGAGCCACGAACCGAATGAAGGAGAGCTCTTTAACCGGATGACGGTGGGAGGTTGGGGTTTTCACCGAGGACGAAGACACAACCCGCTCGAGCTGCCGGGCAGCGGGCCGACAGACTGACTGACTGACTGGCTGAGTGGCTTTTTAGTTCCTCCGCGAAAACAGGACAAGCCCCTCCTGCCACCGGTGGTCTCCGGGGACCATCTTTTTGACGAAGTCCAAAATGACTTTTTGGGATCTTCCTCCATTCGCTCCTTGCCACAAGCCGTAGAGAATTTCTTTCATGTGATCGTGTTGTGGAAAGGAAGAAGGAGGGATGGATGCGAAGAGGAATAAGGATGGCGAACAGTCCAGCTGTTTGGCGAGCTGACCGTGTGAGGCCGAGGCGACTCTCTTAACTCGGATGCTGTGATCTAGTGGTGTCATCTAGCAGGAGGAGCTACGGCGAGAAGAAGATCGGCTGTTTTGCTGGCGGGAAGATGATGGGAAGACGGAGGGCGGGAAGCCGAGGCGACAGAAGCAGCCACATGTCGTAATGGGATGCAGGACTCAATTTGTCTTGCTTGGATCGCGTCTTGGCCTTTTGGACGCTGGGACCGTTGGACGAACGAAGCAGCGAACCGATCTATCACGAGCTACGTTGTACCCAGTCCATGGACGCACTAATCAGCCAGAAGCTCGGCGAGCGGTCCTCGCAGGTGTCGGCTCTCGATTTCTCAAGGAGCCTTCCCGTGATTCCTGTCCGGGAGCGGGCGATCGGAGGCGTCGCTCGTGCTCGCCTCACAGTGCGCGTTCACTCGATCCTTGGTCACCGTTGGAGACCCAACGAAAATCTGAGTCGAGTTCAGTAGCTGAACCAGTAGTTCGGCAGTCCCACATCGATCTCATCGACTAACGGTCTCATGGACACGAGCCGCTGGCGGTCAGCGGCAAAGCGAGTGATGTGCACTAGTCGACAGTGCCGCGAACCGCAACTCTGAGTGGTTTCAGTTTCGTTGCGGCTCGCTTCCGGCAAAACACGCAAAACCCTTGCCGGTCGATTGTTAGCCCGCGTCAAGAACGCTCCCCGACTCGAACTCTATTCGCGACTCACCTGCTGGCAGATTGGCAGCACCGGACAGCAGCAGCAAACGTTGAGCCACGGCGGACGCTCCAGCGTGATAACAGGTCTACCATGGAGATCAACAATGTTCATGTGGAACGCCCGATCCGGACCGCAGCAGTCTCGAGCACACAGAGTTGTAGCTTCCTCTGCGCGGAAAACGTCTTGGCCGAGGATCGTTCGGAGTGTGTACTTGTTGTTGAAGTCGGAATTACGACGAACTGTAACGAGTGCGAACGCAATGAGATGATTTCTCTCCTCTCTCTCTCTCTCTCTCTCTCTCTCTCTCTCTCTCTCTCTCTCTCTCTCTCTCTCTCTCTCTCTCTCTCTCTCTCTCTCTCTCTCTCTCTCTCTCTCTCTCTCTCTCTCTCTCTCTCTCTCTCTCGCTGTGACGAGTTGCTAAACAGCGGACCGCTGTTTTTATCCTCCATTGCTCCTCTCAGCCGCAGTTGGCCCGTCGGCCGAGTCAGATTAAGCGCGGTACAACAAACAGGGAAGAAAAATCAGACACGCTGAGCCAGACGCGGAATCAAGACGGACCGACGGATAGACGACCGACTGAGCACACGGACACGTAAATCCCTCCGGACGTCACGAAGGCTCGGCTGTCCATAACGTGCCGCTGAGCTGGGTAACATGGCTCTGTCGTGGGAAAACGAGGGCGACGAAAAGGGACACGGGATGGTCGCGCGTCCAGCAGATGGTTCCGCTCGCTCCTTCGGTGTACAGTACATACACTCTCAGAACGGCCGCAAAGCGGTCGTAAACTTCTTTTCTTTCACAAACAAACGTCTAGCCGCCGCCCCCGTCGCTGTTCCACTGCGAGCACCAGCGACAACAGGGGAACGAGAGCACAAAGCCATTTTACCGGATACTCCGCCGAGTTTTCAGTTAGCCGACGCTTTGCGAAGTGAAACACAAACTTCAAAGAGGAATGTCCCTCATTTGTTTTGGCCGGGCGGCTGCTTGGCGCGGGCGCGGCCACTCCTTGTATCGGCCCCCGCGTAAACTGCACTGAACAAACGGCTCGCGCACAGAACGAAAAACGAGCATGTCGCGCGACTCGCTCCATTCACTCGAGATTAATCGAATCGCACCCTCGTTCGGACTCGATGCTCGATTCGTCGCAGATCTCGGCTCGGTTATTTCGTTTTCGTTTCAATCATTATAGCGGCGCACGAAGGCCTTCACCATGGAACCATTCATCGAAGAAAACGGATACCCGATACCCTCTCGGCCGACGAGCAGGAGGGCCTGTCGTGATTCTCTTTTTATCATTTTGTCCCCTCGAATCGGAGGGAAAGAAGTTGTCCCGCGAAGAAAAATTGCTCGGACAAGAGCTGGTTCGACAAAACGTGAGGGAAAGCTGAGAGAATGTCCGCGACTTACGTCCGGCTATCGGGAGGCGTTGCTTGATGAGAAGATGATCCACGTGTGTCAGCTGAGGGAGTAGGCCTTCAGAACGTCGTCTTTGTTTCGTTGTCTGCAAGCTCGGGGACATAGCCGGAGGGTGTGGGGGTACCGGCGGTGGACGTGGCTTCGGGAGAGGCGTGGGCTCTTTCACAACCACTGGAGCCGGCTCTCGCTCGGGACGTCGTTCGGGCTCTCGGTCAGGACTCCGTTCAGGACTGCGCCGTTGAGGTTCTGACGCTGGACGTCGCTCGGGCTCAGCACGTCGATACACTTCCGAAGCCGGACTTCGCCGGTCAGATTCTGACGCGGGGCGCAACTCGACTCCGATTACCTGGTGCCCATCAGGGTCTGACGCAGGACGTCTTTCGGGTCCTGATGCGGGGCGCCGGTAGAGGTCGGGCCCAGGAATCGACGTTGATCCATCCCGGGGGCTGTCCTGTTGTTTCGTCGACTCCCTGCTGCTCGACTTCTGCCTGGGATCGCTCGTCTTCTTCGGCGGAGCTTCATGACGATTTAGATTCTCATTCGAAATTTGCTTTCTCTCCAATGGATCCTGTTTAGTCGATTCAGGCTCGGGGGTGAGGTTTAGTGGCACATCGATGGCTAGAGAAGAGTCTGCTCTTGCCTCGGAGTCCGAGACGGCTTCGGAGATCGGCTCGAGACAGGGCGGTTCGGGGAAGTCGTTTTCTGTTGTGTCGACATCGTCTGTCTGAGTCGCGTGAGTATCTTCAGGTGCCGGCGCAGGACAAACGCGTTCGTAGGAAACTTCCTCGGTTCCTTCGGACTCGCTGTTCAGCGGTCCCTCGACCGGACTTTTCGAACACAGCTGGTTTTCCGAAGACTCTTCGCCAGGGTCGGCCATAGACAGAGATTGTTTGCCGGGAACTCGGTCGCGTTGGACGTGCACTTCGAAGCTGGATGACATAGATGGGTGGTGCAACGGGTGATAAATTAATTGACTCGGCTATTGATTGCCTGCTTGCTCCACCGCCCGGGTCCCTGGACCTCGGATCGTCCTGCGAGTCTTCCTTTGCCACGTTCACGACAGCGTCGAGAGCTTCACGACCGGATCTCGGTTTAGCTGTGCTGCGCGCTCCCAACACAATGATAAAGTGTAAAGTAACGAAACAGCGGGTTGAAACGTTGCGACGTCCCTATGTGCGAAGTGAGGTCGGGAAACGCTGGTGAGTTCCAGTGAAGCGAGTTGTCGTTCCCGTCGGTGTTGCAGTTTCTTGCAACAGATGATGAGAACGTGACAACTCACCCCTGGCACGGGTTTTGTGACGGACGAGGAACGAGTCTGTGTGGAGGACGAGTGGCGGACATGAGCACGTTGTGGTCTCCGCGGGTCGAGGACGAGACAGGCAAGGGCCCAGGAGAGAGAATCAGAGAAAGGGAATCCACCCTCAGGGAGGGAAGGGGACGGCGTGCTTCAGGGGGTGAGGGTGTGTTTTTCCGCCTCGCACGAAGCGTCTAAAAACGTCGACTCGAAATACAAAACGTCGCTTCCGTTTGGGACGCAACGATCCCTTTGCTTTATGGCTGGAACGAGCTCCGGCTTTTGGATGAAAAGGACGACTCCAGATTTATGATCAGTGCCGCCGGTTGAGCGGACGGCATGCGAACAGTCGCGAAACAAGAGACCCGCTCCCTGGAGTCTCCGGCGGAAGCCTGGAATGAGCGGGGAATACCAGAAGTCGTTTTGAATTCAACTGAGCCCGGTTTCCCGCGGAAGACTCGTAGCGAAAAGCTCGCCAGCAGAACCGCACCCGCATAGTGGACCTGTGGAACGTCGACGTTTTAAACAAACTCTGAGAGCCAGGGAAGAGACATAAACTTTGACCGAGCACAAAGAGAGTCACTGTTTACGAATGGGTGTGCTCTTATTCCTGCGCTTCCGTGGAGGAATAAAATATGTGTGCCAGATCACAGTTTGGATACGAGCCGCAGGGTCTCGGCGTCGAAGAGCTCATATTGGGACAATGTTTTAGAGCCTGACGTTCCTGAGTCTCTCATCGAGACAGTTTGACGTGTCGAAAGGGAAATGTAGGAAGGAACGTCACGGGGCACATCATCGCCCTGATGAGCCACGGGCAAGGCGTTCACGGGAATCTCCCGCAGAAAATGGCAGCGATGTACGAGATTAGAATTCTTCTCCACACCAAACTCTACGTTTATTCGTGATCAACGCCTGGGAGAACGAGAGGCCCCTCGGCTTCCGACGAATTCCGCAACGTAGAGTGTGACCTGTTGACTGAGGCGAATGAGTGCTCGGATATTCGGCTGAGGTTTAGATTGCGTCAATCAAACGTCGTGGCTCTCGGCCCCTAGCCGTGATGGCGGCGTCTTCGGTGCTGAACTGGCGTGCGTTGGAAGAACATGAAGTCCTGGAAGAGATGAGTCGAATGTCGGCGATTCTCCCGAGCTCGAATTCTCAGATTTGAGGGGACAGTTCGAGAAGCGATAATTCGTTCGCGAACCATGATTCTACTTGCGCAATGCGTGAAAACCGGTCACCAGCCGAACTCACCAGGAGGAATGCTACTGACAAGAGTACTGCTTTGTGCTGTACACAGAGATGCATCGGGAATGAGACGTTGAAATTTGTCGCGTTCGTGTACATCTCTTGAAAAATTCCGGTCCACTCCCTTGCGATGTCTCCGATCTCGTGGTTTGACGCTATGTCCACTATCTGTGGGTGAAATGATGAGAGTGTCGAGGAGAGCGCACTTCCCGTTGTGCTTTTGTCCTGAACTCGGACATGATTCCGCGAGGAACAATTCAACCAGCGAGCATTGAACAAATCTCAGCCCCCTGCCGGTACCGGGAGGAAATTTCGAGTAGTCCTCAACCAACCTGGAAATGCGTGTCGCTGCCCGCGCGGGCCGCCACCGCGCGTGGGCAGCAGACGCCCAAAATTTTATAAACGGGCTCGTCACGTTCATCGCTAATGGTGAATTTCGGCGCACAAAAGCCCCAGTTCTCCTTTATCTTCCCCACAGGATATCCAGGGGGTGCCTCGACTATCATCTCTTGTAGACAGCAGCAGGGGAAGCAGCATCCGCAACATTTGCAAGATCTCCGCAGGGCGATGATATCACTGCCCATAAGATCTCTGATATAAATCGTGAAACCCCGAGCAGAGCCGGCACAGCTCCTTTGGCAGAAGCTCGACTGCTCTTCGGCACGGTATACGAGTTGTCCCAGGCTGTTCAGGATCTCAAACTTCACGTTCAATCGCACATTCGCAAGCACTGCGGATGCAAAAAGAGTTACGTTTCGTTCCGCTCCAAGACGACTCCCAACTCGGGCGCGCAACGCCTCCTTTCAACCAAGACAGGGTCAGCTCACCTTCGGTGAGATCGATTTCTTGCTTGATGCTAAGCTGATCAACTGCTGCGAGGTAACCCAGAGGTCCTTCACCGGGGTTCAGACCGATCGGAGGCGGGGCGATACCTGATAGATCGTTCAAAGTATTTTCCCGAAGACCAATTTCGAAGATCTCCGTACGATTTTCGTCATCCCGGCCGCTTGCTCACCGGGTGGAGGCATTGGCATTTGTCCAGGACCAGGCGGCGATTGAACGGGTTCTGGGGGCGGTTCGTACATCGGCGACGCTGTTGCCGAGTAGGGAGGAGGAGGCGGTGGTCCTTGGCAGTACATGGGGTCGTCCGGTGGATAAAATCCCTCGGGCGGCGATGGGAGTTGTTTCGGGTCCATTTGTTATCTAACCCCGGCCTCTATAAGCGAAACGAAGGCTCAATTTTTCCCTAATGAATGGAACGAGCGGGAAATTCTACGCGAATATGTTCCGGAGGCAAATGAAAACCACTTCCGAACCCTATCAAGCCGAGCCTCCCTATCTTCTGAACAGCCGTGAGTCAGTGGTGCTTGTATCGCTTTCTGACGAGAGAACATCGAACCCTCCGTGGAGAGCGGAACCGAGCAAAATCCCGAGACGACATTCCAATGAGCCAGCCGCGGGGAAAAACTCCGCGAGCTTGCTAAAAGCTTCGCCAAACCTATCACGGAAGCGGGTTGACCGACTGCGGGGGAAATCAAGCTAGTTCGTCTCGACAGCGGAGTGGTTGCCAACGACTCAACGAATTTCGTTAGCGACTCGCGAACGAGAACTCAAGAGCGGCACTCACTGGGGAAACTGTAACGTCGAATCTGAATTCGAGCGGCGGTACAAGCTCACTTGTGACAAAGCCGGGTTCACAAGAGAGAGGCCAAAGACGATTTAGATCATGGAACTTGTTGCGGAGAGGGCGGTGGCGGCATCATAGGCCGTTCAGATTAGGCGCCATATCTCATCGAAGCGGAGATTTGAAAGGAATATGAACATCACGCTGAAGAGGCGTTTCCCCGCGGCAGGCGTAATTGCCACGCCCCTCATGGAACACTCCTCCAGATGGGAATAGCTTCGATTTGCGTTTCACTCGCTTTTCAGGCCCGCGTTGAGAGTGCTCCCGCTTTACCCGCAATCCAAGCGGGGCAGAGAGATCTCAGCTGCTATGTCACGCATAGTCATGATCGAAGAACGCTCTGGCAGACTGAGACGACACCCGAACTGGTCAAAGCCGAAAGTTTACGGCGGCAGCCGCGTAGCATCCCGTTCGAGGCCATGACGTAACTTCCATCTCGGAGTGGCTGCTACTTACTTATGTTGGGCTCTCTTTTCCGAGTTTCACGTGGGTTCAAGCTGGAAGGGGGAGACGAGGTCACGCTCGAATTGTCGTTTGGTATTCTCGTCCTGGGAACGGAGCGGAAGCTTCTAGAGATTGGGAGCCGACTTGGATTCTACTCTTTCACCCGTCGCTCATGACTGAAGTAAGGGAGTCGAAAATGGTCGCGTTTGGATTCCGGGGCCAAAGTGGGACTCTCGCGGACCACGGAGCACCCATCTCAGGGGACGAGCGGAACCAGATGTATCCCCCCTCGCGACATCGGTCGGACAGGGGGAAAAAACGACCAACCTCTGTGAGCACGGGGCGCCCTGCTAATTGAAGAGACAGTTCGTCGTCACCATTTGGAAGCCTCCGCAAAATTCCAATTCATCGATTTCAGGAGACGAGCACATCGAAAGCCACGGCAACCAAGTCGTCAGCAGAAACCGACGACTGCAGAACCATTCAGGAACTTATGAGGAAGGCGAATTTCCATAAACCCGGCGATAACCATAAAACCGATGGCTACCAGATGACCGAGAACACTATGAAGTGAGCGTCGTTCCAGCTTATTGTGATCACGAACCACACGCTCGTATCACAGAAAGACGAGATTCTCCCGCCGAAGACATTCTTAAATATTTCGGCTCTCATCCTGAATATAAAAACTCCCCATCAACTCTCCCAGACACATCGCTGAGCACCTCAAGCGGACCGGTGGAAAGGTTCGGACCCGATTCCCACCTGAACCGAATGGACTCCTGCATATCGGGCACGCAAAAGCTATAAGTATAAACTTCGGTTATGCAGCAGCTCATGACGGCGTTTGTTTCCTCCGTTACGACGATACGAACCCCGCCAAGGAAGAAGAGAAGTTTTTCAGAGGTAAGAGACGATACTCCGAGTTTCCCACCTGGTGTCTCCGAGACTCAGACGAAATGAAGTTTCTCTCTTGGCTTCTCCCATCAGGAATCCTCGATATCGTCCAGTGGCTGGGCTATGAACCGTACAAAATAACGTACTCGTCGGATTACTTCGACGAACTGTACCGGCTGGCCGTTCTGCTCATCGAGAAAGATTTGGCTTACGTTTGTCATCAGTCCAGTGAGGATCTCAAAGGTTTCAACCCACCACCCTCGCCATGGAGGAATAGACCCATCAAAGAGAGTCTCGCTTTGTTCGAAGTAAGTCATCCTGTTAGCTTGTTAGGTGGCTGGCTGCTTTGGAGGTGAAATAAAGTTTCGCGACTTACAACTTTTCTCCACTCGCCCCCGGCCGTCGTCTAACGCGCTCTCCCGGCCGCCCGCTGGCCGGCCGACCGACCGACCGACCCGTCCGCCTCGGCTCAAATCCAACCCTTTTCCCGCAGGATATGAAAAATGGCAAAATCTATCAGGGTGAAGCTACGCTTCGAATGAAGATCACCCTCGAGGAAGGCAAGCAGGACCCCGTCGCATATCGCATCAAAATGTGTGCCCACCACAGAACCAGTGATAAATGGTGCATCTATCCGACGTACGACTTCACTCATTGCCTCTGTGACTCGATCGAGGACATCACACACTCGCTGTGCACTAAAGAGTTCCAGTCGCGACGATCTTCCTACTACTGGCTGTGCAACGCTGTCGACAAGTACTGTCCCGTTCAGTGGGAGTACGGAAGACTGAATGTTAATTACACGGTTGTTTCGAAGCGCAAAATTGCAAAGCTCATCTCGGAACGCATCGTCAGGGACTGGGACGATCCTCGGCTTTTTACCCTGACAGCGCTGAGACGACGAGGCTTCCCACCCGAAGCCATCCACTTGTTCTGCGCAAAACTCGGCCTCACGGGAAGCACAATGGCCGTTGATCCCATGATGCTTGAAAGTTGCGTTCGCGAGGTGCTCAACACGACCGCCAAACGAGTGATGGCTGTTCTTAACCCGATCAGGGTGACGATTGAAAACTTCTCTGCCGTTGTCGGGAAACGTTCCATCGAAATTACAGTGCCCGACTTCCCAGCCGAGCCGGAACGAGGTTCGCACGTCATTCCGTTCGGGGAGGTCGTTTACATCGACAGGGACGACTTTCGCGAGGAAAAACCCAACAAGTCGTACAGACGTCTGTGTCCTGGCCAGCCGGTGGGACTGCATCACACCGGCTATGTCGTGTGCATCAAGGACATGGTGAAGGACCACAACGGTGACATCGTCGAGCTAAAGCTCACTTGCAATAACGTTTCCGAGACGCAGAAGCCGAAAGCTTTCATCCACTGGGTTTCCGACCCGGTGCCAGCTGAAGTCCGTCTCTACGAAAAACTGTAGGTGCCTCGATGTTCGCATCGTGCTCGATATCACCCTCTTAGCACTTGACGGGTTCCCTTTTAAATCCCACGACAACTGCACATTGAATCGAGCGTCGAGTGCGATTCTTCCGCTCTGGATTAGATCACTCCTCACGACCTTAGACCCCTAGAACAACGAGAGTGCCTACTTTGGCTCGCTTTTTCACTGAAGCCTCTCGGTGAGCCACATCCTGTACACCTGAATTCGATTTGACCCGATCGTTGATGCTCTCCATGCAGGTTCATCCACAAGAATCCCGAGGACGTCAACGAAGTACCTAATGGTTTCCTGAGTGACTGCAATCCGAATTCTCTGCACGTATGGAGCAATGCCTTAGTGGAGAGAACGGTGGAGAATGCTAGAACGTATGATCGTTTCCAATTCGAGAGAGTTGGGTTCTTCAGCGTGGATGCAGACTCTACTCGGAACGAATCTGGCCGGGTGAGTAGGGTCAGGTGAAGAGCTGAGCCGATCGCGTAGCCCATCCGCCGTAACTTCGGTGAGGAAATAACTCCCGTGGATCTTTTCCCGTTCGCAGCTGGTGTTCAACAGGACAGTCACACTGAAAGAAGACTCAGGGAAGTGATCCGACTCAACAAAATCTCAAAGCCGATAATAAACGTCGATCCATGCATGAAGACCACGTTATTTGAGAGTTTTCCGTCCGACGCATTCGCGGCATCGCTCGCGTCGGGAGCGGCAACCGGACTCATTTTATCTGCGAGCCTTATCGACAGCGAAAACTTGTATCTCACCGTCGAATCATTGATGACCGGACAACTTGGAACTCACAATCAGTCCAAGCAATAAAGTTTCCGATCGACATCATTCTCGATCATGGAACGCCTCTTCGACTCATGGTAGATGCGTGCTGCCTCAGAGCCGATGTGAGCGAACGAAAATGCTCGGGTCTCATCGCTTTGAGCTAGGTAACACTCAGGAGCTGTAGATTTAGAATTCGCCCCGTAGTCATATTGGAAGCGGAGGGATGGGCCTACACGAACTGAGGCTTCTCCACAACCCACAACACAATGAGCGCTAATCAGTCATGTCATAGTCCAAGCTCAGCGTCAATGGCATGCGCGCTCTGTCTTCTTCCGATTTCAAGCCCATGACAGGAGCGTCGGACCATTTTCCTCAATCAAGGCATTGAGGAGTGCGGGAAGGTGCGAATAAACCAAAGTTTAGGCGACCATATTATTGAGCGCCTGACCACGTCTGCAAAATCATCACCGGTCCAAGAACGTTGTTCTGGAATGCGGAAACCTGGGGGATGATCTCTGCCGGCAGTATTTTCCCCTATATCGCCCTGGAGGAACAATCGAGCTCGGGAAAACATCTGATTGCTGAGATACAGAATTGATTCCCAATGGATTTGAGTCTGCGGAAGAGCCAGCAGTGAGTACGCTGGACAGCTCAGGAAGCGTCTGCTTAGATCCTGTTCACCCTAATTTTGAGGAGTTCGAGCCGATGCGAGAGCTTCCTTCTCTTTGACTAGCGCTCAGCAGAGCTGTGAACGAAATGAGGCGCCTCACTTCGTCTGTTTGCTGAAAATCTAGGCCGATCGCTGAACGAGCAGCAAGACACAATAGAATCTCGCCGTAGTGTACTCCAGGGGTCCGATGAAACTAGTCCACCGTTGGTGAGTGCCTCGTTCAGCGCCTCCTAATGTCAGCCTTGTTGGCCGACCCTCGTTCTGAACATTGAGAACATGCAGTATGGATAGACGTAAGTATGAGCCCTAGGTGGCATGCTCTGATTGTCGCTCTGAACGGCCACACGCAAAAACTTCAGCACCTCGAACCATGATAAGTCCCTCTCGGTCGAACGGCTCCAGGGTTTTAGGGCGACATGAGCGGCTTCCAAATGACAATAGAATCTGCTTCCCATGGATCGAAATCGAGTTGCTGGTACCGTTATAGCCGTTTAATCGGAATGTACATATCGTGGTTCGGGATCAGGCTCGCTGAAAACCTATTGAAGATTCTCTTCGTGACACTTGGACAAGCCGAACCACATCCAGTTGAATGTACGTGAATCATGGACCTGGCGATTGGAAGAGAGCGCAATGAATCGATCCCGAGTACAAATTTTATTGGAGTGCAGCCCGATCGCAACACGTTCAACTGTATCTCATAAAATATATTTACAAGGGAACACGTCATATTTAGTTGAATGGCAGTCCAATTAGGAATACGAACCGCGTATGTTTCTCGTATTGAGCGGGTAATCAACCCCAACCCTGTGATTGGGCTACAAATGAGACATTCGCGACTTTCCCAAGGAATCTGAATGGGACGACGATAGGTGATATCAAAGAACTCGCGGTTATCGGCGTGCGAGCGGAAAACTCGACCCGGCCCGGGAATCAACGTTGAAAAGATCAGAAACCTGAATGACTCCGTTTGACGGAACCTCTCACGTCCAGCTTTCGAATAAATAAAACGACTGAACGACATCGATCATCACCGATCGATAATTAAGAAACGTACGATTTGGGGTTCAAGTCCAGAACGAAAGCAAGCCATCATCCTGACAGCCAACCACTGCGTCAAGTTGGCTGAAAGCAGTCGAAGCGTGATGAGAGCCCGTATCCTTGTCCTCCAGGCGAACCTCGTCGGGAGTTAGTTAAGCTTCCGCGCAGGTTCCTGATCGTCTATACTGCGACGCATAGGAACTCGACGCCGCTCCTGTGCAGGGAGAATGAAACGCGCTGAGCCTCTCGCCGAGTTTTGTCCACACCGCCTACGTCAATCAGTCGACGCTGTCAGTAGCTGACCAAGGCGGTCTCCCGAGATATATTTCAGTTTTGGAGAAGTGAATGCTCAAACGGAAGGAAATCTCCTCCAGGGTTTCAATTGAGACACTGAAGTATACAACGATTACACGTTCTTGGAAATCGGCATTCCGTCGAGCAGAATCTTCGTTCCAATCGGCTCCATTACCCGGCGCGCTCGAGCTTGCAAAATAGGCTCATATCCTACAACAAGAGTCGGTTTCTTCCACGACAGATTCAATCGATCGTATATCCTTCGGACCACTTGCGAGCTTTCTCCCAACGCTGACTGCCGTGCTCGAATGAGCTTTACTGGCTTCCCACGAGCCTGACATTGGGAGGGAGAGCGGACGCCTCGCGCTGTTTGGCTGTCGGGATTATGGGTCGGGATGCCGGTAGCACACCACGGGACTCACCCACCAGATTCCACGAATTTTGTGCATAAATAAGCCTCAATCGCTGACGGAAGTGAACGTCGAGTGCTCCGTCCTATTCGTTATGAATTCCTCCCTCCTTCATCGAGTTGGAGGTCTGAAGCTTCCGATTCCCATAAATATCCCGGTTGCGGTTTGTGGTAAGCACGAAGTCGCGCTACGTACAACATGTCAATCTGTGACCCTCGACCCCACGCCGATTTGAGATAGGGAGCGCAGAAATTAGAAGAAAGGTGAAACTCGACATCCAGCGCATCCTGGAGCCAAGTGATCTGAATGACTGAACAATGGCGTTTTTTGCATTCGCTTGTGAACATTGGAGGTTTCAGATGAATCAAGGTGTTGTGGCTAATAGTTCTGAACTAAGAAAGCATCAATGAATCTGACAGCGTCCAAACTGTTTCATGAGACACTGAGCTAGGGCCAGCATCATCCACTCGGAGAACTCCGTTTGGCACATTCGCGTCATTCTTATCCCCTCATTGCGAACAATATTCAGAGCTTTCCGTGAAAATCAATTCCAGAACCGCGCTCATGCACGCTGGAGAAAACAATTAGAAGCTTGAACGCCATTTTCAAGGGTATATACACATTGCTCAGGAACTGTGTTGTGGGAGGCAGTCCGGGGGATCATGCCCGCTGAAAAACACAGGAGCTGGCTCGGTGCAGTTTGAGGGGAGCAAACCACGTTCCCGAACTTCAGAACCGGTGTCTACAGTGAAATTTTGCATAACTTAGGGTGATTTTTGGCGCCAAGCATCGTATTGGATCTGAATGAATCCATTCGTAGAACTTGGTCTACTGAATTGAACAACAACCAACTTCTTGAAGCGGAGGGATGTCCGGCAACATTTCTGAAGGTGGTTCATTATAAGCGCCGTCGAGGTAGATTCGGATCACATATATCCAGTACTCGTTTCGCGACGCATTATAGGAAAACGATGACTCAACCCCTGGGTGAGCTTCACCGCCAGTGTACAAACGCATGGGAACAGTCTCGGAGCTCAGCACACGCGCACCTGTAAGCGGAAAACGAGTTCGAGTTAGGGAGTGGGTCAGCTTGTCACGGAGATTCACGCCCAAAGAAAATCACCTGTGGCCGAAATCCACGCTTCAACTCGGCGCTTTGTCGCCGTGAGATTCTCGAACTCAGGCACGAGGAATCCCCTTGTGAGCTGTGCAGGTACGAACGTCTTGCATTTGAGTTGAAGTGGAGGACTCAACGGCCCGCAGGGAGGGGGAAGACCATCCAGCGGAGCCGACGATCGTGGGGTCTTAGCGTAAGCGACACGAAGTATCCGAACGAAAAACGTACTCCTTTCGGCGTGTTCTGGAAAATCAGANGATCCTGCTCATGTTCGAGCTGATCACCGGCTACTCTGAAGAGGCGCCCAGCAGAGCATGTCCGGTTGGACTTTCCAAGTTAACACTGATGTTGTCAAGGATGAGGGAGGTGGATAGTTCAGGAGCGGCGGCCAAAATTCACCGCTAGCGGCACTCAAGCAGCCAAATGAAATCCCTTCTAGCTGAATGCGGTCAGGTTTTTCTTTCAGGAGTCCCTCGATGCAGTAGGTGAGCACGTGTCCATATTCCTCGCGTCTTGACTTTTGCGATCTTAGGACGACGGCTGTCTGAATGAGACCGGGAGAAACGTGCAAGCTGTTCATGTTTGGTTCAAAATCATCGGCTACCTCCCCTACACCTTCACGGAGATTCTGCGTACGGAACGAGTGCGCGACAGGCAGCCCAGCGATGCTTGGGGGCGATTTCCAGGCTGGCTGTGACTCATGGCCAGACTCTGCAACGAGGACAACGAGATCAAATGGAGGATCAGCCGGTTTTCCCACAAGGGACATCTCCTTGATCGGAGATGTTGTTCGCGTGTAACGAAGTGTATAACGAAGAAGAGCCGCGGAGGCATCAGACGTCTCGTAAGACCAGCTACCGCTATCCTCTCATTTGCCTGCAATTTCGACTGGACCGCATCGTCTCTACATTAGCGTCACTCGTAGACGGCCGCGAGTCCGCTCTGTTTCCTTTAGCTCGGGTTTCCTCCGGACGCATACAGCAAACTCGGAAACTGCAAGAGAGGCAAACTGCGAATCGATGGAATCGCCGAATTCTCGAAAAGCAGTCGTGTCCCAAAAGATTTTGGATTCCACTCATTCTATCGGCAGAGTTCAATCATTGGTGTTTTGATCCGGCGCAAAATCAACTCAGCCATTCACATTGGAAGACGAATGAGCTAAGCTAGCGTCGTAACCAAGTGGGACGATGCAATATTGTTCGGGACCGCATACCCAGCCGACCTTCTTTAGAGCCTTTGGAGGAGCGGCACCGAAGCCAACTATCGCAGGTCGAAATCTGGATTTCTTCCTCGAAGCTGTCCGCATTGATTAGCGATAAAGAATAGGATTGCGACTTCATCGGGGAACACGAGTGCTAAGGGTGCAGATTAGTGCCGGAACAAGGTGTTTCCATTCTCCGCTGCCCAGTTCCCTCGTTGAGCCGCAATCGCCAAACGCTGAAGCAGGAAGTCAGTGGCCCTGCTATCGCCTGTTGTTATAACCGCTCGCCCTTCCACCTTTCCTTTACCCTTTCCTTTCTGCACTGCAACCTCCAGTTGGACTATAGCCACCGGCTCCCCTCTTTCCTTCCCGAGATGCATTCCTGTCACACCTCTTGCTGTCTGTTCCCCATCTGACTTGAGTCCTTGCGAAGCTGAGCGGAAGTGGGAGTGCGCTGTCGACGGATGAACGAGCCGTGTCAGCCGCCCTCACGGATACGCCGACACTTGTTGGCACAGTTACTTGCCCGACGCCCATCGAAACAAGGCGTTCTGGAAGAGTGTGCCACCTACCAGGTGTATACCTATGAAACCGGACGATTTTTTCAAAAACGGAAAATTCTCATGTAACAAGACAAAATATTTTATTTCATTCGAAGTATGCTCCTTCATTAGCCACACAACTGGTCCATCTTTCGGGAAGTTTTCGGACTCCTCTGCGAAAGAAGTCTTCTCCCTTTGAGGCGAACCATGAATCGAGCCATTTTCCAATTTCTTCAAATTTAGCGAAGTGCTGGTTGGAAAGTGCGTGCCCGAGGGATGCGAACAAGTGATAGTCCGACGGGGCAAGGTCGGGGGAGTATGGTCCGTAGGAGAACGCCGCTTCCGATCATCTCCTCGCACGTTGCCGTGCCGATTCGTGAATCGATGGAGGAGGCAGCCAAGCAGCGCTCTAAGAATTCGCTCTCTTGTTGGACTCCTTTGCCTTTACGGGTAATTCCGAAGTAACTGAAGAACGCGACCACGTTCGACTCGAGTTCGATGGATGCGGCCCGCCATGTCCCGCGTAAGAACAGCTCGACCGCAGATACGCAGCCGCCCCCGAAGCTTCTCCGAGGGCCGGGCGATCTCTGTTCAACTCGCCGCTTGCTCTCGCTAATCACTCTCGGTAGCTGCTGATTCGGAATCCGGGGGAAGTTGATTGAATGAACAAAAACCGTATTTCTCCCGGTAAACGCCAGGGCATCGATTCCTCAGCTGCTCAAGGAACACAAGTTTTCCGGGTTCCAGGGGTCTTCAAGGGGTCAGAGCGCTGCATCAGGGGCGCCCGTTCCCGCGATTCTTCCGTAGAATATTGCGATTTTTTCAGGTATATAGCTCCAGAGGGATGCTCTCAGAGAATGGTTTCGAGTATTAATTCGATGTTAGCGAACGCTCGGAGACTTCAGTGCCCTCGAAGACACGGAAGTGGCACGGGTCCATTTCATTTCAGAGCAGCGGCTGGTGGGGAGCAGAGTTGAACAGCACGAAGTGGATTCACTGAGATCAGGACAGAACAGATTGCCATAGTCGCGTGGGACTGTTTTGGAACGAGTTGCGTCGAGGAACCGCCGTGAGAATGCTCAGCTTCCGCTCCAGGAAACTCGGCACTCTTTCGGATCTTTTCATCACATCAAAGTCTGAACTCGACGTGCTGCTAAAAGAATGCGGGGATGAATCATCAAGCACCCAATATTCCTAATGAGGTACTAGGGCTCTTTGCTGAGAGACGATCGGGTTTTTTGAAAACCTGGCGTATAGATGTTGATCGCATTAGTATACTGGTTGGATTGCGAGGATGGAACTCCCTGGTTTTATTCAAGTGTAAAATAAACATTTTGATTCGGGTCTTGTTTGATATGGAGTTGATGTATATGGATGGACAAGTAATATGCGTGAAAAACGACCAAAGCGGGATAGACGGGAAAGAGGTGACATGCAGCAGGACGCTGTTTCTTCCCATCGATTGACAAGCGTACGTAACGATGCCGCGTCCACCTCACTGACGGCTGCTGAGAACTCTGAGCTGAACTTTTGAGGTACTTCTAATGGAGCATTATGGTCTGGGAGACCGGAGTTCTGGATGATTTTGGGTTCCCGATGATTCTACAGGTTGACTTTAAGATATAATTGGAACGATTCTGTATCCAATAACACAAACATTGATTTCTCCGTGAACGAAGTCTCTTATATAAACACCCGTACTTCCAGACAAACACCACGAGGCCTTATAAAAGTACAAACGCACAAGTCGCACAGAGACCATAGATTTCGTATGAATATCATACAGACACGTGAACCTTAGGACGTCCACCGATTCGTTCGGACAGTCCACACATGCGACGAAATCGTAGTCATCCCACAGAGGTACCTTGAACGACATGAGGAGTCTTACTGTGACAACCCAGGAGGAAATGGCCAGCTCGAAGACCTCAATCTTTGAACGGATCCGCTGACGGACGTTAGCCACGGTGATTCGAAGTAGTTAGCTGTGTTTCATTTCGTTGTGTAAATTGTAACGGCGGACATCGAATCCCGTTGAGATTATAAGAACAGCTCCATATCGATTATGTCTTTGGCTCGATGTATCAGCGTCGTTTTTCGCTTTGAATTGTGACGTGACGTTTCAGTGAATATGCATCGAAGATTTAAATTAGTGATGGTCGTGATGGTTTGACTAGACAGTTCGTTTTTTCTTACCTCCCTGAAGAAACAGTCGAACTCGACACGATTCCCATACCTAAAACTCGACAACTCGCCGACCTGCTGGTGGGCAGCTCAGCATTCCGGTGGGTCCAAACCCGACCTCAGACTGAACTCCACAAAGCGATTCACACTAACGGCTGGATAAAGAACGCCTTCCAGATTCTGGAAAGCCCTCACTCCGCCTTGCAGAGTACCGTTGACGAAGAAGCTCAAAGCGCCCGCATCCATATCGAGCAGAACTCCAATGATGTCCCCTTGCCGTATCCCCATGGGAGTTCGCGTGTGATGCTGGTCGTCGTGCAAGTACCACGAACGTTGGTGATCGATGTACATGGAATAACCGTTTTCGTCCTTGCCCAACATGAGATCACGAGCTGCATGATAACGCGCGACCCCGCAGACAACGTCGGACGTGTTTCCTTCGTATCGAGTCAGAGTGAGCTCCCAGTAGTGCACGCCCGATGAAAAACCGAGGTTACCCAACACAAGCCGATGCTCGAAAGCATCAGCCGTAACTCTGAGACAATCCTCACTTATCATGGTGTCGGGATGAGCTGTCGATGCGTCAAGGAGGAAACATGCGACGCTATGAGTTTCCAGAGAGACCATTTGCGAGTAAATTGATGATCCGTGTGAGTTGAAAGCTTTGACACGCACATTGTAGAGGGTGCTGAAGTGGAGACCATCTATTGTGCAGATGTTATCCGGTCCACAGTAAACCTCCTGAAACAGCACGGAAGAAAACGGGTCATTCATCCGGGAGCAAGAACGCGATACAGAGCTAGCGCCACATCTGAGAGAATTGGACTTCAGATAGCCTTTGGCAGACGCGATCGTTCCTCGTCATCCGACGCCTTCAACTCACACGGAAGGCTTTGGCATCATCATGGTCGGTTATCTCGAGCACGAAAGCGTCGACGGGACTTTGATTGATCGCGGCCCTCCACGAAATGGTGATGGAATTGTTCAACGCACCGCATTCGTCCAAGATGATGATCGGTGCCCCCGGAGCTGAAATCGCAATCGGAATGTCTGTACCACACCTGAGAATTTCAACTCGAACGGGCTGAATGTCCGAGAGGAACAAGCTCTGAGGATTCTCGGAATCGAGGGATCTCCGTGGCATCGTTCCAGACAGCTATAATTTTACCGACCTGATTCACTATCCTCTCCTGTATGCATTAAATAGAATACGAGGTTATGAGATAGATTAGGATCGCGTGGGGGTTGGCTCGAGTTATTGAACAGGCAAAAAGCGCTAACAGTAACAATACCTACAGTCTGACAGCTCATCAACGAGATTGGAGACGAACCAAGATAGAAATTTCCGCCGTGCAACGATGAATCCACATGCACATGGATCAACTATGGGGCGGAGCCCAACAGAGTTCCGTTAATGGAGAGTCTTCCTTCCGGCAACACTCACGTTTGTTTTTGATGAAATCGAGCTGCCGTATCTGATCCAGGGCAGCTTGGTCGTTGATCTCGAAGTCGAAGTTGTTCATAGCTGTCGTGTGTCTTTGTTCTTTGAGCCATTCTTGTTCACAGCCTTTGACCCGGTTGATCAGAATGCCGCCAATCTGAAACCGGAAACTTCTTAAATGGCGCTCCGGAATATCCGTGGAGGGGACTCATGACTCATTTGAGTATGATCAGGGATTCTCCAGTGAGACGTTGGGGAGGAATGTCGCGAGCTGGATGAGATGGTCAAATCTAGGAGAGTAACTCACTTGGAGGAAAACTGTCGGTTCAGGCTCTTTCAGAGCTTCGATACAGAGTTGGAGTAAGGAAGTTGTACTCTGGAGACTTTGGCTGCATTTCCCCACTTTCTCCCGAATTTCCTGTAGCCGATTTTCCTTTTCGGTTTGAGCGATTTCGATGAGTTCGTCCCGTCTCCTCTCGACTGCTTCGATGAGCGCTGCACATTGAGATCGGATCGAGTTTTCTAGCGATTGGCAATTCTCCTGCGAAACAAAACGGATCAGTCAGCTGAGGGTCAGTGGGGGCCGAACGAATGTGGCACGGATCAGGCTCCGGCCGAACTCGATCATTTGGTGCGGGAGTTTTTCCGTACGAAGAGTGTTTCGATGCAAAGAACTCTTAGCCCAGCGCCATGAGCGACTCTCGGATACTGATGAATGACTCTCAAGAATCGACAGCCATGGGATCTCTCTCTCCCGTTAGATTTTCCTCTGTTGTTTTTCTACTATCGCACGCACGGCATTTTAGCATAGCACGTAAAAAAAATGCCGGTAGCCGCCGACTGTAATCGCTTTCCCATACATTCACTGCCCCTCTCGCATAGTCCGTGAGAAGCGGAGTGTGCGCGTGGTCTCTCGGCTCCCACCCCCGATTGGGCGTTGAGCCGATGCCACCGCCGCCGCCGGCATCGAGCCCCTGAGGCTTATCCTAACGAAAAACGAAGTGCGCTCTACTGCGCGCTCAGTTTCTCTTCCGCGGGCTTTCAGTGTCCCAGTTTCCATGACAGCGTTTTCGAAGCACTGTCTGATTCCCTGGCAGCTAGCAATGAAACATAATAAAAACCGTTGACCATGGAATATAGCCTGTGAACGGAAACAGGCGGGTATACTGCAGTGACTTCGTTGCTATCGTATCTCGCGAACCACGGTATTGAGGAAGAAGAGCTGACATAAGCTCATTGAGCTAGCGACGACTTGCTGTTGGCACAAACGAACGCCGGTCGCCGTCAAACAACGAGATTTGCCTGAGTGAAACCCGTCTGCATCAGCCTGAACGGCCGAGTGCTCGACTGACACTGACTTAGCGTGGCGATACCCAGCGACGAGTTCGTTCTCTCGTTCTGCTTAGCTGGACAAAAGCCTTGCAACAGCACACTCGCAGCAAGAGTTACACACTCGACAGCCTTTCGCAGCTTTGAGAGCCTTCTACAATCGGGTCGAGCTCGTTGCTTAACTCGCTACATATCGTTTGCGCTCGAGCGCCAAGAGCATCATTCGTGGGTCCGTTATTGCGCGCTGCGGAGTTCTGCGAGCCTGAGACATTTTTCGCTGCGTTCTTCACAAGACATGTCACGTTCTCGGCTGCGATTCCTCCGAGTTGATCTTCGTTCCCTTCATTTCTGTCGAGCTAAAACCTGACAGCGAACAAAGAGCAAGAAGAGGGGAATTTCCGAGAGAGAATCTGCCACTTTCTCATTTAGCAGCCTTCCGCCAAGTTTGGTCGTTCTCCCTGAGCCGAAGCGCTCCAGTTTGTGCGACCGTTCGCCAACCCCTGGACTCTTAGCTCCTCCGAGACCGTGTTTTCCGCCTTGACATCAAGCTGGCCCTGCAGCCGGACTCACCCTAACAACTGCCCCAACCCGTTCCGGGATGAAATGGCGTCCTCATCCGCAGCCACCGTTTCGCCGACCCGCGAAGCAAGAAGCTGTGTTCACCGCCGTTGCACTCGCGGCCGACGGCAGAAATCTGAGCACACGACCGCAGCTCGGCTCGTCAACTAGACGGCGTGCTCCTCAAAGAGGCCTCGAGGATTCGAGGTGGGAAACCAATGTTCCATGTCCTAATCGTTGTGCGTAGTCCCTTGATTTCATTGTCGCGGGCTGTCAGAGCCGCTCACTCACGCCATTGAGTCTGACGGATCTCATCGCGGACGGCATGAGAGCTCCTAACTCGTTTGTTGTCACTTCAGGAAACAGGAGACTCATCCATTGAATATCGATGCCGACATGTGTTCTCCCGTTAAGTTCACTCTCCCACGCCCTGGAGATGTAGAGGAAGCCTCCGTGAACGGGTCGATGCCACACTTCGGTGCTCACAAACGCCGTCTTGCGAGAAAATCGTGATTGAGCAAGTGCCCGACGCATGGAATCTTTCATCCGTTGTGTAGACGAGTCGTGTTGAAGTTTGCTTCGGGGACTCTCGGACCGGATTCGCCGAGGTCTGCCGCAAATCCGCCGAGACTTTCACGTCTCTCAGTTGCAATCGCAACGCAATATTGCAGGAATCCTCGGTTAAACCCGAGATCTTAGAGCTCCTCATCGATGATCACACACGCTTTAAGGTTCTGGCTCGAGCCGACTTCGGTCAAGAGAATGAACGGTGGAGAAAGTTATCGTCGCGATATCGAGACTCCCGCACCGAACTGAAGGCTGCGGGGACCAACAGCCGTCAGTCCATGGAGGAAGGAAGGACCGAGGATATCATCGTAAAACTGTGATCCCCACAGAGTCTCAGCCCGAGCAGGCCGTTTGCCAGCATGAGAAAGCGAGGGAAAAGGACAGACGAACACTCTGAGAGACCGTATTTAAAATTTTCGTGTCCACTAGATGACCCATACACGCACAGGACAGCTTCTCTCGCGGCGGAACGCGCAAAATTATCGGCGAGAAATGCGAGTATTTGTCGGTCTCGAGCAAGGGTTTCGTCGGAACGGTGGGAAACTCGGCCAATTCTAGGATCGCCGCCGCTTTCAAAGCAGCTCAACCGTGTTCGCGTTCATTGAACACCACTGCCAACATAAGGAAGCCACAAAGAGCACGATTGAGCTTCGAGAAACCCGTTATTTGCGGATGAACGAAAAAGTTTGGCCAAATGGAACATTTCACGTCAAGTCCACGACAAAAAGTCTATTAGGAAGCGCTTCAGATGGCGAATGATTTGGAGTGACGTGCCCGACCAACCAGCCGCGCCACCCCCCACGGTTTGGTCGGGCGCCGGACATCCAGGTCTTTTACCCCGTGCGACGGAGTTAGCGCCGGGGCGCGGGAAACACTGCTTCAAGTTGACATTCGAAAAACTCGGAATACGTCAGCCCGATCGTCTGTCTGATGGGAAAAAATGCCGATCATCACTTGAGAAAACGGCACCGCGGTTTCAACGGCGAAAATGTGGCTGCCATGATGCTCGACGCAGTTTCACTCCGACTCGAAGGGAATTTCCGAATCGGAAACCATCACAATGAGATAATTTCGAAGCGAGAGTTTTATGTCCCGGGGGACAAGAAAAGCATCAAAGCCCGATCAGGGCGTATATATTGTTGCGAGCCTTGCAACACAAAAAACGAAGCGGATAAGACGGTGAGAAAACCTGCGTATAAACTTTTCCCCGGGCGGAGATAAACTCTGTAATGTCGTGCTGTTGGGCACTTCAAATGAAGGCTCACGAGAAATTTATGAGGATCTTGCGATTCTACCGCGTCTGAGGATTTTGCCCGCTGACTCCTCTTTGACTGTTGTCGGCCGACCCGTCCGCTCCCGGAATCCATCCTATCGAGGTCCGAGTGCGGCGCTCACGGAGGAAAATCTCGTCCGAGCGCTTTCGAAGGGGAAAAGCTGATCATGAAGAAGTTCATTCAAACGCAATTCCAGTCTTTGGTCGATTGAAAATGTTCTTCTGAGCAGAAAATGACATACGAAAAATGCGGCAGGCTTCACGCTGGGATCTCCAGCGAAATTGCCTGGACCCAGCTCCATTCAAATTGATCGGAATTGTATGAAAGCTCAATCGGAAAGAACGCGATAACGCATAGAGACACGGTAACATTCTAACGTCTACGAAGATTGCAGCCCACGTATTGGGAATCGTGTGGGCGAGCGTGCGTATGCGCCGGTCGCCTCCAAAGTAGGCGATATGTGTACGAGCTTGAGGATACGAAATCGGAGCGCACGGAGCGGGCCGAGCAAGTTGTGGAGGGCCACACAACTTTTTCATGGAACGTGGCGGCCATGGCTTGACCCCAAAGCTCGTTCGCTACGCGAGCAGCCCTAACGGCTCTCCAGATTATATTCTTCTGATGAAATCGAACACCAAGACCGAGCGTTGACATTTCGGAGACGTGCGGGGCTGCGACGCCCATCGCTCGACAGAGCAAGATCGGCAATGGTATTTCTAGGCTCTATTTAAATCGTCGTGATCTGTCGAAGGGGTCAAAGTCACAAAGACGTAGTTAGGAATGCGTTCGAGCCGCTCCAACATCTTTCTTTCTATAACGGACCAAGTGAACGAAATGTCACAGCGCGACTTGACTCGAGATTCCGATTTTTCTTCTAAACTCACGTTGATTTTCGCTGACATTCCTTTGAGATTGGCGATCAGCTCGTTAGCTCCTTTGGCTCGTTCCGAAAGCGACTGCAGGGACTGGCTAAGCTGTGTCTGAAAGGTAAACAGATAGTTTGAGACTTTTCGTCTGAATGGAGCGGACGTTGGCTCTCATGAAGCGTCGGAAGCAAAGCAGCAGATCAGGGGAAATGAAAGCATTCTCAATGGTGATTCGGCATCATGCTGTTTTTCGGGAAAGACGTCCTGTGTCTTCGCACTCTGATACACTCCTTTGTTTCCATTTGGAGAGCGAAAATAATGGAACTCTTTTCATCTCCACTAAACGCAATCCTCGTCAGCAGCTTTCACTCAGTCTCGGAGCTGGATGAGAACCCGTGCGGTTCGATAGAGCAGGAAACGAATAGGGATCTGAGACTGTTTATTTCGCGTGCATGCTCGTCGTGGAACCTAGGCACAATCGGCTCCCACTTCTCTCGCCGTCACCTGCCCATTCTCGGGTCCCACTCTTCTTCTTCCAGCGCATACAACGTGTCTTCTCGGGGTAAACATCGTGTTTCCTCTGTTTGTGGACGTCTTCTCTCCGTTATTCTACTCAGCTCCTCGACGTTCCCATCTCCAGTGTCAAGAGTTTCGTCCACAGTTCGAACAACAAGTCCACCTTCGGGTAGCTCCCAAGCTTCTTCTCGTATGAGGGCGAACGAGTTCTGTTTATGGATGGCTACAACCGATTCGTATTCATCTTCCATGATTCTCTCTGAGGCGAGTGCCCTTTGAGTCTCCGCTCGGATTCCGAGAATAGGGCCGTTCGGACCGTCGTGCTTACATGCGGCTAACATGGTGTTTTCTTTGCTGGACTCCCGCGTCGTAAAGCATAGGATCTGGTGCTGTTTTCTCGTGTTAGACTCTATGTATTCTTCTCTCGTTTCCACCCGCTCGCTAACAACGGCATATCAAGAGTCCAGCTCGTGGCGATCAAACCCGACAGCACAGCGTTCCCGCTCTACTCCGATCAAAAACTATCTCCATCCGTTGCAGCGAGCTTGATGACGATTCTCTTGCCTCGGATGCAAGAATTCGGATTGCAGAAGTCCTCGCAGGACACACGACGACGCGGGACGAGAGATGATTCGCAATTGCGCTCAGCCGCGGGGAGGGAGCAGGATAAAAACCTCAATGAATAAATATTCGATCAAGCGCTCGCTTTGAGAATACTTGCCACAATCGATCCCTCGACGGCTACGGGACCAAAGCGAATTCTAGATGGCGCCGATGTCGAATACGAAGTCCACATGCGGAGCCGCCAACTAGACGTGATTGTTGGAAATTCTCGTCAGGGTTTCGTGGATGAGATGTAGTCGCTTCTCTGACGAAACCCGTGCCGCGAACCAAGAAACGTTGTTACCCGAGCTCGATTAGAGCTCGCTGCGTCCAAACTCGAGGAGATCAAGTCATTGCAGCGCGTCAGCTCTTTCCGCACGGATTTTCCGGAAATATCACTCTTCCGACACCATGAGATCGAAATTCAGCTTCCGGCTCCCCTCCAAGGACGGAGCGTCGGAGAACGACGGGATCATTTTGACTTTCAGAGCTCGGAAGCGAGCTCCGAGCCACTCTGAGAAATCGGATCTCTGATCCAAGAATCGAAGCGAGATCCCGCGACCCAGCACGATATGAATCGCCGACAAAAACGTCAGATGGCGAGCCAAATGCTTCAGGCAATTTTCAGGCGAAACCCGAAAGAGCCAAACACCGTTACCCAATACGCGGCTCGATTTCTCGTTCCGTGAGCTGTCACCGTCCATTGGTCAGTTATTCTGATTGTTTGGTTTGATCCTTGTTCGGCTCCACGGGATCTAGCCACTCCCTGAATCCGCGGAGGTCTCGAGGAGACGACCCAGGGAATGCTCGTGGAGTAAAAGGGAAGAGGAAAGTCTCTACAGCGATCAGAATAGGAACGGCAACAGCGGTTATACGTATGATGGAACAGTTGATTTGTTTTCGACAAGATGGTCGAACTATTCAGCGGGCGGCCCCAAGATGCGGTCTTTCTCACTGAGATAATTCAGTCTCTGGCGAACTAAGACGATCCACTAAAAATTACGACTCGTTCGGCACCGTGGAAGCGAGTGTTTTGAGATGCTGTGCGGCACCCACCCAGCTCTTGATCATCGCGGACGTTACGGCTGTGACTGAATGAGTATTTCTCTGCTGAACCGCTTCTTACAAGACACTTGCTCGGGCGAAGCGATTTCCGAAGCCAAAGTGGAGCGATCTTCGGAGTCGGGAGCGAGGAACATGCAGGTATGTAGGAGCATGTATCCTCATTGTAGTCTTCGGCTCACCGTGAATGAGTGTCTCCTACAACGACAGGCGGCTCATGGAAAGAGAATCGATCTCGAAAAGAGCTCAAACCCATTCGCAGTTGCCCAGGCTTCCAGATCCATCAGCTCAGGGATTCGAGGAAGGCAGCCCGAGCAGCTTCACCCCAGGTCCGCCGCGAGTAGAACTCCGGATCGACAGCAGCCAGTCCCCCACTCTGCACTCAAGAATCCCCTCTTTTGAGAAATGTGTCAACATGCCGTTAAGAAGTTGCCTGTTGTCGTTTGTGCGCATCTGTTGCTGCGCGCCAGTTGTCCGCTGCTTTGCTCGGCTGCCCGCTCGGTTTATCCGTCGTGACAGTGCATTCGACGAGACGATGCGTCGCCCAACTGGCTTGGTAGCTGACAGTCGTCGACTTCACGACGACCAGACGACCAGCTGGCCGGTGAACCAACCGAGAGACCAGCGAACCAGCCTGTCTGCCTGGAGAAGAGATAGACGTTGTTTGGCAAGGCAGCACACCGCGAGGCTCGCTCTGACATCGAGAAGAGTTAGCGCTGGACAGACAAACCGCCGTTCTGAGATCCCGCATCTCCATCAAATATACATTCCAAGGGATGCAGAGGCCGACGCTGACGAGAGTCTCTCCCAGTGCGACACAGCATCCCGTCGAGGAACGAACCATGCACACCGACGAAAACGCGACTCATCAACTCTCCGTGGCTGGAGAAGCCTCCTCGCCTGTGAAAAACAGAACCTCGAGCATTCGGAAGAGGAGCATCTCGAGCTTGAACCAACTCAAGTCGCTTTGAGCGAGCAGATCTCATTGCGAGTGCCCTCCAAGGAAACGGGAATGGTGCACTATTCCTCGTCGAGGATGTCGCACACGCCTGGGTCCGGCCCTCGCGTCTTCCCGGGTTCTAATTCAGACGAGCCCCCTCGCTCACGCTACGATGCGGTACGCCAGACGTGATGAATGTGGCTCATTCGAAGTTTGTGAGTTCACGGCTGAGCTCTTTTGTGCCTTTTCACTCGTATATCGCAGACTTCTCGCCTCGTTCGCGGGGCCGGAGCGCGGAAACCTCTCGTAGATGCGATTACACAAAGCTCATGAAGGAGCGGATTTACATGCGACCGAAGGAGGCAAGACGTTGCATCCGGAGAGCTGCCTCAGGCTTATTTAGCACAAAGGACGAGCAATACAGCGCGGACGGCCGACCAGTTTCCCGAAATCACCTCTCGTGACATGCACCGAGAATCAGCCATACAAGGAGATTGAGAGTTCCATCGAAAAACCCATCCTCTATCCTTGCCTCGCTGTCTGACAGACTGGCGAGCTGGCAGCCCGGAGGACGGGTGGGCGCACCGCGTGGCTCGTGGGCCGAACGCGAAAATATTGGCCTCAGGGAATAGAACACAAAATCATTACGAAGCAAACCAAGCAAACAGCCCTCGGTTCCAAGCGGAGGGTTAGGTAGCATGAAAGCCGCTCTATTAGGAAGTTAATGAACGAGCATTCTATTCTAACCCCCACAAACGCACACCGTTCGCTGAGACCAGTTCGCGTTTGGCCGTGGCTTTGCTCCTGACCCCTTGTCGTCGAGAGCACGCGCCGAAGCATCCTCATATTTCAATGATGACGTCCACAACAACCGCCATCTCCGAGCGCGGTCGGAATTCCACCGCAGAAATGAGCGTTTGGCATTAATTATCAACACACGCCTTAGGTTATCACCGAATGTCCCCGGTGATCCACGGCCAAATCCTCTCGATCCTTGTCCAGAACAGCACCGAGTCGAATTAGGAGCCAGAAATAGAAACGACCGACGAAGAACTGAATAATTATCGCATTTCAGATCGTTGAGCTGTTGCCTGTTTTCCCCCACGCATAGTCGCAGAGTTCATCGATAGCCATCTGTTGACGGAACACTGCACGAGCACTTGACATGCGAAGCCATGCCTCGGTTCAGCGAGGAGACTGGTGCTCTCAGAATGTCCGCGCCGGATATTCTCTGACATCACAGCCTCCTTCGATTCGAACTATTCCCCCATATCGCTCGAATCGTTATGCCTCATGGAAGCAAAATATGGAAGAGTTCAGGCCGGAACTCGCAATATGGCTGACGGTCATCCTCTTTCCGCTCATTAATTATATCCAGGCGTTCGCCGGCTACCCGAGAATCAGGATTCTCATCGGGATCAGGATTGCTTCCCGAACGGAGCATCACAGCTATGTTTAGACCATCGCGTTTCCCGCCGTTTCCGATTCGGAGCAGGTCGACCACAATAATAAGTTGCTCACCTCACTGATATTGGACCGAGCTATGTGAAGCACTCTTCCATCCCCAAACCAGGAGGATGCTCCCGCGAACATTATCGGTGCTAGCCTCCCCGAGATTCCGAGTTTCGAAAACGGGTGGGCGAAATACTCCGATGCATTGTCGCTTTGGATCGATTGGTGGAGGAGAACTCGCTAGCAGCGTTCGCGTAGAGCTCCGTCAGACTCGCGCACACAGAGTAGGAGCAGAAGTTTATTCCGCTAAAAACTGGTTGAGAAGTCTGCCGTGCATCACAAGTAGTCCTCCCCGCACTCACGCGCGGCGGGTGGGCATCTCGTAATGGAAACATAAATCACTCCCCCAAAGCCATGGCCCTACCCCACCCCTCCTTCAATGCCCCCTCCCAGGTGAGCGGCTCCAATAGGTCACTCCAATTGTAACGGCGGCAACGGGCGTCGGCTTGCAGAACGCCCCTTATAACGCTCAATGTAGCTGTCCGTTCGTCGGCCGACGAAGGCGTACCCGCAGCAGATAAGAGCTCGAGCCGAAGACCAGGCAATGCCGACGTGGTGTCACAGTGTCGTTGGAATCGAGGGTATGGGTCGTTTCTTAAGCACAGCTCCGCTCGAATCAGCTCGAGCGTAGTCAAATAGCACCTGACCGGGAACGGTTACATTAGGCGTCGGTTACCTACTCAGCGTCAATTACGGCGTTAAGTAGACGAACCTCGCGGTTCGTCGATCGCTTCCCCGTCCTGCAGCTCCCTGGTGTCTTCGAGACCCTCTCCCAGTGTCGGCTTGTACTGTTGTTGAGCAGAGAATTTCCTGATGGAGCATTACCCAACTCACTTCAACTGACGCAACCCGGCCAAACCCAGCGCATATCGAGATAGACTTCAACTTGTACTCCACAGTGAACTCCTCTTCCTCTCTTCCCCAACAATTCCTGGCTGCATCTCTAGCGGCTTTACAGCAGGGAGGAAGGGTCGCAGATCGCGCGTTTATGGGAGTCCAACCTTCGCCTTCTATCGCAGCGACAGGAAATTGCGGGGAAACCGTTGTGGAATTTCCAACGGAAGCCCGAGTCTATCGGGCACGACGCTTTGCATGTTTCGTCGGGAAAAGCGGAAACTGGGTCGAACACGCCGCTTCTTGTATTCTGAACGGTCAGTTTGTTTTTCCACTTCCGTGCTCCGCACTGGCTCCGTTCTCAAGAGTGGCTCCTCAAACGCGGCTGGGCTGATATGGACCGAGCTAGAGTTGAGTGAAACATCGGTAACAGATTTGGATCGCCTCTGTTCGGCTGACTTCAACCGAAAACTCAAACAGCTCTCCGACGGCACGAGGACAAAGACAGGGCCGCTGGCGGAGTTTCTCTCCGTTGAAGAAGCAGAAGGATGTCTGAGGAAATCTCAATCAGCCGAACAGGTGGTCTTGGGCGCAACGGGAATCAGAACAGTGACGCTCCTCGTTCTGCCGAGGATGCAGACCCCCAAGGGGAGACGCTTCTCTGCATCGAACCGACAGCGAGGCGTGGTGGGCAGTGTTGCATCGAACACTTTCCTCACTCTTGGGAACGGGACCGATACAAATCCATCCATCCCGCTTGTCTGTTTTCTTTTCTCGTATACAGTTTCAGCGGAGCCGAGCCACCACTCCGATCAGATAGACGCTGACTCATGTTAGCTTGACTGCCTACCCGCTCACCCGTCTGCCTGTTTGCTTCGTTGCAATAATTGAAATTTATGTCCTGCAAAGATCCCCAGGTACCTCGTGTATCTTCCTTCGCTCGTCCTCCACCCCTATTTCTCCCCGAGTTTCTCGCGTTTGCTCGCAACTCCATCGACTCCACGATAAGGACAAGCTGTTCCATATCAGTCTTTCAAGGCAGATCCGAGGAGAATGGTTCCATCTCCCTCAAAATCCGGAAGAATCTCCCCGATCGACGACTTCCTGAACGAGAACTATCAGCTTCGATCGGTCCCCACGACACGCGGAAAATTCCACGAGATTGATGCTGAAATCCGAGGTCTTGAATTTCGGAACGAGGCAAGGATAATCCGGCCGGACACAAAACTCTCCTTCTCGTCAGAATTCTCGGACTTCAGAAGAACGGCAAGGCGTCGCGCCGTCTCAAGACAACGGTCGCCGCTTCGGTTTGCCATCTGGTCGGCGTGGAGACGAAGAGGAGCGGATGCATGCTTAGCTGTACAACCACAAGCCTGTTTCATCACCTGGAGGCCCTTCGGGAGTGGAACAGCGCAGAGGACACACTGATTCGCGACCTCTCGCCCATCAAGCAATCGACTAACCCATCGATTCCAAGACGAACCTCAAAACGTTGTTTCTTTGGCCATCGGCGATGCCTCAGCGATTAGCGCCGATTGCTCGCGGTACGAGCGATTCTGCTGCTCACTCCTAACCGTCGTCGCCGGAGTCTCTTTGAGGCTCGTCAGTAGAGCGGACCTCGGGGCTTCTCGTTAGAAAACGTTTCTTATCTCGAAAGCAGCTCCGTTTGACTCTGGAGACCTTCTCGGAAATACAGGAGCCTCATCGCTTCCGAGCGCCTTCACTGCTGTGGGGGATGGCTGCGAAGCTCAACTTCGGTCCGACTTCAAACGCCAATAAAAGTCTTCGCTGCAGATCTATGATTCGGTCGATTGAATTTTGGAACCGTCAGCGCGTTCTCAGACGGCGACGGTGTTCCTTGTGTTCTGTTTACTATCGTGAGTTTCGATGGCACCAGCTTGATTGCTCGCTTGATTTGTGGCAGAAGCACGCGCGGTCGCGTGGTGGTTTCGATGTTTCTGACATCAAATCATAGGAATCTGCAGCGTCATGTGCCCACAGAAGGTCTGAGTAGCGGTGGCTCTGTGCCTCTTCCTCGCAGTTAGTCCATCAAGTTGTCAAAACGCCCCACGGAACACATGTTCACGAACGATGAATCAAGACTTCTCACAAAATGGGCTCGGAGGGACTATCTATACAAATGCTTTCACCGCACCTTTCGACTCGCCTTCCAAGACCCACAGACTATTTTCCTGACATTTTGTCTTTACTTTCTATCGGTTCCGGAGGATCGGTCGCCTGTAATGGATGTCCTATTGAGACTCAAGGGGAACCGAGGCGGTTCGGGGATGCCCCCATGGAAGCATTTGTCCGTCGGTGTGGCTCGAGTAACCGGAAGAGAAGGCTTCCCCAGTTGGATAGGTTCCCATTCCTTCACTCGTGATCGGAGTCCCCTGTTTCTCAGACGCATCATGGACAAATACGGTCGCTGCACGGACTCTTCTCCCTCCACTCGACTGCCACATCAACTTTCCAAAAGTCGACGAACATCGATGTACCCGACTCACACTCGCGTCGTCTGTCGACGCTGTTGCTAAGAACGCTTTGGGGTGTCCGCAGATTCTCTCAAAACGAGAACATGTGTTCAGGAAATCTCCGAAGATTCCCGACTCGGAGCTGAGAGAGGGCTGCTCGTCGGAGAGATTGCGCAAGGGAGACGAGAAAAGCTCCGGTGACGCAAGAGAGCTTTGGCAAACACGACCGCATCCGAAATATCTTGGTTTCGAGCAAACGCAAGCCTCTCCTCCCTCAGCTGTGCTTCTTTTTCCCGGCACCGTGGGTGTTTTCCTTCCTGAGCCAAGTTGCTCCACGATGTTGGAGAAACAATTCTGAAGGAGCCTGGTGGAAACGGGTTTCGCCAACTTCAACCGCGTCAGGTTGGTAGTCGCTTGGAAATCTGCGATTTCGAACGACTTCAGAGCAAACGAGTCTTGATGCGGTGGACGCGTTCCGCTCTCTGCCTCATCACAGCCACGAGCAAGGGACGGGACCATCGAGGCACTCGAGGAGCGATGGCTCATGGAGGACGTTGCAAGAGACAGAGGAAGCGAGACTGGTTTCGGTCGTGAACTTCAGGGAATCTATGCAGCGGTTCATCCCCACGAGATGAGAACTCATCCGACGTGACGGGGGAGGAAGTGCGTTAATTACCGTAAGCGTTCACCCCTCGCGCAAAACACCGAGCGAGGGAATGAGCTCGGCCGCAGGCTCCAGTCCCCGACTGTTGGTCTGCAGCGGTGATTATTCGTAATCCATTTCAATATTTATTCTTCGTTTGGCTGGCTTTACTCAAGAGAGTGTGGAAAAACCCGAGAGTGACAAACGTGAGAGGGCCAAGAGACCCAGAGCCCCTCATGGTGGGAGAACGTCAAAAGCACAAAAGCTGAGCGGAGATGAAGTGATGTTCTGACGGCGACTGGCTGCCGTGCCAAGCCGGGTGGGGACGCAGGCGGACGGTGAAGTAAAAGGGAGGAAGAACCTTCTTCATTCCGTGCTTGTCACTTTGAGAGAGCCGAGCGCAGCCGTGGAGCGGACCGCTCGGCATCAGATTTCTTCTCTATATGTTCCGCCATCTGTATGGTAATCGTCGGTGTCTCCTCTTCCATCGCCCGGAGGAGAGTTTATATGAACATCTTCTCGCTCCCAGGGAACACTTTTCCCGCTGGTTATGACTTTCTCCGACGCTCCGAGGAGCCACCCCGTTGTTTTGAGGTAATTTCGCAGTGAGTTTTCCAGCGGACGGAAACTCGGGCTCTCCCTTCTGTCGGATGACGACAATCGCTTTCGGAAAGAGCGCAGCATGTGATGTTTCCCAACACGAGAAATATGTTCGCTAGCACGCCCTCCGTTCCTTGATGAAATGTGGCCTTCCGGCTTTCGCGTTTGGTCTCTCTGTTTCTCTGATCTCGTACAAAGTAGCCTGTCTGCTCGTGTAACTTCCGAGAGGAGTGCGGGAGAGCGGGCGGCAATCGCACCAACTGATGATGCCGCTACTCGATACCCTGATTATGATGGAGATAGCGATGATGGCGGTAGTGATACGACCGCGAGAACCAGAAAACGATTGACGTGCTTGTGATATGTTCCCCATGCTGCATTCGATTAAGGTTGTCACAAAAGACAAATACAGGTCCGGGATCCTGGGAGCCCAGTTGAGCCCGAGCCGGGACCCTGCTCCATCCTTTTCCGCCGTCGAGCCTAATGAAATGTCCAGTCTTCATGACCGGGCGAGCGAGCTCAACTCTGCGAACGACTGAGCGAGAGAGCTGGCGAGCCGTAAGCGATCTACTGGAACATCCCTCGAACATTTTTATTCACAATTCTTGTCCTCTCTGCGCCACTTTTGGTTTCGACTAACTGGCCCAATTTTTATTCAGATGTTCCGGAGAAAGCCTTCCCAGGCCGTCCCTCCAGAGGGCGAAATCTCGGGCTAAGAACAAGATTGGACTGAGTATTCAAACCATCGATTCAGCTTGCCTGGGTTTCAGCGCCGCCGAAGCGTGGTAGATTTTCCCTATGTGCTCGGGACACACTCCGTAGGAAAGTTCCATCATGAGAGAATCTGCTAATCAGAGGATGCGAGAGCCACGTGGAAGGCTATCGGTGAGGTAAAAGAGCTCTGATGGCTCAGCGACCATGATCGAAGCTACAGATCGCCTAAAGGGAGTCATTAGTGGAGATTATCCGGAGTCCAAGAACGAGAGGGAGACGGCCAGAGCGGAAATTGACGTTGCACAAGTTTCCTCAGCGTGAAAGGCTCTCCGCCTTCTTCGCTGCCCTCGGAGCCTCCAACAAGTGGAAGATGACGCCGCAAACAGCCTCTCGGTTCTCGGAGGAGAGTTCGTCTCGGAGGAGCGAAAACAAATCTGTGCTCCCTTTGGGCGGGAGATCTAAGTTTGACGCGCCGAGACTTTCAGCGAAAAGCGGCTGCAATCCCACAGCGAGATCCAGCTTTCAGCGAGCGAGGTGATCGATCAGATCAAGAATCGATGGCTGCTGCTTTTGCCAAGCTCTCGCGGAGGTCCCGATTCGCCACATCTTGAGCGGTACGCGACAAGTCTCAGTTCGCCGAGGTCTTTTTGGAAGAATGATAGGACAGAAGACAAGAAAACTCACTTTTTGGAGTCGACTCATCTGGCCGAGCGCCTGCACATCGTGAGTCGCGTGCCGGCCGTCATGCAAGCACATAACGCAGAGGGGAATTTTACACATGAGGCAGAACATGCTGAACGAATTGTCCTCATGTTCGAGGCAGTTCATCTCCTTGACAGCGGAGATTTTGAATTTGGCTCTCTGCTGCGAGCGACCGTGGATGGCTGAAACTAGTTGATGGTTGGCCAGAGGTCCCCTCGCGGGATGGAACGAGCCGAGGCACGCGTCGCAGTAGAAGACTTCACATTGTTCGCAGAACCACGAAGCTTGTTGGGAAGCTTCCTCGCACATTTGGCACTCGATGTCGAGTTTACGTGATTCGGCATAGCGATCGATGATGTTCGCGAGCGCTCGATTCTTGCAGAGGTTGCCCGCCCCGTTTTCGTCGAATAGACAACCCTTGTGACAAGTCGGACATGTGATAGCAACTGAGTTGCCGGAGGGCAACGGACTACACACGACTCCCGAGTCTGTTTCAGACACCAATGACAGCTGATCGAAGTCGTCTTCCTGACCGCTGGCCGGCTGATGGAGTTGGACGGCGCACTTGAGGCACACTGAATGAAAGCAGGGCAAGATGACGGGATTCACGAAAAGATGCTTGCACACGGGGCACTTGAGTTCTGATTCCATCTCGAGCCCCACTCGGCTTGATCGAGGCACAGCAGCTACAGTGCCGGCGGCACGCAGCAGCAGCAAGGTAAGCAGCTACGGCAGCAACTGTAGAGGGAACGATGATTACAACAGTAACGAACGAGAAGCTCATGCAACCAAAGAGACCGGCTCCGCGTTGCACGAAGCGGCGCCTCCTGTGCTTTCTATAGACTGGAGAGAAGACTGTCCGTGTTGTAGTCAGTCAGTAGACCCTCCTGATGGTTTCCCTCCTTCGTCGGTGACACTCTCCCCGAACCAACCATCTGCTGCGAGTGGTGGTCGGTAGCCGGCCAGCCGTGCGCACGCGTTACTAGAGATCAGTCCGTTAGATGGTGCAGCGGTTCGCGATGTTTCGACCATGAGTGATCGTTCGGGTAGTTCCCGAATTTCCGATTCGAGTCGCACACCAATCCTTGGCGGGGGTGTTGAGTTCTTGTTTCCATCGTGCTCGTGAGCGGAACGGAGCTTCGCGCCTGCGCTGACACAGCGCCCGCTCCATCCTTCGGCAAAACTCCCGACATAAACAAAGATGTCCGCTCCCAGTCCTCTATCCGGATAGAGTCAAGCTGGAAAATACTATTATCTTCGATACGCGAGCGACAGTTCGGTTAATGTGCTTCTGATGTGATAGACTTGACTTGACGGAAGCTTTCCGAAGTTTTTGGCGTGCCTCAGGTACTTATAAACGCCTTTCAAAGGTCGCGTAGCGGCTTCGTAGCCCGCAAAGAGAAGGGCGCGCGTGTCCCCAGCTGAGCACCAAAGACTCCTGATCTGGCGCGAGTCGATCCATAGGGTCTTTCAGACCCCAAGAACGAGGATTCTGATCTGCGTTCCGAGAAGTGGTCAGTTCTTCTCTACAGAAAGGCACCGCCTCACCTTTAACTATTTCACGCCCTGTACTGCGGTTTGTCCTCTACGAGTCAAGTGAACGATCGGGTGAGGGAACGAGGAGATCGCTGTCCTATATCGCTCAGCTCCAATATTCACCCGAATTCCGCATCGCCGGGTGTCATTGCGATGAAGCTTTTCGTATTTCCCGAAACACGCTTCGATCCGATGGAATCAAGAGGAAACACTGTGTCGCAGATATTTTCATCGTGACACGCCTGTGACCTTTTATTCTAATACATGTGTCATCCGAGAGGAGCGGAACCAAATTTAGTCACGGTTCAGAGGAAATGACAGTGTCAGTAGTATAAGATGTTCGCATTCCGCGTCTCTCGTCAACTATCGGCCTATAAAATATGGCTGATATGAATACGTCGATCCACTTTCGGCTGCTTCGGAGAACTCGGCGCTCGAAAACTCCGATGGATGACCGCGATTGCTGCATTTCGCATTCAATGGAAACTTAAGGCTTTATCAATTCGTTGACGAGTCGCTGAATGTGTTCTCTCTCGTCAGCTAAGATAGTTCTCCGCCAGATCATGCACTTCAGCGTGCCGTTCAGTTATCTCATTGAAAAATATTTCATAGTGTATCACTGACTATCGGAGCTCGCTTCGAGAATTCAGAGGTACCCCAAATGATGCTCCCAGTGTCCAACTTTGCTGAGCGAGACATTCGATCGGTGTCGAAATTCGCTTGATCCTTACTATATAATTCAATATTTTCTCTTGCGTCACACAGCATGAATTGCGTTCAACGGAGCATCTCACTCTCAAAATCCTGTTTCGGTGCTGTGAACCTGTCTAGGAATATCTCCTCCGCAACGTACGATGTTGTAATTGTTGGAGGAGGAGCCGTGGGCTGCGCTACAGCTCGTCAACTGAAGCAGAATCATCCGAAGCTCGACATCTGTCTCCTCGAGAAGGAATACGATGCGGGTACGTGACTGTACGGAAACATTGTATCGTCTTCAAAAATCGGTGTCGAGTTGTCTTGTTCCCAGTAAATATACTCATGGAAGCAGGGATCCTTTTCCGTCGTTTGTAAACTGTCTAAGCTTGGTATGGATGACCATATTCTAATTTTATCCCGATCACGATCTCAGTCAATTATTTTCATTACAGCTTTTCACCAGAGTGGTAATAACAGTGGTGTAATCCACGCTGGCATCTATTACAAACCCGGAACGCTGAAAGCTCAACTATGCGTCAAGGGTCACCAACTCATGCTGGACTATTGTCGAGAGAAGAATATTGCTCATAGAATCTGTGGAAAGCTCATTATAGCCACAGATTCCCATCAGCTCGGAGCTCTCGACGACATTTTTGCTCGGGGTGAGTGACTTCATTCTCGAGTAAACGATCGAGTCGGGAGTCGAAAAGTATTGGAAACTTTCCGCGCATTGAGTTGAGCTCGAACAAGTCCCCGATTTCGAGGTCTCATGCATTTCATTCCAGGCCAGGCGAATGGGGCCAAGGGTCTCCAACTGCTCGATCAGAAAGGAATTCGAGAGATTGAACACAAAGCGAGAGGACTGAAAGCTATCTGGAGTCCAAACACTGGAATCGTGAGCTACAGGGAAGTCACAGAACACTACGTCAAGGACTTCACAGACCTTGGCGGCGATGTTTTTTATGGGTTCCGGGTCGCTGCCATCGAGAAGCACGAAAACGACCTCCTCGTGAAGAGCGACTCTTTTGAAGAGGTGCGGATGAGATCCAAAGTTCATTTTAAGTATTCCTGAAGAGTTTACCAGGGAATCGTATTGTTATCTCTGAAGAGTCTCCATTTCCCCCAACGCTGACTCAAGAAAACTGAACTTGTGTTTTCAGATCCGCTGCCGGCGGCTGATTTCGTGCGCCGGCCTCTATTCGGATCGCATTTGCGAACTCACTGGAGGTTCACCACTGCCGAAAATTATTCCATTCAGGGGCGAATACCTGCTCCTCAAATCACACCGAAGCGACCTTGTCTCGACAAACATCTACCCGGTCCCGGATCCGAACCTCCCTTTCTTAGGAGTACACTTCACGCCGAGAATAGACGGTCGGGTCATCCTAGGCCCGAACGCCGTTCTCGCCTTCGCTAGAGAAGGTTACAAATGTACAGAAATCAATGTAGTAGAACTCGTCGAATCGATCAATTACGTCGGACTCCAGAAAATGGTGGCTAAGTATTTCATGGCGGGTGTGCAAGAGCTTTATAAAGGCTTTGTGTTATCGGCTCAAATCGAGGAGTTGAAGAAGTTTGTTCCTGAGCTCGAACTGAACGACGTCGAGCGGGGCCCTGCAGGTGTTCGCGCACAGGCGCTGGACATCGACGGCGAGTTCGTAGATGACTTCGTTTTCGACATTGGCGAGGGTGACTTCAAAGGGAAAGCTCTACACGTTCGGAACGCCCCGTCTCCCGCCGCCACCTCCAGCCTGGCGATCGCCGAGGTCATCGCGGACAAAGCCAAGCAACTGTTTTCGTTATAGCAAAGAGAAAAATAGGGGTGACCGGTAGCTCTTACGAATGAATAAAGAAGAGTGTTGATTTTTTTTTCTCCGTGCTCAGTTGAAGGAATGTGCGGTGCTTCTCTCGTGGACCGAGGTTTCAAAATCCATCCCTGCTTCCGGGACACCCCGCTGAAACTCCAGAAAGCGATATACGAACCGGAGAAACACTCGCCGGCTTGTAACGGATTTCTGCTCGAGCTGTCCGTCTTGCATCGATTCACGTAGGAATAGCGGACATTTCCGTCATTATGGAGGCGTACGTTAGTACGAATTGCATGTGAGTGCAGCCACGGAACCGCCAGTGACGCATTCTCAAGGCGCCACCGCGTCGCCAGGATTCACAGCCCTGACCCAAAACGCTCTGCGTCATTTGGGATGCGCCGCATTGAATCCTATTCGCAGTCGTCTGTTAAGGATTTGATGAAAGATGAGCGCGGAGACGAACTGGCACCGAAATCGACTGACGGACGGAATACGAGCGTCACACCCGACATCTTGGTCGCATTTGGAAAATGCTCTTCTTCTGGAAGACCTAGAAATGCACTCGATGAGTTTTTGGGAACCGACGCTCGGGACAGATGCTCGTGCCGTCTATTCGCATCCAACATTGGGAACGGCTTCGCGCGGAGTTCGTTCTGGCACATCGCGAAAATCTCGCTAGATATCCGTGAGAAATGCGAGCAAACAGAATGACACTGGGCTCACTCATTTATTCCGAACTTGGTCGACGTGGGAACATCACAGCTGAAAAGCTGCGGTTTACCTTGGCACTAGCGTGGACAGAAGTATCCCTGTGTGTTGACGTTACTCCAGACATCTAACATTTCCCCAGGACTTATCTCGTTCGAGGTGATTCTTTCCGTGAACAGGAAGTTACAAGGTGCGTTATATTCTGTTACCGGCGGTCTCAGGGTGAAGCCTTGATGATCCACGAGTTGAAGGCCGGTCTTGTGGCGGCAGAAGCCGGTCACGTAGACATCTTCTATGAAGAACAACGGGGTACCCAGAGAAGCTTCGTACAGTCGGCGAGCCGCGTTCAAGCTCATCGTGTAGCTGAACCCTGAACAGTAAGTTGGGAACGTCTCTCCCGGAATGAGGTCGTGAGGCACTTCGTACTTCATGGTTTTCACCCGGAGCNTTTGCGGGACAGAGTCAACACTCGAATCGCTGCGTTTCAATTGATTAGAGCTGCAAGCGTCGGAGTCCCCAATAGCAGCGGTAGCTTCAACGACAAAAGCTCCTGGAAGGACGGTAACTCCTGTCGGAGCCATGACGCTGCCGTCCTCGTGGCCCCGCGGATATCGAGTGGAATCGACCGAGGTCGACGAGGCTGCACCCGTGGGTAAACGCACGGGCACGCGGGGGCTCTGTTCCCCCCGCCCTTCTCCGACGATTCCAGGATGCGCAATCGATGCGAAACCCATAGGAGCGGTCAGATCAAGACGACGAACTCCGCGTGGATTCTCGACAGGGAAACAGTCGAGAGGCCGTTCAAACTCGATGGCAACATGGAGTTCAAGTGAGGCGTGAAATAGCTTCCGCAGAAAGGTACCCGAGCCTTCGAGGAGAATATTGAGCTATAGAGACCTTGGTTTCCTCATCTTTTGTCTCATCAAACCGTTCTGTCGCGGGTCGGTCCTCCGTGTATTCTAAATGTGCCAGTGTACTCGAAAAATGCGAAGGATGCATCAACTCGCTCGAGTGTGCACGAGGATCTCAACCAAACATTGGGAATGCCCTGGTTCCGTTTTCTCACGGAAAGAGCACGTTTCGTATCGCAGTATCTGATCATTACATCCATGGATTTTCAAATGGTGTTTGATCATTATTGCCTGATCTCCCAACTTCCGGACCGTAAAACCGATATCAGTTTGTTTCCGGAATCGTAGCTCAAGAGCCCCTTTGGGTCGTCACGTTGAAGAACCTCCTGAGGGGGAGCCTCTGACGACTCCGGAGGTGAAGACTCAAAGAACACGCGAGGGCGCCGCTGAATTTGTCCTTCGAGTTCCCGACCAATCTACTGTTGAGCTCCTCGCAATTTTTCAGGCTCCTCCGTCCATTATTTAAATCGCAGCGATAGACTTCCGCGCGATTTTTATTGGGTTCGACTATGTTCAGCGGGATGGGGTTCGTTTGACAAATTCCCCATGAGCCGAACCTCCAAGGGCCGAACCCCACACAGACTTGGGTCATGGAGCGCTGACTCCGCTGATCGAGGTCGCAGTACTCTACTCTCTGGAAGAGCGAGTCTACTGAAGAAGAAAACTCCAAAACCCGGTCCGTGGGGGCCTCAAGTGAAGATGAGTTGGAGGACGGATGGAAACCGCAAGGTAGCCATGCCCCCCCAATATTTGAAAACCCGTTTCCATGGCAAGCTCATGGGAGCATCGAGCTCCCCCTGCCCTGAGCTCCGCAAAAAAACAGGCCGAACCATTCCTCACAAGTGACGTGTGGCAGCGTAAGGAAAAGAGGTCGATACGTGATGAGAGCCGAGCTGTATCACTCTTGAATGGCAGTCATCGCTTCGTTGATATCGTCCGTGACCGCAAGTTTCTGATGGAGTCTGACGAGAAGGACATTCTCGCAGAAAAAGTTGTAGGGAATTGTCGACGGGAAGAATATGGGTGGGACTCGTTTCCCCGTAGCAAGGAAACAAGGTGGGAGTGCGAACAACGCAACGCAGAGAATCGAAGAAAATAGAACGTGGTGAGGGGAAAGAGGTTAAAGAGGGAATTAGGAGGAACGGTGAGCCTGGAAAGGAGCAGTGGAAAGAGGCTGAGGAGCAAGGGCAGGAAGAGGGGGAGCGCCAGAAGGGAAGAGGATAAGTGATAACAAAGCAAAGAAGAACATGGGGAGAGCTGAGAAAGGACATGGAGGCCGATAGAAAAGGTAGTAATGAGCAAACCAGCGGGACAAAGGGGTAAAGATGAAAGAGGTTCGAAGGGAGCGAGTGCGGCTGGAAAAGCCGGAAAGTAAGGGATGGAGCTGAAACGAAAAACGGCTGGAGGTTAAGGAAGGAAACGAGGGCGGGGTCGACCGCGTCCGCTTACCGCAAGCGAGACAGCCACACCTCGAGAGGGTTCGAGCGCTCATCTGACCGCTCGTCGCGGCTTGGAACGCAGTGAAAGTTCAGCTGGGAAGCATTCCGAACGGTAGCCCGAGGCTGTGTTGGCAAATGCTCCCAGGGTGTAGAAACCACCGGCATGGGGGACGGGGCTGGGTCGCGGGGAAGAGTGAGGTGATTTGGAGAAGAGATCAGTACAGGAGAAGCATCGCTCGCTCACTTGCGTACGAGCTGCAATTATTTCGACCTTGGCCTCTCGTTGCAGCACGGTTCGCGGATGTGCGTGCGGGTTACAGCGAATTCCCCACAAACGAGTGAGTTCATTCTCACACGCAATCGAGTTCGTTTGTCCGCCGTTGGCCTGCTCTCTCTAAATCCGTGTTAGGTTTGTGACCATAAACATTGTTCGACTATCGAGCTCCAGAGTTCCCGCCCATGTCCGGTGGCCGGTCGATTGCCCCGCTGTCGAAATCCACGAGCTGCACCACCCGAAAGATCCTCGGCTGGCGCCGCGATCGACTACGCTCAAAATACGGCTCCCAACGGATCGGCCCCATTCACTGACAGGGCCGAATGGTTTCCTCGCTTATGCACCTCCTTCGACCGAGCTGAGAAAGGGGATCGGGACAGGAACTCCCTGCGAGTCGAAGCGTGTTCGCGTGTCCAACGGAGTTCAATGGCACTAGAAGCGAACCGGCTGTACAGTTACAAGGCGGAGGTGTACCCCCACGACTGCCGTATCCCGGGGATCCGGGCGGCAGAGCCGTTACGGTACCTGCTTTCAAAAGTTGCGTTTCGGCTCAGACCTCTGGGACTTCCGAAGGATCAATGAGGCCGATGCGAACGTTGAAGAGTTCTTCCTTATGCGGCGGCGGCGACATCAGCTTGACGTCATCCAGACGATGCAAGTTGGCGTAAGCTGTGAGAGATCCTTTTGGGATTCGATGCGTCTTCATTGTGTCCGTCCGAGGCCGTGGAGGGGGAGGGGCGACGTTGGGAGCAAAAAAATTCTCTGCGAAAGGTGGTCCACGGCGAGACACGACTCAAGCAGAGTGCACGGACCGTTAATCTTCCTCCTTGGCTCTTTGCCTGTCTGCCAGCAAGCCCGCCTGCGTGACGGGCTGTTTCTCTGAGACCCCTCATATACTGCTCACCCTGCCTTGTTAGTCTTCAAGATCCCCTCTCCTCCTGTCTCCCGGCTACCTAGCCAGCGTTGAGCTCTGTGTAGGCGACAGAATATACGGCGTACGAAGGAGTTGAGGAGCGGCTGAGTGGGAGGAGGACGCAAGGTTCCTCCGGTCCCCATTCACTGTGCCCAAATGGCAGCCGGAACAGATGAACGGACGCGTGACCAACTCATTGAGGAGTTGTTCTCGATGCTCTGGCGACGGCGGAAGTCGATGGCTCGACCATCGAGAGAACGGCACAGATGCAGATCCTTCGCAGCTGGGACAGGAGCTCGAAGTCACCGCTCTTGATTCGTTTCTTGGTTGTCCTTTCGAGTCGCTACTTGTTCGCTTCCGGGTCGAGGGCAACGCCTGTGTGGAGAGCTTTCTGGGAAAAGTCCACTGAGACCGTCGGTGCTAATGCTGACGGTGCTGCTGGCGTGCGCTGCTCGACAGGAGCCGCGGTGGCCGCTGCCCTACTGATGGAACAGTCGAAGTTCGCTAATCCGAGCTGACAATCGATGTCATCCCTCATAGTGCAACAACTTGTCAAACTCCGACTGGCGAAATCATTTTGATCGAAAACACCGCCTCACAGAATCGCTCGCCTCCATCAACGGCGTGCGAAGAGGAGATCTCTCCGTCGTTGTGTTCTCGACTGCGAAATTGGATCGTGGAGTCCGGGAAGACCATTCTCTGCTCCGAGGAATCCGAAAGTCGCTCAATTCGCGCGCCACCGGGGTCAAAGTCGTGAGGGCTGCGTGCGCGCCGCCACCGAAACGACAGATGCTGAAGGTGAATGACTAACGACATGTCTCCTGAATAATCCCTCTAGCACACAGCTCGCATCCGTGAGGACCCCTAGCAGAAGGAAGCCGTTTCTACCACGTCAGCCGTCTCCGTCGCTCGAGGCTTCGGTTGTGCGTCGGCTTCCTGGCGGTGTCTCGTGGCGGGCCCGGTCTTTCTATTTATCGCTCGCTATCACGTTCCCTCTCGTTCCAGATTTCAAAATTCCTCCCTCGGAGCTTCAAATTCGGATCATTGGAGCAGCAGCTCGACCGAATGGGAACGGCAGCATCAGCCATTATGGCTGAATTTTTAGATCCTTGGTTTCTCCGTTCAGCTCGGACGACAGGTGTTACCGAGCCGTCTGGCTTCTTGGTGGTCGGATCAAGTTACCGGACGGTGTTCTGGGATGGGAGAGCGGGAAGCACGTCGACGTTCTCGCCCCGGCTCCGTCACTCCGAAGCGGAGAGCTTCGGACAGGATGTCTGAACAAAAATATGTCGCCACTTCTCGCTCCTGCTCCTCTGAGAATTCCTGCGTCTGCGAATATCCGGATCTTGTGGGTTTTTCCCGTGGATAGCGTCACATTCCATGGGTGGAATAGTGGAGGGAACTTTCCTTCAACTGGTTCCCGCGTGTCATGGCAGCATCGAGAAATCATCCGGACTTTAGCCTCCGCCGGCTCACTCGGAGCGAACAGCGAATTATGGAACTATCTGACTCCTATCGGGAATAATGTACGCGGGCTCTCACAGGAACTGAGACGCCATCCTGCGTTCGTCCAACAGAGTTCTCGAGAGAAAAACGGAACCCTCTTAACGTAGGAGGGAGGACGTCACCGGGTCAGATGACACCAAAGGAGACGTCAAAAGCGCACTGTTTCGGAGAGATCCTTACCCATAGCGAATTGCCCATTGGAAGCCAATCAAGAATAAAGGAGCAGAGAAAAACGAGCGTGGGAGCGGCGGAGAGTGAACCCCCAGATTCTGAGTCTTTTTTTGTTCCGTCCTCTCCTTCGCCCTTAAACAAGGAAGGTAGGACGGTTGGACGAGGTGAGATTGTTTGAGAAGCTAGGAATCGAGCTTCACGGCGAGAGGAGCAACGGAGGGAGCCGGCGCACTCGAAACAAATTCGTTCATTTCTCGCATCGCTGCTCCGTTCCCGTCGTCTTCCATTCTTTTCCTCAGTCCTGGACTCTTTGTGCAGTCGGCGTAGAGACTGCCCATCTTTTTTCCTCATCGCCTCTCGCTCTGCCCCTTGGGAGTGGCCGGATAGGGAGCGAGTGGAGGGAGGGGGGGGGGGGAAGCAAGGATTGCAGCGAGACGCACGAACAGACAGCTATCCAGAGAAGATGATCGAGAAGAGGGAATCTGAGAGAAACCGAAGAGGACGGAGAAGAACAGAAAACCGAAGCTGGAACCGGAACGGGAAGCTCGAACGGAGAGCTGGAAACACGTTCCATCGCTCTAACTATCCTTCCTGATCTCAAGGGGTTGCTCTTGTCCTGGATCCTCATTCAGGCGCGCAGCCGGTCAGTGTTTAGAGTTCCGTTTGTCTTTTCCGGAGAGAGGTTGTCCAGCGACAATCCGTCTTAGGGACGCTGCTGACATCGCTAGGTTTCATGATCGATCCGCATCGGATCTAATCGCGCGGGCTTTCGCCTGAGGGACGCGCCCCGTCGAGCTTGAGAATATCCTACAGTCTTTCTGTGGACGCCCATGCGATTTCGATTCGCGGACGGCGGAACTTTCTGTTGCACTTTCGACTGCGTTGCTTTTGGGCAACGGGAAACACCACCCGGCTGACGTGAGTTTGTGACTGGATTTGACCAGCTGTCGAGAAGCCTGACGGGTCGACGGTTCATCCCGCGCGGAGCTCACGGAATTTTCAAAGCCGACGTCTGCGAAACGGAACGACTCAGGACTCCAGGGGATGTCACGTACGAGTCGGAGGCAGACAGTTTCTGATCGGCGTAACGCAGGCGGCACTTAGCACAGCTGCGGGTTCACGCTTAACAGCACTTTTGCAACTCCTCGACAACAGCCCGTCGAGGAGTACATCTGAAGATTGAATCTATCGCGGAGGAACACTGCGGAACATCGGATCGATGTTCTCCGAACAATCGCCCCATTCTTCCCTCTGCTCAGAAAGATGGCCTGTTGCGTCTCAGTGATGGCCTGCTGTGGAGCACGGAGGACTCTAGCGAGATCCACGAGACTTCCAATTTCGAAGTCGATCGGAGTTCATTTCGAGTGTGGATATGAAAGCGTGTGCGTTGCGACTCAGAACAGCGTGTTCACCGCCATCCACGGCGAGGCAGACGCGCCATTAGCGTACTCTCAGGAATGACGTGCGTAGCGGACTCAAGGGAATCTCTCCTCTCGGAGAGACACGGGCATGCGCTTTCATCGAGGTTGAAAAAAGTCGTTGGACGCGGTGTGTATCCTCGCGAAACGGTGAAACACTACAAACGAACAAACGCGAACCGGAACGAACAATTGATGGGGAGCCGAAGAGGTGGCTTAGTGGAGCAGAAGCGCGACGGGAATGATGAGGCGGGGCCATCCCAAGTTGTCGAATTGGTGGACTTGGTGTTGGTAAAGCTGAGAAATTCCTGAAACCTCAATAGAGTCAGCAGGTAGAGTTGGACAACTGTTCACTGTTCAGAGAAGACGAAGCTACTCTGCGAGGTGAAGCGAGCGAGTTGAGCGGGGCGCTTGCTCGCGAGAGCAACTCGGGCGAGGGATGGCAGGGCTAAGAGGCGATATTCCGCCACTTTTTTGGAGCCCCGAGTTAGTTATCTCGGGCGGGCTAACCGTTCATTAGGATTGAGAGCAGAACGTTGAACAGCCCGTTGAAACGTCGCCAGTCTCCAGTGTTGAGAGCAGGCCCGGTGCAGGGCGCAATATGCTTGTCAAGGCCACCCTTATGTCAAACTCTTCCTCTCTTTCGTTCAGAGAGTCCACCATCTTTCCCTCCTTCATTTTCCAGCCATTCCAAACGCCAGGGCAAGCATGGGAAGAAATGCTTTTGTGGTCTGTTGATCATATTCGCCCGAAAGCTCCATTTGGGCGACGGTGGAGCATAATACCACGTTCTGACCTTCTCACCGAACCGAGTTCTTGGACGGCTCTTCTAATGATCGGTATCGACGAGAGCCTGGGAGAGGAGAACGAAGTTTCCCGCCTACTTGGAGAATTAGAATATTCACCCCCACACGACAAGAAACGATGCAGGCAAGCGAGCAGTCTTGACGGCTGGTGATGGGGCGGAGCCGCTTGGAAAGTTACGTGGCATTGTGGAGCGCACAAATTCTGATGGGCATCTCTTCACCGCATTTCTTCCGAGTTCTCAGTAGGTGATCGCCCCGATGAATGACCGGAGAAAGGAAAATCCTCCAATTCGGAGTCGTATCAAGATTCTCGATGAGGTCAGGAATTCATTGAACTGATCATACACTCACTCTGAACTTTCTCCCCAGGGCGAAATTCGCGAAACTGATTCCTTGGTTATCGTTGCGCGCAGTGGTACGCGATTTTTTCCGAATGCTCTCGCCTGAACTCAAAATCCACCGCACGGTCGATACGATGCCATCCCTTAGACCGGTGTCTCGAGGAGTCAGCTGTTGCCGTTTGCGCAGCGGAACCGATGGAAAGACGACCTCGAGAGACCAGGAAGAACGAACAACAGGGAGCTGGTGTTACCATTCGGCGTCGTTTACGGCATTGGTGGAGTGTTCCAGAAAAGAATCTGAATTTCATTAGAGAACGGAAGAGCTCAGACAGCTGGTCGTCTGATGCTTCGGAAGTGTTGAGCAGCTGCTCCGGCAGCAGCATGGGGAAAAACTAAGGAGGAATAAGGGGACGGCATGCTCCAGACGAACGGAATCAATAAGAGAAATGACGGGGAGCGCAGACAAAGGTTCTCCTGGAAAGTCGAGTTCTCGGGTGGAACAGACAGTTTCGAGTAACGTCGACGACAACAACATACGTCCGCAGCAGCAACAACATCAACGGCGATAACGGAGCATCAACAAAAACGCCGGCTGCACGATCTTCCCTCCACAGGCTCGCGCGTCACAGTGAAGAATGTGCGAAGAGAAAGGCTTGTTTCCTCTCCCAGCTGCTCCAAACCCCAACGAGCGTCGACGGGTAATTAACGACGTTCTACACCAAATGAAGCAATGAGCGTCCGCGCTGCAGAATGTTGCAGCTTACGACCCTGAGCATTCTCCGCTGCAAACCGCGCAGTTTACCACAAGCTCCAAGAATGAATTCACCGCGCCAGGCTTTGCGCGAGTTCGCCTTCCGGCAGGATCGCGGGAGTTCCGCTGGAATTCCCGAACGAAACATTGGGCATAGTCGGCGGGCGAGCGATTATTTCGGAGTCGACGGACGGAATATCTAGAACCGACACGGCTTAGGACGGTCTGTCCTCCTCGCACGCCGGACAGGAACGTAGAGCCTGCACTGCATGGGCAAGAAATGAATTTCCTCGGGCCTCATCTCGATGAAATCCGATTAGCTCCCGAGGAGAGTCTTCTGATTTCGCAACGCTTGCGCTGACGGAGAATATGAATGGGCATTCGTCACGACGGAGCGAAATCATTCCCTCCGGAAATGATTTCCGAAAATCCGTGTCGATCGCGAAAATAATCGGAGGAGTCTTCGGAAAACCGCCCGTCACTCGCGCCCGCTTTCCCTCGGAATATACCCTCCCGAATGCCTCCGAGAATAAGTTCAATTCGGAGATCAGACCTCTGCGCTGTCCTTTGCGACAGTCTTATTTTACCTGTTAACAGGGGTGAAAGCCTTGACTCGCGCTTGACTGCGATTCAGTCGCGGAAAGATCAAAGCCCTCCTCATCCATGGACCAGTTGCACTTCTGGGCCCATGCACTTAAAAACGAGCTCGAAATCCCAAAAATTTATTGAAATTACGATCGGCCTCGTCGTCCTCGTACTCGAACGCCGCGAGTAGGATGTCGCGTTCGCGCTTCCCCCTGTATAGTCCGCAGCCATCTCGAGGTGCTCGTGAGTGAGGGTAGAAAGACGTCTTTCTCATGGAGGTTCATACACGAAAGGATCCCAACTTATACACATATATGCAGGCCCTCGGACCAAGACCCATCAGAAGCGCTCTTTCGAATGGCCTTTGTGGCCTCGCTGTGTTGCGAGAACAGGAGAGCAGCTTAAAAAGGTCACGCCCGCGTTCCACAAGCCTAGATTACCCTGAACTGCGCTTATGTATTTACATAAGGAATTGCACGTGGTAAGTGAGCACGCACGGAAACCAGCGTTCCATCACCGGGGGTGATGTTAACTTTTCCATGCGTTCTCCGGGGAATCTCAGCTTTCAGAAGCCACTCGTGCTCCACGCGGTGCCGCCCTTAATGTCCAGTTCCCCTCACGTGAGGGGTGCTCATCAGCAGAAGTGTTAGCGTCGGGGTTTCCCACCCCAAAAGGCTCGATTCTCCTCTGGCGATCATCATTCCGCTGAAGGGTTCGGCGAGAGGTCTTTTCCATAACGGTCGTGCCGCCCCTGATCAATGGGGGACGGTTGCGCTGCTCTTGACCATCTGAGTCTCTTCCCCCAATCTACAGCAAGGGGTGTAATACGATTCAGTAGAAGAAGCATACGAAACATTCAAAACAGCGCGGCGAACAAGACACGTCGCGATTCGCGGTCTCCGACGAAGCGGTCAACGGAAAGATTCCAGACAGTCAGGAACGCAGGCGGCCGTACAATGAGTACGACCGCGGTTCGAGCGGCGATGCAAAGTTCATTCGTTGCTTCTCAGCAACTCGCAGTGAGACGTCGGGTAGTGATGCCAGATGCGTTCAAGTCGTTCCGCGATAGCGGAGGATCGGATATGCCGCTCGGATTCTCCTCCGCTCGCAGCGCATGGTTTTTAGCAGCGCCTCGGTGGGTCATGTGCGTTTCCGGAACCAGTAAGAAGAGAAACGAGAGATCCACAGTATCTACTTTGAATGTCCACCCGGATGTGAGAGATCTCAATTATTTGAGCGGGTTCATTCTGGAGATGTTGAAATGCCAACCATGTGGGTCTATGCTCAATATCTGGAAAGTCAGCGGGCGCTGTTCCCGATCAGGTAGAGTTTCATATCCTCAACTGTATTCTAGTTCCGTTTCTGAGAAAATCGCCCGCATCGAGATATTATTCGATCGGACGAATTAGTCCCGGAAGAGGGCCTTCTCGCAGGAGTTCCCCGGACGACCAAGCTGCCAGTGCTCGTGGGTCTGATCGACGATAAAGAGTTGCGCCTCGCCAAACTGCGGCACAAGGATCGGGTGGGACCCAACTCAGATCTGCCCAACATCTCGCCGGTATCATGGCTCTTCGATTTTCCGGAAGTCTCGGGCCACTGCTGCAGCGACTTTTCTCGTCTGGTCTCCTGGGGTTCACGATCACTGCCCTAGTGGTTCTGGTGAGTTTTCGCTCCGGTGATCAACCGCAAATTCCGTTTTTCTCGACCTCGTATAGCCCAGCTAGCCGGCTGGTTTGCCTCCCCGCCGGCAGGCATAACCTATATCGATCGTCCCCACTTCAAGTTCTCAGTCCCCCTCTCCGCCCGAAGCTAGAGTCGGGGGTCAGACGGCGGGCCTCGCTCTCTGTAGTCAGCAAACGGACACGAAAAATTGGAGAACCGGAGAATTTCTCCCTCATGTGGAGGAATTAGTTCCTCTTCCCCGAGTAAACCGATCCATGCCTGCAGCAATAACTACATTCAATTCCTCGAGTTGTTCGTGTTTCAATGTTCGGGACGAGGGAGTCGGAGTGGTGAAGAGCTCCCTTGTCGTCGCGCGTGGGTCGAAGGGTTATGGCAGTCGAGCTGTGGAACTGAACTCGCAATCGACATGAAATCCTTCGGAGACACCGCCTGTAGCCGCTCCGAAATCCTTGGGGCCTCCCTAACCTATTGTTCTATACAGACTGGGGCCGCTTGTGATGAAGAGTTACCTTTTTCGCGCGTTCCTGACCTCTCCAGTCTGAAGCTCGAGTTGCTCGAGGGTGACATGGCCGTGCCAGCGAGTTTGTTACGCAAAGGCGTCCGACCCGCCGCGATGGCGCTGTCCCAGCGTTGGAGGAACGGTCTCGTGCACTACGCCTACCACAAATGTAAGTTCGTGCCTCTCGAATCGATGAATTTCGGTGAAACGCGAGACTGCTGCAAGGCGGCAACTCACGAGTCGTCTTCCGCCCACGCAACTTTCGAAGGGCGCGGCTGCGAGTTCCGTGTGCGCTGGAATGATTATTCGACACGTAGCTGTCCCGCGAAGAATGCGATGAGGTCATGTAACACGCATCAGACGCGTCCTCGGCATATTAATAGCCCTCCACGTCGTTCGCCCTTCGCCTTGCTTGACAAAGGACTCCAGAGACTAGGCACTGCCGGCCGGGTCTGCAAGCGACAAAAAGCTTGACTCGGCGGAAAACTCCTGAAAGCCCCTCGTTTCGTAATGGCATTAAACGAGCGACAACCGGGCGAGGCTTGCGAAATTTTTCGGGAAAACTTCGCAGTTTTCGGTGCGGTCGGGGTGGATATCGTATTTTCTCTCCTCCCAGATGAACGAGCAGTCAATGCCTCCAATAGTTGGTCTCGACGATCACTGGCTGTGCTCGCATCAAGTGTTTACGGAGTAATTCTAGTACGTGCGCCGGCCCGCTTCCTCTCGCGTTTGCTCGCGTCCGATCCATGATCAAACTTGTTCGTCCATTGTTCTGTTGCTTGGAAGTTGGGCACTATGCGGAGCAGCCGCTCGTTGATGCGGCGATGTCTGCTCGTTGGCCCGTCCGTGGGCGATATCAGCCAGCTATGGCAATATCCGTCAGTGAAGGAGCGATGAATGAGTAGCACAATGCGGCGGAAGTGGCATCAACATTACGTGTTGCTGTTGAACGTTAACCCGAGGGCTGTCGAAGGCGAGTATACTTTTCGACGGAATAGGACAGCGGTAGCTGTCAACGAACCGTGTCGATTATTCGTATCACAGAGAACTCGGCAATCACCACTTAGCCGCCGAGACGTCTTGCACGCCTGGTTCTTTTATTCGCTGGAGGCTCGTTCTTCAATGATGAAAAACTTCCGCCTGTTACTATCCGCAGCGGATTCCCCTTATCGCCAAGTTTGTTTGATATGAGGTCCGTTCTCTTGCCGCTCGATGCGGAGTTGGTGATCTTGTTTGAGCCCGATTTTCTCTCTTCCTCGATCCCGACCGTTGCGCCCTGAGAAATCATGCCTCTGCCCCGGACGGATCGGCTCGCATTTACACTGACGACTGGCACCGAACAGGCTGAGCCCAACACCTTCGGGTGACAAGCCACGAGCTACGTTCAGCCGAGAGAGCGACAATGCAGCGCCCATTTTCCCCTCCTCGTTTCCAGCCCGCCCCTCACACAATACTGCTCTGTCTGCCCAGGCGCCGGCACGACACAGTTGGCGTAACCGAATTTTCGCCCAGAGCCTGCACAGCTGCGCAGAGTGCATTTGTATAAAAATTCCATCTATACAGCACGGTGGCGGGCTCGTGCAAGGAGGAGGACGTATTTCCCTCAGGTTAGCGAGCACTTCCGCGTGCTCTGTGTTGACCGACCTCAACGCTCTCGAGAATCTTTTGCCGAGGGAAGTGTTTAGAGAACCGTCGAGTCAGTAATTTAAGATTTCGTTGCGACCGCTTGGATGATGAGAAAAATACTGACTCACTGGTCAACTTTCCGACGCTGCTCCCAGAAGAATTTCCAAACAGCGCTCCGCTTGGCTCGGTCGCTACTCGTGATGTTATTATACACAATAATATCTGGCTCGAAAAAGCTTTGGAAAAACGTTTCAGCTGCGGATGAGAAACACCGTCAAGTGGTCGAGGAAGGTATCAAACACTGGGAGGAGAATTCGTGCTTGTCCTTCAACTTGATGAACCAATCTGCGCTCGCACCATCAACAACTCACCACATCCGCTTCCGAACGGACAAAGAAGGGTAAAAAAGAAGACTCAAGACAATATAGCTTGAAATATCTATCTTCACACTTCCATTCTGTCCTTCGTCCAACCATCCTCACCTGATCTGAACAGCTCCAATTATTGAGGGCGGGTAGAGTGCTGATAACGCGAGCACGGTTGCTAGGAATTCCGAACGCCGGAATGAATAGTTGAGTCGCAAAGATTTTCGCAATAGCGCCCACGTAAGCGTTCGAGGGACACCGGCGACTGAAGCTCCACAAGTGGACCCGCTAGCGGGAAAGCGATGGCAGCTCCAAGGTCAACGGAGGCGACAACAGCGAGCGTACTGGGGCTAGCAGCAACAGCGAGAGTCTCGTAATCGGGGGGAGAAGCAGCGGCGGGCGCATCAGAAACAAGGGTAAATGCGCTTCGAGTGGCCGGAGGAGGTAAGCTCGATAGAGGTTGCTGAGCTCAGAGTAGGTCGCTCAGATGGCTCGTCGTTTGCTTGGGCGACTCCTTGGACTGGATCGCCGATATCCAGGAGGCTGCCTCGGCGGCAGCGACGACGACGCCGGGAAGCCATCTTATATATTAATGCTCGATGCTGTCAGGAAGATTGAGGAATGCAGGCAAACGAACGAACGACCAACCATCTTGGTCCGCCCGCTCGCCAGCCCGACGGTCCCTCTGTTCATGCTGCCGTCGGTCCGTTTGGCTGACTGGCTGCCGGGGAGCCAAAGACGACCAAGGTCGTTCGAGGCATCGATCAAGACAAAGATCTCCCATTGGTTCATCAAAGCCAGACAGAAGGCAGCCTGTTTCGGTGCCGTGTGGCGCCATACCTATTGGAATACCTTTAACCATATTAGGAGAACGAGGGAAAAATACTTGGAGAACACGGAGGAGCCGTCAACGTTGTTGCTGTCGTCATCATCGACGTTTTTTCCTTCGTCGACTGTTTTTCCGACACCGGCTCCGCCGCCGTCACCGCCGCCGCCGACGTCCTGCTCCCTAGAGTGGAGTCGAATGAACTCGGCGGGCCTACCTTTACACTCTCTCGCTCACGAAGTCATTCCAACGATTCGATCCTGAGCTCAAGCTACCGATTCCGCAGAAGTTTCTCGTTTGTTTCTATTCATCGCATCTTCGACTCCCCATCCCGCCATCAATTCAATGATAACGCAAGCTGTTCTGCCATCTATCCCTGGTCTGTGTCGTTGGCATCGTCGTCGCTGAGCGGGGAGAAAGCCTGCTCGAGATAAGACGCAAACGAGCAGGAGGCGGGCAGGGTTGCATTCAACCACCCGATTCCGCTGCTGCAATTCTTCTCACGAGCTCGAGCTGGAATCGGCGAGCTCTCCGCACGCCCCCCTCCTTTCTGTCCGGAAGCAGTCGACCTGGAGCTGCTGAGCTTTCCTCTTATTTCCACCTTCGCGCCCTGAAGCTGGGATACTGGATTGTCAGGAGTCACGGATTGTTATCGCCGACCTCTCTCTCTCTCGCCTTTGATTTTAATTAAACGCAAGCTCTTCCAGATGCTGGTCGCTCTTGGGGAGCACATCGTTCGTGAGCACTTTGCAAAACATCGCAGACCTCGATTTCTCGGGAATATCCTACCAAGACATTAATCTGCAAGACCCAGGATGCGTGCGGGTGAGCAATCTGTCACTTTTACTGCCACTGTCTATTCTAACGGGGGAGTCCCATCTGAAAATACGAACCCGGAGCGAGATCCTCCTCTCTTAGTCTCGCTACTGGCTTGGTTATCAGTTAAGCTCGTGCGTAAAACCTGGAGCGAAAAACCCCGAGAAATGTATGGGATCGCTCAAGGGTTCGGTAAGGGATACTGTCCGAACGGTGTAAATCGAAAACATCCCATCTGAGTGATGAGCAAAGCGTCTCCTCCCTGATCTGGGAATCTGACCGCGAACGCTCGTTGGATGAATCTCGAATCAACCCGCGAAGATCAGGTTGGCTGGACGATCTGTCGTTGACAGCTCGAAACTTCTTGATTTTTGCACCATGTGCTGCCGCTGATAGGTTTCCCTCGTCATGAAGACTTTAGGGAACTGAGACTCATTGATATGCGAATATATTGATCAGCGAATCATCCTAAACTGCAACTGACCAAGACTTCGAAAACCTTGCTTCCGATGATACTGTCCCGACGCGTTTAAGTGTGAATTCCGCCGATGTATCATCTTCCCATTCAAAGACCGCGATTCTCGTCCGCTGTTCGATTTTCCCTTTCTCTCACCAGGGTCGGTTCCGGGGGAAAGGGGAAGTGAGGGGGCCGTAGTCGGGACTTGAGCATAGACCAGCCAAAACCCGTGCGCGAGCTCATAATCATATTCATTTGATGAATGAACAGAAAACTTCGGTGCACTCAACGGTCCCGACCGAATAAGGCTCATGGTTTGAGAAGCCTCAATGTAGTCTTCATTCTTCGTCACCTCGTTCCTGACTTCGAGAGAGCACTATTTCGCTTCAATCCAGTCTGCAGGAGTTCGCAGTTGACATCGAGCCCCTCGACGAGTCTGTGTTGAACTAAGATGGGATGCACTCGCCGTTGGAATCGGGAACGATTCGGCACCAGCTGCGTAATTGATAAGGCGTTCGGGCCCACTTCACAGGAGCCCTGCGACTGTCGTTTTAACGCCTCCTGGCAATACAGATGCTCCTGCTTGTATAATATTGAGTCCTCGACGCGGCACTCGGAATCGAATACGCATTTGCACTCTGTGTAATTTGTCGTTAGAATGAAAATAGGGGCCCATAGAGACCATATTCACAACGAGATCATTTATGATCCACGTCGGCTTCGTGAGCTGCCTGGTTGCTCGATGAAACGACCGCTCGCCACGCTAAGAATCTTCCGCAGAGCCACGCTCAGACAGCAGCCGGAAGGTTTCGCCACAAATCCTTATATCATGCTCGGCATGTGGCATTCTCAAACCCAGAGGGGCCTCGTAAATAAGCAACGTCCCGCTCACCGCACTGACCACCACAGGAAGGAGCCCGCGGTCTAAATCTTCGAAAGTTACGCGGGCATCATGGGCGTTAGTTTACAGGGCGGAGGTTGCTCGTGCAAACGTTCGCGCTATGTCCGGCGAACCTCTACTTCGTGCTGTCCTGCTTCCTGCCTTCAAGTCCTTTCTAACAAAAGTAGCTACCTACGTTCCCGTGCGTCCAATATCTGGTGAATTTGAGAACAAAAGTAGGAGTTCACACTGAAATTCACAATCGACCCCGACTTCCACGAGGCGGAATCCCTTCCGGGAAGCCACCGCGAGTCGTTTTGTTCCCGGCAACAATCGATCCGTCGATCGATGGAACGCGAAACGCATGAGCAGTAATATTTCCCGCTCTCCGTGTGCGACGTTCCTAATACTATCAGTGATTCCCTCGCGGGTGCGTCGCGTGCCTCTCCCTGCTCGTCGCTGGCCATTTACGCTGCACTCAGGGAAACAGTTCCCTCGTCATCAAAAACTGCGCATCGCTCGACCTCTGCCGCTGCTCAGCCGTCGTGCTCCAGCTTCAAGAGCTTCCCGAAGGCTGCGTTTTGGCACTTCAGCGAGATAGCTCCGGGTGTCGTGCGATTGAAAATAATCATGAGCCGCGCACATCCTCGGATGGTGGCAATGTTTTTTCCAGCGAGCTTTTTATTCGAGGAGGCTGACTTTACTACATCGAGTTCCTCCCCGCTGACAGGTGGGCACGGTCGTCCACGAAATCGGACACGCAATTGGCTTCTTCCACGAGCAGTCTCGGAGCGACCGCGACGACCACATCACGGTTCTGTTCGAGAACATGGATTCGCAGATGAGGGGCCAGTTCGAGAAGCAGGATGATATGAATTACACCGTCCAGTACGACTTCTCGTCAGTGATGCAGTACCCGCAATGGGCATTCAGCAAGGACGTCCACGAGCTCAACACGATCATAACGAAGGATCCGTTCATGCAGCTGAGTCTTGGAGGCGATGTTCTCACCTTCCGCGACAAGAAACTCGCGAACGCGATGTACGACTGCAACGGTGAGTGCTAATCCGAGAGTCTGCTCTCCCGAGTGAGTTTTTCCCCTGGATCCCGCTTGTTTCTCCACGAACCCATGCTCCTCCTCGTTGTCGAGGAGCGAGTCAGAACGCTGGAAGAGGCCCCGATGCCATTCGTCCTCATGGTGACGCAAACCGGTGCCAGACGAGCATCGGGCGAATGCTCGAAGTGACTCACACTCTGTGGAGATTGCCCCTCCTGTAAACGTGTTTCCGGCGGCGCTCACGGCTGTATGTATCCGAGTTGGCGAAGGAACTCGATAGACTCCATCATCAATTCTTCTGGTCAGTCTTAGAAGTCTCCTGCTCCCGGCCAGTGAGCGTCGGCGAGCGCTATGACGTAAGTCGAATTCCTCCTCCAGTCCCGTCCACGTTAGCCGAGGAAGGAAAAAACTCGACACTGTGTGGGCTCATTCTTGTGGATTGAGTTCCTCAATGAATAGATCTCTTTGGGTGGCCGTGACGTGGCATCAGCTAGGAGAGTGGTCGCAACCCGGCCCGCCGAGTACCGTTGGTGGTCTGTGTAGGAGAAGAAAGCGACGACGTGAGCAGGAGGAGCCATCACAGGAGAGTCTCGGCACAGCGGCCGCAGTGGGTTTTCTTTCCGCAGTGGGTGGCTACGGAACAGTAGCCACTCGGTCCCCCCGCTTTTGGTGCAAAGCAGTTTCTGAGTGGACGGGACGGAGGAATGCAGAGCGGTCGGGGAGCAGAGGGCAGAATGAGGAAAAGAAGCGATGAAAGACGTCTCTGGAATGGCGTCGTCGTGGTAGGGTTCGCGGGGCGCCCCGATATCGCTGAGAATTTATGGCTCCATCCGCAGATATTCCCGTGAAGTAGCTCCCGGGGCAAATAGCGACAGCCGCTCGGTCATAAGGCCTGGAAGCGACGCATCGTCCCAAATCTAGGCCGCCCTATCACTCACTGGGCTCCCCGTGAATCGTTCGTAAATACGCCGCCTCCTGTTCGCCCGCTTTCTCAACCCCCGCAGAAATATTCGCTGAGGTCCGGCGCTCGGAGCGATTGAGTCCCTCATCCGAATGGATTGAAACGGAACCGCTCAACTACGAACCGAACGCTCGTCAGACATCGACAACGACATAGCAGCAGCAACGAACAAACGACACGTAACGAGGAACAACAACGATCATCGATCTCAGCCAGAAAGTCTGCAATGCTGCTTCTTGGATACGAAGCTGCCGCCGCCTCCGAGGAAGACGAAGTGGAGGAAACTATTAGAGAGATTTATGTTATTCCGGAGGCCATTATTGCCATTATGGAAACGGCAGTTGCGACTGCCGAATTTGTTTGGAGGCCGCCAGCACGGACGCTGAACACAGCGGACCGCGGCTCCCAGAGACAGCTCTGGCCACGAGAGCCGGAGCTGACCTCCTCCCAATGGAAATTACCTGTATTGCAGCAATAAGCTCAGAGGCTCGGGGAGGCTTGGGCCGATCCTGACAGCGAGGCTGTCTTCACGCGAAGCGAGAGTCAGGGGAAATATGGAGTGAAGTCCCTGACAAGCATCAGGCACTACATCAAACACGCGGGCTCGGCTGAATCTCCTCCAACGTGACGTCCTCCATTCAAGTGGCCCGGAGCTCCTAGGCATCCGTCGGCAGGTGGATTAGATTCAGTTTGGCTTTGAAAATCCATCTTAGCAGCGGCAGAGAACTTTCTCCAGAGGAAAAACAGCCTGTTCTCGAAGCGCATGATATTCGAGAGGACCGCGAGGTTCCCAATCGAAGTGGAGTGTGCCTTCGAAGCCGAATCATCACTTGACTCCATGCTGGGAGAGGCGATCGGCTTGTTAGATGAGGTATGCGAGCTCCGCGTGTCGGCGCCGAGTCGGTGCGGCGGCTGAATTTCCTCACAGTGCGAAAATGAGCAACAAAGGATGAAGGACGATGTGAATAAGCTTCAGGCAGACGTTGGAACGCGGCTATTAATGGATGCTCACTGCGACAGAGCTTCGTCGAACCGTTTGCGACGTCGATAGTTCCTGGGAAGGAGCAACGTTCGGGTTGAGAGCCGCTTCTTCCAGTTTCTATTTCTGGGGACATCAAGACCTCTCTGTGGGTATTCTTATTTTCGAGACGCGCCTGCACTGTGAAGGGAACGGCGAGCTCTAGATAAATTATCGGCCGCAGCCAACTACGATCGACTTCTTCGTCTGCCGCGTTCCTAGGTAGGAGAGGAAGCCGTTCTCAACGTTTCGAGTGGCTGCGCGTCGCGAGTGGAAGCGACACTGTTCGAGAACCTCTTAGAGTGTCACAATCCTGTCAAGCACCGAAATATCCGGACGAAATCTAATGTACAATATTGACGCCTGTGATGGGAGTGTATGCCAGTATCGGTTTGCGGCCAGCTCCGCAGAGAGGGAAGTCTCAACATTCCGTACACGGGAGTGAGACGCGTAGTGGGTGCGCTGGCTTGGAGACGTTCGCTCTGGCACCTGATCTGAATGTCCACACTCTATCAGATTCATCGAATATATTCAGGAAATTGAGGAAATTGGGCGTGGGATCCACCTCCGCGTGAGTTCCAGTATTGCTAACATCGAGCCCGATTATTGAATTGCAGCGGGCTGCACGAACCGAGACACTTTGAAGTGTGAGAATGGAGGATTCTTATTCGCGCGCTACAAGGAGAAACGGGAGTGTTCTTGCACGTGTCCTCCAAATACTTCCGGAGAACGTTGCGAGACGATCACGCGGGAAAACTACTACGGTGAGTTCACCAGTCGTACGCTGAATCGACGCTCTGATTTGGACTCCCACGTTGAAGTCGTTGCCTTACCTTCATTTCTCTCTCTCTCTCTCTCTCTCTCTCTCTCTCTCGGCCTCTCCGTGCTTTTGCCCCGCTCTGTCCCTCGTCTTAGGCTGTTATGTCGGTCCCCTCCTCCAAATCTACTCAACAGATCATATGAGACGGGCGCGGGAGAAACGGGCGGGAAACTTTTTACAACCGAGCCCTTGGTCTGCTGTCTACGATTGAGTGTTCTTCCCCTGCGCCTATCCACCGATTCGGAGTTTCGAAAGCCCTTAGCACCTTATTGACATCAGTGTGCGAGGTCAGGGGATGCCATGATCTCATAGGATCTTGAGCGCAACACTGCGCAAAGAGCTCGGGTTCACGGGGCGGCCTGTCTACGGTTTGCCGGAAAACGAAGCGAAATGTGTGGTGAGATCCAGCCATAGAAGATGAACAGCCCACTTACCTTTCAAGCTTTTTTTGTACCGCATACACACGTAGTCGTTCCGCGTGTTTTGCCGCAGCTTAGATACAACGCTATTAGTTGAACATGCACCGAGGCCGCCACCACGCGAGCGAGTTGAAGGGATTTAGAACGCCCGATCGCCCAATGTTTGCCGAATAAAGCAAATCGAAGGCTCTCCAATCCAGCACGGAAACCGCTGGTAGGCTGACCGCTTGTTCGACCGGTAGTCACTCGACGGAGTGTTTTTATGTTGACACAATAAACAGGAAAACTAAGTAAGGCCAAAAGGAAAATGTGTCAACGAGAGTCATTAGAGTGGACGTCGGAAAAAGTGAAAACAACACCAAAAACCGGTAGATTGGTGAGCTGAAAGGGAACGAATGTGAGGAACCGTTTTTCCATCAGCTGATCCCATGGGCGAGTTCTCAGGAAGGGACATTAACAGCCCATCATAAAAAACCGGGGAGCCAACAAGCGAAGTACACTGTGTGTTCATCAGCAAGCCACAAGCGTAGCTGGAGAGACGTGGGGGTAGGGTATTCCTCGGCGTGCTCCCTGACTCGGCGCTCCACTCTCAACTTTTCCGTCCCAGGGGAAATCGACGAAGACTCCCCCTGCAAAATTGGAGAAACCGTTTGCTAGGCGACCTGGAATACCTCACACACGCATGAGAAGAGCGTGATAGACATCTTGTTAAATCCTAACTTCGTTTGCATCTTGATCACGCCGCCGACTTCCGTCGAGACCGTGTTCGCCCCGGCGGAGACGAGCGTCGGGAGAGTTGGTGTCGCTCGTTGCCACGACGTTTTTCGACGAGTTCTTGCGAGCCTCCCTGGGGCTTCCGGGAACCTTGTTGCACTGCTGGTTCGGAGTGGCGGAGAAACGAAAACTTGCCATTCCTAGGATTGCGTTTTCTTACGTCACCGTTTTCAACTCATCATGATCCCGCTACAGATCATCCAAAATGTGGAGGAACCATCACGACCGAAGGAAACATTGAGACTCGACGGATCGACGAGCCTTGCATCTTCTGGATTCAGGTAATTGTTTTCCCCGGGACGAATCTCAGCCAGGTAGACGACGCCGAGCGCCGAATCTTTCGGGACAGACTCTCGTGAACTCACGCTGGGTGTCTGTTTTTAACGAGTGTCCTCGTTGCTGGCGGAATCGCTCGAAAGATTAGGTTTCCGAGATGAGTTGGTGCCCTGCGACGAATCGCCGGTGTTCGCTCCGCTTCGCTTGTGTTCTTTTCTCTCTGAATTTCCAATGTATATTCAGCCAGAAGAGAGGGAATTAACAGACCATTATTGTCGTTGCTGGCGCCGCCGAGGCCTGCCCGAGTGCTGTCTCCGCTCCGACTGCTCGTGGCTTGGTGGGATCATCACACATCCAATCGGATCAGTTCGAGAAAAAAACGCTTCAAGTTTTTTTTACATTCCACAGGCCCCCGAAGGGAAGAGGGTTGCCCTCAAGTTCGACGAGTTCGATTATCCGGAAAGGAGGGAATCAGGCCGCAACCCCAAATTGAAGTGTCGTGCCACTAGACTCGAAATGCGTCTCAAGGACACCGTTCACGGCCAGATGTAGGTTTGATAGGGAACGATCTTCCTCGCTCGTATCACGGGGGGATGAAGAACCGAGAAAGCCAGTGTTGGGAAATTTCTGGAGAGGGACAGAGGCACAGCTCGCTACTGAAGTGAAAAATCGTGTCAACACCGGACACGAAGTAGAAAAGCTGCTCATCGAGCGGCGGATTCTCTCTCAGGGGAGCGGGGGCTCCCTCGGAATACAGGTCGGAAAACTTGGAGGGGAGGGGGGGGTGGCAAGAGCTCGGGTGTTCGAGGTTGGGAAGGGAACAAAAGCCCGTTGTTCTAATTGAAGTGACGGCAATGTGTGGCGCGACCCTCTCTTCGAAGGGTGGGTAGATGGTCGGTCGGTCCAGTTCGAGGCAAAACCCTCGTTGCCAACAATGAGCATTCAGGAGTGTGGCGCTGTGTTCATCCGTGTGCGGAACTCATTCGTTCGTTTCCAGCGTATGCAGATGCCTCACTCCCCAAGTACTAGATACATAGAATGACACCAAACGGTTGGTTAAGCCGCCAGCTCCAGGGCTTGCCCTCGCGCTCAAACCGGGATACTCATGGAAATAGCTCAGGAGAGTAGAGACAACCGTTCCAATGCTCCCGCTGCAAGGCTGGCATGTCTGATTATCCTGCCTCATGAGCGATCAGCGAAATGGCGGCGGCACCAGAACGAACAGACTCTGAGGAGACGGCGGAAATCGTTGCCAATAGATGCGGAGAGAACGGGTGGCCGACCACTTCCAACGCAATGAAGGACCCGTTGGCTTTGCTCTTACCTATTCAGGAAGGCCTGAGTTGGGAATCCGATGGAGAGACGGATCTCAAGGACCGAGCCGTCGGGGGGCTCTCCCTCATTCACCAACGCACTCGACTCGCTCACACCTCACCGAAGCACGGCCTGAGCCAGCTATCGAGGAGGCCAAATGAGCTTCCAGCCTAGATTTCACCGGCAGCCCCACTGGCTTGGATCCTGCCCTGTTTGCTCTGCTGGCCAACTGGTACTTGCTGGGTGCTGACGAAGCTCCTTATCGCCCTCTCGGAACAACCACCTGTGTTCCTGCGGCTATTGGCCTTGTCGGAGTGACCTTCAGTCTGAGTTGGGCTGCCAAACTCTACTCCCACCGTACATAATCAGGCGGCAGCACAACCGCGGGGGAGGCATACTGTGCTCGGTCCGAACAGTCAACGCGGAGCTTGCCAAAGCTAGTTATTGTCGTGGTCAGGCGCTTGTCATGCACACGGCTCCGACGGAGGTCTATACTGAGCAAGGATATTTTGCGCCAGAAAGCCGTGAGAGAATGGAGCCCGTTCGCCTGATTCAAGCGGACTTGAAGTCGGGTCTCCAGCCCTTCCAGGATTCCATTTCGTAGGGTTTTCTCATCCCGACTCCGTGAGGAGGACGGGGGGAGACGCGAGCCGATGGAGGAGTTGTGTCGAGCCCGCATGAATATGTTTCGCATCAGACGGAGCGGACAGGGAAAGACCTCTTCAGAAGAACAAGAATGGGAACTCTGGCTTTGATTCGGGGTTGGATTCTCGCTCTGGGGCACATGTCTTGCAAATTCAAATCGATCTCAACAAGCCTTCTCGACGGTCCGTTGTTTATCGCCCACTGACTTTCTGTTTCCCTCTCGTATATCACTGTCCGCAAGCAACTCGCTGTCAGCAAGAGCCAACCTGACGTCTGAAGGTATCTGTTTGCTGTTCAATTTGCTCAGAACTCCTAACTCTACGCATGCACCTGCTCCTCTCTGTCCCCAGGTACTGTGGCAAGGAGCTGGCCGGTAAAGACTTCAAGTCGGAGACGAGGGACCTCATCCTCGTATCAAGCAGGCTGCCGCAGAACTCTTCATCGGGCTTCAAAGCTTCAGTGACATTTGATTGACCTTTCCAATAAAAAAAATTGGGATTCCGATCTAATATGTCGTGATGCCCCATCGTGCTCCGCTGCAAAGCCGCAACAAAAACAAAACATGCCGACGTCGAGGAGATTGTTTGTTCCTGTCGCCGTTGCTCTCTCGCTTCGTTTGTTCGCATCAGTTCCAGAATTCAAGGTCGAAGTGAAGGTTCACTTCCGAAGCGGCTTCGGAACAACCTGGCTCAAGTATGATGTAGGCAGCGAACAGTCTGTGCTCGGCGCCGGGATGATGTCGCTTCTCAATTTTCTTGCTTGAATTGCTTCGGTGAATCTTGGGTGCATCCCGATGCTGGGTTGCTCTCAATTGAGTACCGGTCGGGCTCCCGTTCGAACTTTGTCGCGAATGTTCACACCGGGGTTGTTGATGCAGTCGGAGCAGATCACCGCGCCTGTGAGCCCGACCGGTTCCGAGTCATGCACGTATTGAGCGGAAACATCGATAAGGTCGAAGAGTGGCCTTTATCTTCTCGTGTGAGCCTGTATGCCATCCTGAGGACAGTCGGCGCGATTGTTGCCAAACAATGAATCAGCGTGCTCCAGTGCGCCGACTCAACAGTCCAATCACCAGAAAATTGCAGCCAACAACACGGGGGAGGAAGAATCGAAGCTGAGCTACTGTTCACTTCGGGAATCGCGGGAGGGATTTGAATAATAACGTCAGTCAAATTCCGTACGGAGTCGGAACGGAAGCTAATCGCAATGAATTTCGTTACACTCAGGCAGAGTTACAAATCGCCAAATCGCAGCCTTGAAAGCCGGTTGCTGGCTGCTCTCTCTCTCTCTCTCTATGTATCGGTTCCTTTTCATGATCGTCAATGACGGAGCGCCATCGACTCACCGGCGGCGGTGAGACGGCGCCAGTTTCTTGGGCCGACGGTCTTTCGCTCAACCCCGGGTGAATCAAAGCAGGGGAATGTCCCAGAATTAATTAAAATCAATATCTCCGAGTGAGGGATCAGGCTGTCCCGATTCTAAAGAATTAGGTCGAGCAGGTACCAAACGAGACGTCAGGTTCCGCGAGCGGGATGTCGCGCTGCTCCATGATACAGAATTTTCGTGTGTTCTCCGCAGTACGACGGGGTGAGTTCTCATCAAAACTGAGGAGAACGAAGGGCTTCGAATTGGGAGCTCAGAGGAGTCACAGGCTGGGGAACGGAGGGAGAGGAGGAAAGGCAGCCGAAAAGTTCTCGGTGCGTTCCATGGATGTCCGGATACAGCAACTTCTTCGGCTGGATCGACTGTCGGTTTTTCACCGCCTGAGAACGGATCGGCAGCCCGAGTAGTTTGAGATTGCCTATGAGCGGTTTTCCAGGCCGTATAGAATGTTGAGGGGCGCTCCGGGGGGGGGGGGGGTTGCGCAGGGGCGGGTGGATGGCTGGCCGCTTCGAGGAGAGGATTGTGGAGATCTATTGAAATTCTATTACACCGATACAGACTGAGAGGGTCCAGAGATGGCAGGGAGACAAGTTGTTGTATTCAGACCGGCGTCGGCGGCAAGTTGAATCCCCTTTCCGGAGAATTTCCTCTCCCAAAAGGAGATCGCTATGAAGAATAGGAGAACGACCGAATGTGGCTCCTCCAGTCGAGCGAGGGAAATTGTCACCCGGCGAATGAATCGGGCGCTCAGACCCAGAAGAGTGGTGGACCTTCTTTTAGTGCAGGGGCCTCTGCGTTGAATCTTTGTCCTGCACAATTACGTGACCACGCGACCGCGCATAGAAGACTGGCGAACAGCCGACAGGCCGCCTGCTGCACATGCTCGCATGTCATGCCGATTCACACTTTGCTCTCGGGGGCGGCCGTGTGTTTGGGAGAGCTTAGCCGTGGGAGCACACTCCCGCGGAACGAATCGAGTGGTATTAGACAGCGAAGCTACGGTGGGCGCAGGGGAAACGAACGGAGCCGTTGGGCCTAGCCAAGGGAACCCCGGCAAGCCTTGCTGGACTCGGTTCACAGCACATGGGCGGCGGCAAAGTGATCAGAGCCAGCTGCTAAGTTAGCCGTGGGGTCCTTGAGTATGGGAGTGGGAACGAACAGCTCCGCTGTCCAGAGTTATCCCCGATGCTGGTGCGGCTGACAGCACAGTTTTTCGCAAGTTTTTCGTTGTTTCTCTGAGCCCGGCTGAGTTCCGCCTTTCTAAAGTTCCCCGGAAGCTCGTTTTGAACTCTTCTAGGATAATATTCCAAAGCCCTCCCGTTGGATAAACCTCTCTTTTGACCACTTCTCCTGATTCTGAAAGGTGAATGGCGTCGCGCAAACACCACGGTTGGCCGACTCCGAGCAACGGATTCAGAGGGGATCGGCCTGCTCGAGTAGGGAGTCGGTGTCGATCGAAGCTGCAGTGTTACTGACCGAGTGCGCCGACTCCAGTCGAGCCCATACATACATTGAGAGTAAGAATCACTCAGAGCTGTTGGAGACGTCCGGCAGGCTGTACGTCTGGCTTTTTCACTTCATTGCTTCGCTCTTAATGCTGCCATGGACACTCCCGAGTTGCGGTTCTCCAAGTGCTCTGCTCGGGTCGCGAAACTGCAACTGCGCTGTTGCTCCAGGAAGACGAGCGCTGGGTTAACCGTAATTGATGAAGCAACGCGAGTAGAAGGCAAACGGAAAGAAACGAGCTCCGCGAAAGCTTTGCTAAGAGTTTGCACGCTGCTCGTTCACGACTTTTAGAGAACGTGGTTCGGCCCCTCTAGCATTCGCAGCCGGAAAAAGATGACTGTAAGAGACAGGCTCGGGGTTTTTATGCCTGGTCTCTTGAGTGAATCCGTCCGGCAGGAAGGGAGGAGAAATTAGATTCGTCGGAGTAGGTCTGACATAAGATTAGGCGAGCGGCAGATCCGCTTCCGGTTGTCTCATAAAGCTCCATGAGCACGTTTTTGCCCTATTTACAGCTCCGGGTTCCGTCAGCGGATCGATCTCCCGAATCGAAAAACCCGCGACCCTAAGAACGAAACCACCGGCACGAAGCCTCGTAGCATGAAAAGTTCGAAAGACAGAACCCCTCAAGAACAAACCTGGCCTGCACAAGTCCAGGTCGCTTAGGCGGGAGCTCCTGCAAATACCTGACAGACCTCGGCATAAGAAGCTCCGTTCGAGAGGATGATGACGGGGTAAGCGTGGGATGTTCCTTGCGAAGGCCGTTCCACCGAGCGGACTCTTCGCAGGCCGGTGAGGTGCGCGCGTGCGTATGTTCGCCTCTCTGGTGATCAAGCTGGAAAACATCCCAATCTCCGGCGTCGATGACCGGGGCAGTCATGAAGTTCCCGGAGAAAGTGCGGTTAGGTCTCTGCGACAGCTTCAACCAATACGTGGATACTTGTCCATCTATAAAATTGAGGTAGTGCTCTCTAAGAATACTGGAGCGATCTGGCGAGCTCCGCTGCGTCCCGAGCCTCGTAGGAATCTTGAGGAGACCGATTCTCTTTCGATCGACTACGACGTGTCTCTCATACCTCCGCATGGGTCGTGGCGTTCTCTCAACGGATGCAGTCGGAAAGTCGAGCTCATCTGTTCGGAACAGCGGCTTCAAAGTTCAGATGAGCCGCGTTCATCTCAATGTCTTGAACTCGAGCTCTATGGAACGTGATAAGCTGGCTCTGTATCCGAAAAGATCAGATCGGTGCTCTTCGTCTCGGAGTCGGTCACGCAATTGGAGCGGGGGTTGAGAACCCACTCGAAGCCACAGCTCGTCTACTCCACACTCTGCCCCCCCAGCTCAGGCGGCGCTATGTCGACATGCTCTGATGAGGCGTCCGTCTCCTCCTCCGTTGTGAGATAAGATTCTACAGCCCAACTGATGATCATCACGCGGAGAACTTCAATGGGAACGGTTGACCGTGCGATGCTCACACTGATCAGCATCAGATGAGCTGGTGCCCGCCCGCAGCAGCGACTGTCATGCAGCGAACGAGCTGCCGTATCCAAAGACGGAGGTGGCGCGTGAGATATTGGGACAGAGCGGGCGCGTGAGATATTGGGACAGAGCGGGCGCGAAAACTCGGCAGGGCGATTCCGCGGAGAGGCGGAAGCATAAACTGAGAGGGCAGCCCTCCGAAAAGTCATCCTTTGCGTCCATCGGGCGGAAGGCCACCTCCACTGACTCTCCAACAACGCCTGGTTCCAAGTTCACTTAGTAGCTGACGATCGGCTGCGAGGAGGCAAGAGACGCACCTGTTTCGAATAGCGAGCTTCGAAAGCAGAAAACCAGTTCCGAAGCTCGACGCGTCATTTGGACTTGACGTAGCGATAACCCGACTGCGAAGAGGAAACTCCAGCGCTCTCGTTTCTATTTTAGTGGAGAGATACGAGGCAATCGCATCGCCCATTTGTACAACAATTGCGACCGGGAGCATGACATCGAGTAGGCAGCGATCGCTTTGCTGATCTGCTATCATTTCACAGGGATGCGGGTGTGCTCGATAGAGTGTAGGTTCTCGTCTTTCAATTGATGTCCCTAGAAGCCCCCTCCGTTTCCATCTTCGCCTCCCGTTTCCTCCAACCGGGCCCTCCCTCATTGTCGGTAGGCCCAGTAGTGCTCACAGCTTACGACGGCACACTGTTCCATTACCATCGGTTTGGCTCAGCCGTCCGGTTCCCAGTGGGTCCTCAACCCTCCCCCCTGATGTCCGGCCCGCTTTTCTCCCTGTGCTCCTCCTGTCTCCATGTGCGACTCTCTTGAATCACTCCTACGCCCCTCGTACTCACTGTATAGTGCAACACTCTTGCTCCGACGTCTTCCTTTTGCTTTCGAGCCGTTGCCCTCTATCTCACACCATCTTTGTCGCAAGCTATGCCCAAGGGAGCGTCCGAGCGGGATTAGATAGAATTCATCATTCGGAGCCATCGCTTCGCCTGCTGCGAGAGTGTGGTGCTCAAAGCCACTGCCGTCAACAGCATCGGGGATACTCGCTCAATGTTGCCCGTTGGCCGCTCCTTCTGTTTGTCCATCCGCGAAACATTCTCCCGCTCTCCTCGGCCATTCAACATTCTCATCCGCTCCCACCCCTCCTGTACTTATACTCGGAATGTAGTGGCTGAATCGAGTCCTCGAACCATCCATCGATCCTGTCATCTTTTCCACAATCTCGAGCCGCCTCCACTTTTTAGTTTCGCGAACATGCCGTCGACCTGAATTCCTGAGCCAGCTAGTCGAGACCATGGCTCTGACTCAGATAAATCTGGAATCGATCGCCGAGAGAAGCTTTCGGCCAACAACATTGACCCTTGAAGGTGGAGCTGTACGGGTGGAAGTGAGGGGAGGAATAATATGAAATGAATTGGGAATATTCGGTCCATGATGATTGTCAGGCCAACTCCACGAGATTTCAACGAGAACACGCACGAGAATTTCAACGTATATCAGTAGTCCAGTAATACATGATGGAACCGATCAAGATCGTCAAACACTATTGCTGTCAGACACGGTAGCCTCATCAAAGTCGCCGACTTCGGCGGTATTTGTGGTAGATGGGGTGAAAATACCCTCGCCGAAAATTGGGCGCCGGTTCTCGTAGGGCACCGTGCTGTCCAGGATTATTCTATGCAAAGTAACACACCCTAAACACTTCACGCCACGTTGACAGTGGTCCTTGCTTGATCCCATTGCAAAATCGTGATAAAATGCATCCAGGGAGTCCACCGGCGGCGGTGTTTCACTCTCGTCTTCCGGGCTACAAATCCTGTGAATAGCAAAACGACGGGTTCAACCGAACTACTGGCTCAAATCCGTCAGACTCTCTGTCAAAGCAATCCCAACCTCACCATTGGGGACAACGCGCCTCTTGGGGTGTCTGTACTCGATGTCGATGTGTGCGATGTGGTCATATTGCGGCAACATCCGCAGCCTGTAATGTGCACCAAGTAAAGTTTCGATCCAATCATCGGTTTTTTATGGTCAGTCGGAACGATTGGACGAGACCTCCCATCCAGCATGGTATTTGGATCTATAGCAGAACCACCGGCAGAGCACGGTTACATTTGAGGACTCGCTTTCGGAATATTCGCTGAAACTCCATTGGTCGTCATCGTCCGCTCAGCTTCGTTGTCGGGAATTCACGATGAATGACACCACAAGCTTCCCTTCGGCCTTGACGAATGCCTTCGTAGCGTACTTTCGGGCCCCGTCCGGAACCAGAGTCTGATCGAATGAAGACCGGAGTTAAGAGGTTCATGTTATTTTGGATTTTCGAAGATTTTTCAGGTTCACATTCAGCTTCGTCTATGTCGCATCGTTCATGGGTAGGCGGCAATCGGATTCTTGACTACGAACATGCCTCCAAGGAGGAGTTCATTCATAGCGTCAGAACCGATGCATTCCGTTTCAAAGTTCGGAGCTATAGTCCTTCTATTCACTGGATTGAAATTCCGGAGAGGCGAGGGTTTTCGTTGAACGTTGAGCTCGAAGCACCGCTTCCCCGCTGAGTGACCGCTTCCCGACGAGATGCGGGGCGCTTGCTCAATTTTCCATCTCTGCCTACCCGGTCTCATGGGATGTTTCCTGCCTGTGTTCCGCTGGTCAGGCACCGTCGGCTCGAACTCGCAGGCCACCGGGTCTGAATCACACCACATACAATCTGTTATCCCGCTCGCGGAGGCGCGAATCTGCACGTACGGTGCGGAGCGCGTGAAATACTTCGTCATCGCATCGCTCAAATGCTCCACCAAGCGAGGGGATCCTTGGTGGGAGCTCTCTGCCAGCTATGTCCAGTCGATTCTTTCCGTCATCAAGAGGAGAACCGAGGTACGTTTGAAGGAACTTCTTCGCGAAATCGTATTTCGGAACTGGTATCCTTTGTTGCCATTCCGCTATCGATCATCTGGTCTCATCTTAGGAGATTTTCCTGTGTTCTGAAGAAGTGACCTGTGTCTTTCCCGAGAGATTGATACAGATGGACCCATCCAGATTGCCCAGACTGGTACCCGGGTCCACCAAAATAACAAACAGATAATAATACCAGGTAGATCTCAGAGTGACCGGGAAAACATCGGGCAAACCCATGTTGAATATGTCCCGCAAGAAACTCAAAATGACGGTGCAGGATAAGTTAGATTCAGATGGAGACCGAATTCGGAGTCCAGATCCGCATTGACTGTCGATCGCCAGCTCAAAGGGACGAGAGGCCGGAGTTTTTGAAACGGAACTCTACGATAACTTGCGGGCCAGCCGTCTGTCGGCTGCGGGAGTGTCAGAACGGGAAAGCTCAACCCCAAGTGCCGACAAAACTACCGTGAGCCCTGCAACGATATGAAATACACTCGATGCGGAGTCCCGGGAACCGACAAACACGTCATTCTAGTTTGCAAGGAAGGCCAATTCTCCCAGACGGGATCCTCGTTCCTACTAGAACTTCACCGTGACTCAACATCGAAGATCCTGAGAAGGACGGAAGAAATCCTTGGACCATGGGTGAACGATGAAATTTGATCTACGATTGCAACACGACTCATTCCTGAATTTAAGAGCACCATATGTGCGATTCAATGAGTTCAAATACAGATTTCAATTTTCGAGTAGAAGCCTTCTTCGCTGTGCTTTCTGTGACAGCAGACCTGACCGTAGACCTGTCGCGGCAACGTCTTCATTGAGGTGACAGGAACAATCGGATGGTTTCAAGTTCTTCGAGCGATGTAATTCCACTGGAAGTTGAGGCTGTTGTCCAGTTCTTCTCCTGGAACTTCATTGGAAATACACTGTATCAGTAAGTCTGGAATTTGGCGGGGAAGGTCTCATCTAATCTGTGATGAGCTCCGCTCCGTCTGATGGAAAAATCTCAAAGGCATAAGTTTTCGAATCCCTCGGAAGTCTCGAAAATCGTCGAAAATATCAGGTCTTTCCTGTTGCGAATCGCTGCAGACAAATCGGACTCCCAGAGAACTGGGCAGCTCTGTAAGCCGAGCACCTGATACTTGTCATTTGTGTCTTGAGCCGGAGGACGTGCGCTTCTCGCACAGTTACAGTGTATTCGAATACGATATGCGAAGTGGACGCTGTCTTGTGAGTTTATACTCCGTCCCGTGTCCTTGGGTGGTTGAGTGATTCTTGAGAAGATCACATACGATAGCCAAGCGTTTGGTTCCTGAAGCGTACAGCAGCCGCTGGCATCAGTCCTCCACACACTGACTGCTAATTATGATGAATGAAGAAATTTTTCGGCAGTTGGAAAAAAAAGCGTTGAAAAGATCAAGAATCAGTAAAATCTGAAACGAACGCGCAATCAAATGAATCACTTATTCGGGAATCGAGATTATATTCGGGATAGGGGCCAGCCCTAAATACTGGCAAAAGTAAGAAAACTCCGCCGGGAGAATAGGAACGCGGGAAAGCTTTGGGCAGCAAGATCATTCCGATCAGCGGAGGAAACGCGAGCATCTCCTGAGCGGGGTCTAGTCATCGGAGAGCAACGCGAGGGGTTCGCTTCGAGACAAGCAACACAATTGATGATGTTTTCCTCCAGGAACTAGATTTCTGCAGTAGTCTCACAGCTGGCTTTGATGTGGGACCGATAAGGACAAGCTCACCAAGATGTCTGTTACAATATTTTTTTCGAATGTCTGACCTGCCCGTCAATCGGACGTTGCCTGTCTTCGAGGAGTGGATCCGTCCATGTTTATTTTCGGCCCAAGATAGTTGTTCCCACTCGCTGAGAAACATCACTCTATCAGAGATTGGGAGCAGTCAGACTTTTTTTCCAAACAGAGGATACCGTTCATCGTGAAGAGGTTCATCCATGCCTTTAAATGTCCGGTTTTTCTTTCGAATGTCTATGCAATGGTGAGCTGTGCCGATATTCTGATTTCCGAAACCTGCCTTGCAAAGAGGGTTCTCCGTTCATAGGGAATGGCCTGAAGATATTTCCCAACTTGCAAGAGCTGCCTGACCATGTATTCGAGTTTGGCGCTCTGTCGAGACTGCCCTTTTATCGCGAGAAAGACGAGATTTTATTGTTATCATTATCTTTCATTAACGCAACATCATATCTGAGCTGGCTCACGGTTTTATGCGAGAGGTTCTCAACAACCAACGCACGAGGAATCGGACCACCCTCCATGACGCCGACATGAGGATATTTGGTCCCATCGAACTCCTTGACTGTCTGCGCGAGAAATCTCATTCATTTCGAGCGATCACAGCATGGCCGCTCATAGCTGATGCAGGAGCGCAAACTTTCGACCGCTGGCCGTGCAGCTCGATGAGCAGTCCATGGATTTCAAAGCCCCAAGTGTTCCGGATTGAGGCAGTCAATCTAGCGCCCAGGCTTCCACGATTCGTTTCATTCATCCTATTCCCCCGCATGTTCGTCCCCGAAGACGGCTGGAATGCCCGGCCACGATTCCATCCCTTATTCGCTGCGTTTCACTGACGGCGCACAGTGGGCGATTTGTGCTCGAAATTATTTTTGGCGATTTTCGCTGAAACTGATGTTATTCCATTTTTTTCTACATGGAAGCTGAAGTCGTATGGAGTCGAGGCGGTGGCTTCGGATAGACAGGATCGAGGTCTACAAGGAGAGTTAACCAACACTTCATTCGCAGACGGTCCCTTTTAGTACTAGCTAGTATATAACGCTATATTAGAGCGGATAGTGCTCCGCGGATATCCGGCCCCATTGCAATTCTAGCCGACTGCCCACACTCAGGAGAGTCCAACTGACCAGTTTTCAGCTGCCCCTTCGCACCTCGAGACTTAATATACACGAAAATTTGGAAGAAAAGGGGGTGTTTTTGGCCCCTTCCGACTGATTTTTTATCTCCATTTCTGACGCTAGTTCTAGGCTCCACGGGCAGCGAGCTCGATCAGAATGACTGTTATCGCCATAATATTCCATAGATCCTCAGAAAAAAAGCCTTCCGACCCGATCCGATCACTGGAAGTGTGTGTTTCAACTAATTCGCCTCGATTCATCATCATCACCATGATCATCATCATCATTGGAGTCGAAGAAAAGCAATTCGCCTTGAGTCCCACCCAAAGCCACTAGTGACTTTCGCGTTTCTGGACGCCTGAAATGCAAGGGAACACGCGTGCAGGGTAGGAACCGATGAATTCAAATCCAAGAACGATCAACATAGTTGGATGCAGGCGATCGATCGACTTTATTCTGAGTCGGAGTCATCATCCTCCTCGACTCTCTAAGAGCTCCAAAACGTCCTCGTCATATTCATCGTCATCTCGCACTCGCAGCTCCCTGTAACTGAAAATGAGCGGATTAGATGACACCAGCATGGTGTGCATGATATGGTGTGCATGGGTGCTTTTCGTCGACTCCAATGATGATGATGATCATGGTGATGATGATGAATCGAGGCGAGTTAGTTGAAACACACACTTCCAGTGATCGGATCGGGTCGGAAGGCTTTTTTTTCTGAGGATCTATGGAGTATTATGGCGATAACAGTCATTCTGATCGAGCTCGCTGCCCGTGGAGCCGAGAACAAGCGTCAGAAATGAAGATCAAAAATCAGTCGGAAGGGGCCAAAAACACCCCCTTTTCTTCCAAATTTTCGTGTATATTGTGTCTCGAGGTGCGAAGGGGCAGCTGAAAACTGGTCAGTTGGACTCTCCTGAGTGTGGGCAGTCGGCTAGGATTGCAATGGGGCCGGTTATCCGCGGAGCACTATCCGCTCTAATATAGCGTTATATACTAGCTAGTACTAAAAGGGACCGTCTGCGAATGGAGTGTTGGTTAACTCTTCTTGTAGACCTCGATCCTGTCTATCCGAAGCCACCGCCTCGACTCCATACGACGTCAGCTTCTGTGTAAAAAATAATGAAATAACATCAGTTTCAGCGAAAATCGCCGAAAATAATTTCGAGCACAAATCGCCCACTGTGCGGCGCAGGTACGCCTCGGATGCGAAAAATGTTCGGGACAGGACGAAGAAAGAGTCGAATCCTGTCGCGACTATTCTGAAGAGATGAAACACGCGACAAAGATGATAAGATATACGGAAAGATGAAACACGATCACAAACGACAAGAGTGAAACATATGTCATGAAGCAGCATGCGGAATCATCCCCGATAATTACGTTGTCCACATCCTTATGGCAACTCGATTCCCTCCCCGGAGTGAATGACCGTCGGTATCAACGAACTTGTAGAAGAACCAATTGACTTCCGACCGACCACGCTTCACAGGTGGTTTTCACCCATGCGACGGGACGCTGTCTAACGAAGAGCTGTGATGTTCAGAGAACGAACGCACCAGCTGAACCCCGACTTGAAGTATGTACTGCTGTACATTATTCTCGATGTGACCCTGGTGACCGGCGAGGAGTATAACGCCTCAGTAATCCGCTCCCAGATATGAACCACGTAGAGCCGCCCGATTCTCGTCAGCACGACAGGATTAGGGCGCTTCATTTTATTCATTTTGTCATTCGAGCTGAGCATATTGATGTTGGTTCTTCCGATGTTCCCAAATATTGTGTGTGCAATCGTTCATCACGAATGCACGTATGCTAACTGTATACGCAGTGGCAGCTGGCAGCATGTCGAATCGAATCGTAACATCAGCCCTCCGGTATCTCCTTCTTCCATACGCGACTCTCTGATGGTAAGATTGCTTCCAGATCATGCTTTCTGCTTCCTCCGAGAGAGCCAGGGAAAAAACGAGAAAATGTGATCCATACAAAAACTAATAAGCCCGGTGTCTGAGCAAAGTCGCGGGGCTGCACAAAAGCTCATCTGGGGCGACGTTCTGTACACGGCGCTCATTGTGTTCGATAGAGTTCCTAGATGGGCCTCCTGACAGATTCCACTCAGGGAGATTATTCAATTCCAGGGCAATAAAGCGGAACAATCTCGAATACCCTCAAAACTCATTTTTATCACCGCTGCAAGGCTCGCTCCACCACGATAGAATTCTCGGGTAGGGACCATTCCATGAGGGAGTGGTGAAAGCATTGTGTGTCTTAGAATATTGCATCAAAGATTTGGCCAGCCGTTGTCGTCTGTGCAGCAATTACTGCCATTAGGTGACTCCGCAGCAGTTTCGAGCTTTTTTTGGGGTTCTTCGTGAGCTGCCCTGTTGCCTGAGCCGCATTGATGACTTCAATCGATCCATTGCACATCTCGTCTCTTCAAGGAGCCAGTTCGTCCCCTGAGTTTCGAGGCGAGAACGTCGAGAGAGAGATAGAGGGGGGAGGTGAGGGGGAAAGAGAACTAGTCTTACTCTTCGAAAATCCTTGATTCGGTTTTTCAAACTCGAAAATGCTCTGTCAGTGACATTGACTTTCTCCACCGCTAACCATTTCTCGAGGCCTCGACATGACTCGGATTGATTTTCTAGCTAATGACCAGCTTCCTTTTGCGCGTCAACCGCGAAGCCGGAAGTTCCGATTCGATGAAATTCGACGTTTTTCAAAAAAAAAGGAGGGCACTTAAAGAACCACCACCTGGCTGCGATTTCCCTCATATTCGCTCCAGCGAAGGAATGACCGTTCCGAAATTCTTTATCGACCCCCTCTCGACTCTCGGGAGAATTCCGAAAAGAGAAAAAGTTACGGTCAAAACGAGACCGGGCCTCGGATTTCCCTGAAAAAGCCCCGTTGTGGAGAAATGCATGCTTCGCTGTTTGTTGAGATCTCCCAATTCCAAGGGGCATAACGCGACATATATCGGGCTCTTCTGCTCAGGCGATGGCGGAGGCGCTTCCTCTAGTCTGCCTTCGATATGCCTTGTGACGTTTCATCGCGACGGCCTTGGAAGGCAATACCATGAGAGGAAGATCTCCATGAGTACATCATCGCACTAAATCTGCAATAACATTCTTCGGATTTTTCTACGTACCTACCGGGACGGGTTGTCCCGCTACAAGACGAGGATTCTTCTCAGGGCAAGCTCTGCAAACATCGTGTGAGACTAGAAACGAGCCAGACGAGTGAGATTGGATGAGCGGAAAGCCGCTCGATCTACGAGATCCCATGCGGAGGCCGTGTCGGGATCTGGTGTTTCAATGTTACGCAAAATCTACGAGATGTCTCGATCAGAGGCAGCTCTTGTCCTCCGACCTTGTCGCATATTGAACCATACTCGCTCCGAAAATGAAAGAGCTCAGATCTGATGATCATATTTTACATATATTTATTCTCTCCGATTCCTCTCCGATCAGCAGGTCTCAAAAGTTTCAGTCGACAACTCATCATACGATCGCAACATCTCTAACGGCGCACGCTCTCCGTACACAAATGCACGACCTGGAGACACCTGAACAATAATAACGCGTTCAAGGTATATGCATCCACGTTCATATTGATTGAATCTGAGGTTATTAATGAGTACGTGCTCAGTCGAGCAGTTGAGAGGTCCTTAATTAGGTCAGTGTTAATGTATATTCAATTATCCACGCGCGTGATCTTCAATAGCTAGATAGTGTAGTAAGGTATGTCCTTTATAGTCCTCTTCATTCCAACCGTACATTATATCACAATAAGTCATGATTCTTCAGCGAGAATTTCCTCCTGAGGCCAAGAACACAATCATTGCTCCGTGACTCAATAATCTTTTCCTTCAGCTTACTCACAGTGTGGCTATATATTCTCGCTCGGTTGCTTCTCATTCGAAAAGATGAACCCAGCTATGGATCTGAAGATCCTCGTGTTCATTACGGCCTCGCTCGATGACCACGCGAGGCCGGCGGAGTCGACAATGATGTGAGTCGGCGAAGGCGCGATGAACACGAGGACCAGCATCCAGAGATCCGGCCCGCTGGTTGGCCCGTCGGGGGCCGGCTCAAACGGACGGGAAAAACCGCTGTCCGTTGGGAGCGTTGAAGTTAAATGTAGCCACGACCAGTATCTCCATTTTCCACACACGGCTGCACAAGCTACCGGAGTCGAACGCCTATAATGATTCAACAGTTTACGAAACGAGCAATGATGAGGTCGTTCTAAAACGCGGCTCAACAGAATTCAGCACGACCCCATCGAACATTTCAATAACATTGGACAGTTTTCAGGTTCGCCTTGACCTCTGCGTGACAACAAGAATGGATTTCGTTCAGGAACGTCATCCTTCCGAATAGAAGATCATAGCTCGAACAATCAGTTAAGAACCAAACATGCCCTGGATACATCTTCCAAGAATCGCGCTGAATATATACCCGCCGTCGTTGCCAAGAAACTTCTCCACCCGGGAAAACTTAACAGAGCACCTCTATTCAGCAGCCGCCGAGGCGGGGGTCGGACGCGTTCTTCTTTCCTCCGCGAATTTCACGCCTTGACACACGGACGAATGAACGAGAGCAAACGGGCGACTGTTCCGACGATTTGGACGATCGTCGGCGATCGGGAATCGATTATAGATCAGGCCTTGAACAGTCATGCGCGTCAGCAAGCTGCCAAGCGGAAGCCAACCGTCGCGCCAGCGAAATCTTTCCTACCTGAACCGCACAGCAGCCAGCCGACCCTGTCAAATGAATGACAAACGAAGACCAGGTCACGCATACTCGTGAACACAACTCAGACGCTAATTGCACCGATTGAGAGCTCCTTCCCGCAGTTCTCTTATCCGTCAGTTTCTGAGAGATGAAGATTCGCCTGATCGCTAAGTAGCTCCGGAACTCCCCATATAATCTCCTGGAAGATTCGGCCCTGCAGCTGGCCTTGCAACGGCAGCTGCAACTGCCCCGCTTCGACATGGCATGCTCGGCTCAACTTTTTTCTCGCTTTGACACGGAGGCTCAGGCGTGCAAGGCCCGCCCCTGTCGCCCTGGTTTTCTCTTGCTTCACACTAAGGACCACACCAGCAGCCCCCAGGACCTCCAACGAATTGCGCTGACACACGTGCTAGAGAACGACGAGCAATCATTGTTAGTTCTTCGCGTTCCATTCACGTATATCGAAGGAGGAACGAAGACGCCATCTGTATCGGCGGAGCCGTCGTCGTGAAAAACGGCGCTCGGTAGAACGCTGCTGCTGAGGAGGACATGAGGAAAACCACAAGAAGAAGAGCGGGAGAAAGGAGCCCAGAGATAATCGCCAGAAAGAATTATGACCGAATAGAGAGCAGCTCAGCTGAAGGAACCGTCAGGAGGGGATGGGGACAGTTTGTGTTCGGGCGAGTCCCGCAATCAGGACATTATCCTACAGCGGGTGAGAAACATCCCCATCGGCCCCAGGAGACCGATGCTGTTCAGGAAAGCAAGGATGTTGGCCTTGCAGTCAATCTCTAATATTCCGATCAAGTCATTGCTGTCGCGGTGGTAGCTGTGGCCGTCATGCTCGTTCATAATTGTCCTCTTCGGCGGCGGCGTTATTGTTCTTCGCCCTGATCCCGCGAACAAGCGGGCACGGAGCTTCCGTCGTTGGTGTTAGGTTACGACAGTTGGTGTTTGACTGTATGCCAGGAACAAAACTTTCAGAGCTAACGGATGTATTCTTTGTACAAAAACTCGCACTCAATCAGTCACTCCCACACATGAGTATCAACACACGACCACTTGAATCAAGCATACCTTAGCCGCTCTGTCATCCGTGATTTCTCCGCTTGATTCAGCTCTCTGTCACGTTGAACTGAGCCAAATCGGTCGCCCAGCGTTCCGTGTCCAACACGGGCCAGCCCGAAAGTCCATTTTTTTGTGACTTCCCAGCCGATTATAGACTCCGAACAGTCAGATGGGTCCGGTTAGTGACTTCGCGAACCTCTCGGTTCCCCGTATCAAAAGAGTTGAGGAACATTATACAATGGATGTTCTCCGTCTCAGAGTGAGCTTACACATCGACGCTTCTAGACGGTTCAGCCTGTCTGAAAGCCAGGGTTACGCGAAGAAAGTTCAGATAACTGTCAAAGCGAGATGCCTGTGGCTTCGCAGGTTTCGGACGATAGTTGACAGTGCACCTCACAACGCACATCTCGCTCGGCTGCCTCAGCGATCGCCCTTCTTCCCTTGCCCGCTCGGCCGGGCCCTCTAGAAAGTCTAGGATCTGTGGTGAGGGTAATTTCGCTCGTGCCGTATCCTAATTGGCTTTATAAATTGGTGAACTTGATGATTAAGAGACCGATAACGAAAGTGTGGGCCGCGAGCGAGCGAGTGATAAATGGAGCAAAGAATGGATGTGCTCGGCGACGGCCTCTGACCTGACTGAGAAAATGATTGGGACCAGATTGCGAAGTTCTCGTGCGGTTCGATAGATCGAGCTGCTTCGACTCGGTTGCATAGTCTTTCCTCACGATTTTCCGCTGTCACTCATCGAGAATCTCCCCCCGAACTTGCGATCCGTTCGCTCGCGAATTTTCGGGCGACGTCAAGAATATCGAGTCGCTTACAACCAACTACGTGGAGGCAGACACTGCAGGAACGATCCACTCGTCCCTTGCGCTCCTGGCATCGTTTTGGTCATTTCGTACTCGATTTCACTGATTTAGAATTCCTACGACTTTCAGTCGAGCCAATAACGGCTGTGGAAGCTTCTCCTTATCGTCCCTATTGAACGCCCGTGAGCCGTCCGAGAGTAGAGCCTCAAATCCATGAATGAGCTCACTGCCGCGTGTATCCTGCGACAGATTCTCCAACGTTAGTTTCCATTGTAAACTTATGTACCGTAACAAAAGTAAGAAGCTATCACATTTGGAGCGAGGGAGTGGCCCGATCGGGCGGAACCATAAACGAAACGAAAACTCGAGTCTGAATGCGGCGATCACAGAGAGGGAAAAACGCGGAGGAGAACGGAAATCAGGAGGGCTATCGTTGACAGTTCCAGTAACAACAATCGATGCCGCGCCTGGAAGCGAGGACCCACGACGCAGCCAAGTGTGAGGAGCTCTTGGGCAGCGCAAGGTCGGCTGATCACTCGCCTGCCGACCGGCCGGCGGGCGGGCGGGCGGGCTGGATGGATGGGTGCCTGGCTGGCTCTATCGTCTCGGCAACAGAAGGAGCAGATCTTGCAGATGTTGGAGCAACTGCGGTCGTTGCTGCTGCCGTCGAACGAAAGGGCTCTTTCGCTGCCATCCAGCTTCCCTCCTACCAGCTCATTTGGCTTCCCTACTCGCTCGCTCAGAGAACGGCGGAAAACGGAGAATTGCTTCCGAGAGCCAGTCAGTGAGGCAGACAAGTGACCATCGGAGCGATCAGCTGGACCGACGGTCGGTCACTCAGTTTGCGAGGTCGAACAGAGGAGGAAGAGGGATTACGTTCGCGAATCTCGAATGAAATTGGCCAAAACAATGGCTTGCGTCATGTGTGTGTTCAGTTTCCAACGTAGCCTCCGAACAGATTCATCGCTCATAACTAGAGCGCTCGAGCAGGCGGGCGGTCAGCTCACCGCTCGATCGATCGACCAATCAATCAATTCATCCGGCTTGCTAATCTCATTCCTACGCCGATCCATTGTGAGATTTCTAGCGACAACCGTGATCCTCGAAAGATCTCATGTGCTTTGTCACAATCAAGCGGACATCAAACGCAAGCATGAATGCGGCCGAATTCTCCGACTCATGGTGGCGCAACTTCGTTTCGGCAGAGAAGCGTATTTGGCAAACAGAAGACTCAGCTCCCATGGGGAGAGGTGGACGGTGTTCACAAATCATCTCTCCCTGTCTGAGTGCGTCCCGTTCGGCGTAAACGCCTCGGAAAGATCAGCGCTCCGAAGCAGCTGGCGAGGGAGGAAACGGATAGGCACAGCCTAAGAGCGACGATGGCGAAAGTTAATTTCCTCTGCGAATTCTTCTCTCCGAACAAACAGCCAGCCAGCCAGCCAGCCAACAAACACCGTCCAACCGAGCCGCCGACCAACGGGCGAGTCAACAGTATACAAAGCTCTCCCCGTTTTCCTGCAGACTCTGATCGGGCTCGCTCCCGGTAGCTTGATAAATGGGTCAGCTATAGCAGAGAGAGATAGAAAGCTCTCCCGCAGTGATTAGGGGGAAATCCTCGCGAACGGTTGAGTGAGTTCAAGGTCGAGTTCGCTTCGCGTCCAGGGCATGGCACGTCAACGATAGGCACTGAGGCTACTCGGTCAGGAAGGACGTTTGTGTTCCTTCATCTCTGAGTCGGCGTGCGATTGCTTAATGTCGTCATTCAACGTTTTGTGCCGTTTCGACATCGAGTTTCCACTCCGTAAAATACCTCATCTACTGAAGTCAGGCTCATCAAGCGCCTTTTGCTCCATTACAGCTTAATAGGGAGATGACCACCGCCATCACGTGACTTTCTCGACGTTCGCTAACATCGTCGTCGTCAAATACCATAGTTCCATAGTTATGATTATTGTGTGGCAATTTATTGGAGTTTCTGTCAGTTTGAATATTGAGCAATGAGTTGCCGTGATGGAACCGAGTGGGAACCGTTACAGGTATCGGTGGACAGGGATCTCAAACGCCGTCTGCTGAACGATCCCGCGGGCGTACCCTCACCCCTGCTCAACTGAAGTAGCCTCGATGACGCTGTTTTTTCGTGTGCCATTTACAGGTGAGGATCCGCACGTACGTCCGACGGAAATTTGCGTTGCATAACGCGTAGCACAGCGGGTTCACTGTGCTGTTTATGTAACAGAGACAATAGGCAAAGTTCCACAAGCCCTGAGGTATGCAGTCATTGTCATCGTCGCAAGGGCTGAGCGTCTTGATGAGCACAAGAACGTTGTACGGCGTCCAAGTGACGATAAACGCCAGCAGGATGGCCGATAGAGTCTTGGCAGCCTTCCTTTCCTGCTTTCGCTCCTGATGTTTCCGTTTCTTCTTGGGCAAACGTTTCGTTGCCTGTTGAGCAACGAGCTTCGTGTTCAGCAGCAGAGGCTCGCGCGAGGGCGCGTTACTAGACGCCGACTTGCTGCGAGGGATCGGCTTCGTCGACTGGCACGGAGGTGGTCCGTCGTCCTCGAGAATCATCCGGATCGACGCCTGGGACATCTCACCGTCGAGATCGACGCTCGTCTGAGTCGGCAGTCGGATAAGGATCGTGTAGACGGAGTCGCTCGAGAACGAGCGCGTCGAGGTTTGGTGCTGCCTGTCCGTCAGAGGAATGTTCTGCAGCGGCTTGTACTGCATGCTGTCAGCTCTAATGGGCGTTTCTGCCGAGGTCGGTGTTTGGGCATTTGGCGACCCGTGGCTCGAGCACGAGTCATCGTCGTGCACCTTGTCGCTGCGACACCAAGCGAACAGCACGTCTCTGAGGCTTCTGCGTTGCTTGTTAGGCGCCGTCCGTGAATTGCCCCCCCTGAGATTTGCCGCTGCTGAGGCGTCTATTGCCGCCGCCGACGACGACGAAGGGAGATACCGACCGGTTTCCAAACACAAAGTGCTCGCTGTCCGATTGTTGTGATCGAGCTGATTCCCACCGTCTCCGGCTAATTGATTGAAGTTGCCGCCGCCGCCGTTCCCTCCCCCGAGCCCGAGCTCGCCGGACTTGTTGCGTCTGCAGCCGCTGGAAGATGGGATACCTTTGCCCGCCTGGAGATGCGTCAGATCTCGTTGACGTTTCTCGGTTTCCTGCCAAATCCGCCAGTAGAGTATACACATTACACACACTGGAATGTAGAAGGCCGCCAACGCCGTGCCGAACGTGACGTAAATGTTCGTCTCGAAGAACTGGATATAGCACTGTCCCTCGGGCACGGATCGTTTCCCTTCGATATAAGGCCAGGCGTAGATCCACGGAGGCCACAACAACAATGATATCACCCACGCGATCGCTATCCACCGGGCGGAACGTCTCGTTGTGCGAAACGCTCGATACGTTAACGGACGCGTCACCGAAAAGTATCTATCGAACGAAATGATTAACAGATTCAGCACTGACGCATTACTCGTAAGGTAGTCCCACGCTAGCCAGGTGTCGCACATGAACGGACCTAGATACCAGTAGTTGTAGAGCATGTAGTACGTCGACAAGGGCATCGATATGATCCCTATCGAGAAATCGGCTATCGCCAAACTCAGGAGAAAGTAATTTGATATCGTTTGAAGCTGCTTGTCCATCTTGATGCTGATCATCACCATAAGGTTGCCGACGATGGTGATTATGGAGAAGAACGCTCCCATGAACGCGATCAGGATGAATTCGAGGTTTGTGTGTAACGCATCGTTCGCCGCAGATCCTGTGCCGTTGGCCCCCGCCATCGTTCCGGCCATCGTGTCGTTGAGAACGCCGAGCAGCGTCGTCGTGACACTGTCGTTGTTCGTCTGGACGACATTGTCAAGGTTGACTTGCAGAATTGTATAGTTTAAAGCTTTTTCCCAGATTTTAGGACCGGAGTAGAACGTCGCAGTGCTCGTTTCCGGTGTCGGCACCACGGTCCCACTCAGCAGCAGCGGGGGATTCGTCGAGGCCATAGCGCCCCGTCGTTGGAGCTAAGTTGAACTTCGACTCATTTGAGGGGTGGCCGTGCTCTCAGTCGTACGGGACCCATTGGCAGTCGGTCCACTCGTGGGTCTAGCCGTGCCACGGCCTGCTTCGGAGCGAAACCGGATCGAACTGCAACAGAAACAGAAACTGTTAGTACCGCCGTGAGGTGGCTCTTCCCCTCCAACTACGACGATCGAACGGTTTCGGACTATCTACTGGTCGAGGTGACGTCGCCACTGGACACTTCGATCGATTCCGTGCGTGTCTGACTCAGATGCCTGCTCGGCTCGTACGACTTCTCATAAACAAGCATTTGTCCTTCAATGTTGGGAAAGTCCTCTTCTCGTGGAGGGCACTGTTTATAGAGAACAACAACGCTATCAGCGAATGCTCCTGTCTGCGCTGTTTCCGCATGTTGGGTTCACTGTCGCGTTCGGGCCCTCTCTGATCTTTGAGCCGCTAGCCGAACAATCGAACGGCGGCGAAAACGCGCAGCGGGGCCACGAGAATGAAATGCACCGGCTCGGGGGAGCCGGTCAGGTAAAACGGCCGGAAGGTCTCACAGAACTGACGGTGACGGCAGTTAGTTAGCCAGCCAGTCATTTGGGCAGCGGGCTGGTGGGAAGTGCTAGGTGGAGGAGGAAGTTTTCGTATGATATAGCTGCGAGGCGCCGGCGCCGAGCACCTGGCGGAGCCAGCCTGCCGCTGTCGTTGTCGTTGTTGTCGTCGAGAACTGCGTGGGCCCTGTCTCGTCGTAGACGGTACGGACCCCTTCTCCCGTTACGCCACTTCCTTCCTCCTCTGCTGAAGTCTCCCCTTTCCCACAGCCGGGCTCCCTTATTTTCCCGGGATCACCCTCCCCGAAGTTGATTTTTCCCTACGGCTTCCCTTTTCCACTTTGTCAACCTTCTTCTTTCGTGTGTGCCGTCGCTCGTCTGGCGATTCGCTTGCTGTCGAGCCAACGGCTTTCCGTGAAAGGTTTTAATACCTACACGAACAACAATACTATCGGCCGTTGTTTCCTTCGAAGAGCGCGCAAGCGCCAGGAGAACGGACGAGCGGCAAACGAACAGCAAACAGAGCAAAGCACCCAATTGTAAAACGAGGAGTGAGCCAACTCTTCCAGGATCGAGAGAGCAAAAGGGCCGCGAGCCGAACGACGATACAGGGCAGCCGCTGGACTTCGACTCAGCGAACCAAGAAACCAATCTCACCAGTCACCATCCAGACCGAGAGAGGGTCGGCTGGAAGGCATCGCTGCCCGATCGGTGCGTGCGCCTCACGGCCAGCTGAGCAGTCGGTTAGCCAACTAGTCAAGGGGAACAAACTCAGGAATGAGGAGCGATGGAACGGGGGCGCGCAGCGAAACTGTGGATTGGTTTTACCGTTCCGTGTTTCCTCCTCACGCCGTCAAGCTACACGTAGGACAGCGGTCCAGCCGGATGGTGGGGAAAAAGGCTCCGGGGATGAACGATCGAACCTGCGAATAGGCGTCTGTGTTCCGGCCGAACAACAGGTTGGAACCAAGGATACTAGCCATGTCTGACCTCTGACGCACCAGAGCGAATATTCAAAACTCCGCCTCCCTCTTTCGACGTCTGAGAGTTCTGTTGTCGGATATGAGGGGAAGACACGGGCTGAGGGAGCGGAGAAGGAAAAACAGGGAGGCAGACTCAGCGCAGACAAACAGATAACGCCGGCAGCCGACGAATCTTTTTCTTTCTGCGCCGTTCACTGTTGGCGAACCGACTGCGGGGAAGACGCCGGGACGGGAGTGAAGACGTAGAACCGGCCACATTAGACTTTCGTTGCGTCGGTGGCGGAAGGTTTAACGACTGCAGGATTGTAGCCACGAACATACGGCGCTATGTTCCGCCAGCATCGACAAGTTCGAACGACCGAGCTTCCGGTCAAATTGTGACCGTGTTTTTTCCTGCCGATTCCGAGTCAACTAGTTAGATCGGTGCTTTCAGGGCTCGGCGGCCAGTCCTTCCCTTGGCCGGAAGGACGGTCGGTCGGTCTGGCGGGCGGGTGGGCGGTTGCTCGGGAATCCACCGTGTGGTGAAGGGGGATTAGCTCAAGTTTGCTGTGGAAAAAATCTGCGGGCCGACTGGTGGCTGTGGAGGCGGATAGGTAGAGGAAGATCTTAGAAACTAAACGACCGACCTAGCTCACCACCAGCCAGCCCAGCGCGCAGTCGGTTGGTCGGCCAACCTCATCGGCCAGTCTGCGGTCTCGGGCCGCGGAAAGCCGTTCTCGAAGCCCGCTTCATGCTCACCGGCTAGTTGGCCTCCTGCTTTAGCAACAGAACAGCGTGAGGGGTAGCTGGCCGGCCGAGTTGAATTCGACAAAGGCTCCCTTGCTTATAGGAGACGTTTCCGACGACGCTGACCGCACGACAGCGACGGCAAGCTCGGCCTTACGCGCTCTCGCTCGATGCACTTCGTGAGAAAACAGTGTTTAGCACCTAACGCCGGTCCGTGACTCTCCTCCCGAGCGGTATAACGCAATTGGGTTTCTCTCTCTCTCTCTCACTCTGTCGGGATGATGATTCCCTGCCCACGCTCGAAACTGACTTTCCGCTCCGCTCGTCAAAGGTTTCGACTCCGTTCATTCTTGTGAATGGGAGGCTCCAGTTGAGAGCGCGCATAAATTACGAAACTTTTGTGGGCAAAATTGAGGAGGTAACCCACCGGACGAGCCGGCACTCGGTCCTGCAACGGCTCGATTCGGTTGACCCTTGGTGCAGCGTCGTTCGAGCTCAGTTGACGATAACCGGACACAAGACTCGCTCGGCTCCGCTGAGGACGGTAAACATTCCTCTTGCGAGTTTGCACTTTGCAGATTACCAATGATCGATGACGTCCGCGATTGCTCCGAGCCCCGGCAGAAGTCGACGCGCCTGGGGGATCCGATTCAGATGTTGTCAACCGACTTTGCGCCTACTTTCAGAGCTCTTTTTCAGTTGAACAAGTCTGAGTGTCGCCGTTCCTCCTCCTCTCGCGCCTCAGGCTGTCAACCGGACCTGCTCCGTGTTCGAAATGCTCGAGCGAGCCGAGAAACCCAACGATCACGACTGCAAAGCATCTCTCCGAGGGTTTCTCGACTGTCGAACGCTTCTAGAAACAGAACTCGACGAGTCAAGATTTTGTCGTAACTCGCCGCGCGAAGCGGTTGTTTGCTCTGTTCTTTGCCTCGGATCGCGCTTCCGAGGAATCGAGCAACAACAACAACAACAGCGGCAACGATGTTTCTGTGTCCTTTCATACCATCTGGCTTTTGCTCTCACAGTCAATTGGCTGGCACTCTCGAGCTCGTGCCCTTTTCCCCGACCGTCGCTCCAGCTCCAAAGCAGGATCGCGTACAAATTCCTCTTCGCTCGGGATTCCCTCGTCTCGCTCCTTATCAATATCTTCTGGGTGGCTTCATTTCATCCATTCGGTTACCCTCTCAGTGCAGTGTTGCGTTGCTCTCGGTGGCTCGCTCATGCTGTCGTTCGGCCAGAGCTGTTTCCAACATTGCGAGCGAGAAAACAACGGAATTGCGAAAAATGGAAAAAGTTAGCCAAGGACGTTCGGAGTCAGCGCGGAGAAAAATGAGAAGGAGAAACAACTTTCGCTCGAGGTTTGAAAAATGTTATCAACCATCCGAAGTCGACGGCTGTCGGAGTTGACGACGGACGAGAACAACTGTCAGCTCGCTGCGGAAATGCTCCACTCCGGCGGAAGCCCACAATACACCAGCTTTTTCTTATTCGTTCTCAGCCAGTCGAACGTCAACGTCACAGAGACGACGTTTCCCAAACCCAATATTGGGCAAGTATCGCATCAGTACAGGATTAACGGGTACAGTCGGGGTATCGGAGCGATCTGAAACTAACCATGAACACTCATCTTCCAGTCTCCAATTGATTGTGCCCGAGAACAGCAAAAAACTACTCCAGCGGCGCGCACTATATCGTTCGCGCTGCGACGAAGAGCTGATTCGATTTAGAAAAAAAAAATTGAATCCAAGAGCGCTCCCCGAACGGTTGTTCGCAGTTTCGGATTTTCTCCCTGAGCCGAGCGAGTCATATAATTTCCGAGCTCTTCGACCTGGTGGCTTCTGGATAAACTGCTCCAATTCTCATTACGGCATCCGCGCTGTAGCCTCTGTGGCAGTCCGATGGTTCGTCGATACGTCCTGAGAGATTCATTAACATGGATCGCTCTTTTCTTTCCATCTCTTTTCCTCCTTCTGACGGCTCGTATCGGCATTTTTGGAGTTCGGCACGAGGGAATTTATTTGGGAAACAATAAAAACGCGGAGAGGAGAAGGCCTTCCAACAGACAGAAGAACACCCCGGGCCCGAATGCTCGCCCGCCTGCCGTCCGATCCGCTCAGGGGCGGTTCGACGGATCGGGCAGGCGCGCGGACGTACGTACGTACGGACAGCTGAGCGGAGTTGGAGAGCAGCATCTCATGCAAAGACAAAAGGCGTGGGCATCACTAACCGTTGCGAGGGCGGGTCCAACGCCGACGCAGAAAGCTATCACAGCGGGATCGGATACCGATTTTTGATCCTTTCCGTCTTCTTTCCATCCGTCCCGTTCGTTTTGTTTGTCGGCCAGACCCTGACCGCGCGTAATCACGCAATGCGGCACAACCGGGCGGTCACTTCGGCACGTTCAAGTTGTGACCTCGAAAACCGGTGACCCTGCCCGGACGATGACTCAGCATTCGTTGTCTCGCGTAAGTATGTCGTTCATGTCGTTGCTGACAAGGAGTTCAAACAGAATTCACTTGCCTGGGTCCTCGAGCAAGTTCTGCGTTTGAGCTGCGCTCTCAGCTCTACTTGGAAGAATTAAAACCCCGCTGAGGTCCTGTCGGATTTACTCCGTGAGGTTCTTTGAGTGGCGCCTGACTTGGAATAATTTTGTTTCTTGTTCTTTGCTCGATACCGCCATAGCAGCCACGTGACTGATCCGGAGCGGCATCGTATCTACGGAGGTCGACACCGCTCAAGTTCGGTCCGCAAAGTCATGCTCTCGATTGTGTCGTTCATGACATCGCATTGCACCGATGTGGAGGCTTTGTTTATCGCGGCGGCTCGGTTTGCAGAAGCTGCGCGCACTCTCTCGTTCGTTGAGACAGACAAAACGAGAAAAGAGCCAGGGAAAAAAACTGCAAACTAGGCAGGCAAGCCGTCGAGTGGGAAGCAAACGAGTGGATGAAGGCTCCAGCGTTGACTTTTTTTTCTTTGAGCTCGCGCCCGGATTCGCAGGATACCTGACACCGAGCTGTGGGTGATGCTGCCGCTGCTAGAGGCGGCCGCTGACTTGGCCGCCAGCAGGAGTAGCCGTGGCGGTCAGTTTTTTTCCTCCTCCACTTCTCTCAGGGCTCCTTATTTTTCTTCGTTCCTTCTTCTTCTGCTTTTGCACGCTCCAGCACGCAATGGTGCAAGCCGAGAGAGAACCGAGAAAGAGAATCAGTAACGGCTCTGGGAGCCACCGAGCAAAATGAAGGAGCGAAAGTTGTTGACGAAGCGACCTTGAGAACTGTTTCGATAGCCGGAAAAAGCACCTGACGGCAAACGCGAGTCTCGGGGCCGAGCAATCCAGAGCGTGGCTCAGAGCCCAGTGTTGATCCTCTCGGTTTCTGCCGGGAATGCCCTCACCGGGTAAGAGAGACTTCTCCGTCTTACGCACTTTCGCTGCCTTCGACGCTCTCGGCGGTGTGACGAAACCACTGAAGCCATCTCGATGCAAAGCTTGGCCTGAGCCGATGACCCGCACTCTAGGAGCACGCAGAGCTCGAATCAGACCTTGGGACAGTTTTGAACCTCGGAAAGTTCGGTGGACCAGCGGCTCGGAATCGGGGGAAATCGCACTCGAAATAAAGGAAGCTGCATTCTCCAGATATTCGGTGGTCCGGAGCTCCATCGTGCTGCTCGAAAGCTGGTGGATGTTTGAAGACGCGGTCTGTGGACAGCCCGAGCGCCATCAATATCGAGCTCGACTCCTCGTCAACTGCGGTGATCGCGCTTCCTCTTGCGGACGAATCGCCTAGAGTGTCTGGTGACGGTAATTCCGGCGGAAACACTCGAGGCAACGCGGGAACGCCGGAAATAAAATTAAGTGATTAAGGGGAGCGGAAAGAACAGCACCGGATAGGAGCAGAGGGAGAACGCCGTTCGGGACGTTTGGACACCCACACTCGCACACTGCATGAACAGTGGGAGAAGACACGCGAACGACGACGCTCGGCTCAACGCGCTCGTTGTTCGTCACTCAACGTTTCCTCTCTCGTCACGGCTGTTGGTAGCTTCATTCCCAGCAACGTGGCCACAATCCGTAATCGACGAACTCCCAACCCCTCGCCCCCTTCTCGCCCAAACAGACGGGCTCACTGGACTGGTGCACTTGGCAACTATCTCCGCTGCGATGAGAACGAGGCAGAAGAACGCCGAAGGAGATTCGGCCGGGGTTGGTTAGAGAACAGGAAGGGGAGGCTTCCGGGAGCACAACAGCCAACTTCGATAATCGACGATCCCTTCTCTCTGAGAAGCGTCTCGCTGCTGCTCCGATGGGGAGATGGACGTAGCTGTACGTATGACCAGCGAGATTTCCCGCCGCATTAGCGGAGCTGGCATTATCATGAATCATTATGGTCAGTGATTAATTCGACAGCTCCCCCACCGACGATGAGCGAGCGAAAATTCAGAAGGATCCGCAAGAGGCTGAAATCTTCTCCACGATTTAAACGAGCCCCTCGCCGAAGGAACTTCGCCGCGGTAGCCTCGCTGTACAACGCATCATAATAACCCGCGCATGTTCAGAACGTACGTTCTCATTTGGCCCGGTTCGGCTCGATCATAACGTGCGCAGTTTCAACACGACTGAGGGTTGCTGCTGAGGAACTCCGTTGACTGAAGTACCACGAGTGGAGACTCTGCTCTGCCGGAGCAGAAATCCTGAGCCCCCCGCCCCGGATTCGGGGCCTCGCGACGATTTTTTTTCGAGAAGCTCGTGATGTCTCTGTCCGAGCTGTGCTCGCCTGGATCCCCGCTCATGATCAGAGCTGCTTTTCCGTCGGAAAGCCGAAGAATCAGATCGAAACTCGTCCAGAGATAACAAATGGCTGATCGCTAATTCAGCCAAGCTTCGATGCGCCCCGGGCTACGGAGGCTGACAGGCATGAGTCAGTGGCTTCTCGAGTCCTCAGAGGTGACACAACTTTGCAGTCCGATAGGCTCGCCAACGCTCGCTGCGGAAAATTCCTGACTGCGAGCTCGCATAGCGCTTCCTGTGCGAACGTTCGACGACGCCGCAGAGTTATTCGAAAATCCCTGATGGATCGAGATTACGCTTCTGCCGGTATTCCAGTCTCGAGCAGAGATGTTCTCCGAAACCGCTGAACGGATTACCTCGCCCCATATGTTGAAGCTCCCAACAAGTGGCGGAACCGAGAGCTGTCGTACGACCCGCTGCCCCTCGGAAAGCAACCATCGCTGCGAGTCCGCTCGACGGCCGCCACCTTGTTTTCAGTCAGTTTCTTGACGGAATAACACCGTAGTCAGTAGCGTATTGAGAATCCCGTTGGTTGTGGGCCAGCCGTATTGGACGGGGAGGACCGAGAGCCCGGCGAACGTTTCTCGCCTTGCTTCACATATCTGACGGTTGAAGGAAATTGAGGAGCGGGATTTCCTGCGACAACGATTCGATTCCAGCCGGCGCACTCGCTCGCCTGCCTGCTTAGCCGCTAACGAAAGCAGTGAGCACTTTGATCTGAAACGACCCCAGAGAGGAAGTGTTCAACAGCGCTTCCTCGAGCAACTTACCACAGGTTCCATGATTCCCCTTTTCTGCGTCTATTCCTCTTCTGCTTTACGCTAACGTTCCTCGGACAGCGTGCTCTCTCAGCCTGTGGTCGAATGGTATGTCTGCGAGCAAGCCAGGCCGCAGGCAGCGTGCGTGCGTGCTAGCCAGAAATTCTCACTTCCCGCCGGTCTCGGTCGTGGAACACTTTCGAAAGTTTCATCAACGGACGCGTTGTTCATCTTCTTGTCGGCACAAATCGAACAACGGCCTGTGGAGCACTTTCCATCCTGCTCGAAATCCACGAGATACAACGAACCGACGAAATCACAGTTGTTCCTTGGGAGGGTTTGTTGCGGCTGCAGTTGGGGTGTCGGCCCTGTCGTCTTTACCTTATTGCTCTTAGCACTTCGGCCGGGACTCGATCCCGTCGACCTATTCCTTTGGGCCAAAAGCTCCTCGGTTATTCCTTGGCTTCCGATGTTTCTCTGGCTTATTCCTCTGATGGTGAGGCGTCAAAAACTTTCCCAACAAATCTCCACTCGGGCAAGCGACGAGCTTGAAGCAAGTTACTCAAAAATCACAAAAGCACGAATCACAATTTATTTCCAGTTGTCGTCGATGAGCCAATGATTAGGAAAAATTCAACGGGCGCAGCTGCAACCGAGACAATCGGTCGCCTTGCTACATGCTGTGGGTGAAGGTGGTGTGGGGCTGCTGCTGGCGATGGTGGTGGTCATGGATGGCTCAGGATGAGGAGTCGGGCTGAGGAAGGGCACTGGATGGAGAAGAGGATGGTGGGGCGAAAGGCGACCGTAACACCACCCACCAACTGGAGAAGGGCCTTCCCGGCAAGGGCCCGGAGGAGGGTACGGCGCCAATGTTTGAACAGGCTCAGCCCGCTGCTTGTGGATGCTGCCGATCAGGTCCTCCGAAGGAAAGCGCAGATTCTCACTCGTTTGGTCTTGAGTAAGCATATCAAACATTGCTCGAAACACCCGTGTTCCAAGGGGTGAAAAATGAAACTCCGTGTCTGAGTTCGGAGGGAGTTTCCGAAACAGAGTTTGCTAGCTTGCTTTCTTCCCCTTAGAAGAAGCTGCCGAGAAGCCGGACGGTCTCAGTTTCCGTCGCTTGGCTTCAGTGAAAGCAGGCTCACGCCGTCGATCCTCTGCGGCCTCTTTTCTCCCCGGTCGGCGAGAAGCCACAGATCGAACGGGCTTCGAAAGGTGTTCCGACGTGAACTGCGACGATATCGGTCGACTTGTAGTCGACCTAGATCGCCTGCTCTTGAAGTTATTTGACCAAACATAGCAAATCAGACTCGCAGCCACTTGTTCGTATGCAAATACATCAAATATCCTGGGAAAGCCGGATAAGCTGGAGCCGCCAGCGGCTGAGGGTAGTGCTATGAAGGAGTGCCAGAGGGCGTTCCTCCTCCTCTTGCTGTTCTCCCGATGCTCTGGTTGTCGCTCTTCAAACGAACCTCTTTCTTCGTTCTACTCTACGTATGGCTGTCGGGCGGGCGACGGCTCGCGACAGAACGAACACCCCTGACGAGCGAGAACGAGCCGGCCCCCCAGTTGAGTGATTCGTTCGAGCGGTGAACGAACAGATATCCTCTCACTCACCAGCCTCGCTCCCTCACGGCCGATCTAACCTCGTCTCGGCCGTCAACGCGCTCCTACATCCTGTCCATCAAGTGAGAAGCAGTTCACGATAATGGGCAGAAGACGAATGAGGACAAACGTTGGGCAACCGCTCATGCCGAACCCGCATCGACCGGTTACGTCATTGCACGCCGTCTTGCACGTGTCGAATCGTCGTGGAGCCGAAACTCTGGGAGTGCGGTCTCGCAACGCCTCGGATTCAGCTGTAGAGAATGTGTTCAGATCTGATGAACCACGTGACTTCGTCGAGGGAACTTCAGGATGTCATACGGCTCCGAACCTGAGACGAAATATCCCCCAGATAGACCTTCTGATTATTCGTAGGTGTGATCCGGCACACTGAATCGTTCTGAGGATGGATCGCTTGGAACCTTGACGTACCTTATGGGTAGAGCTCAGAGAGCGAGGCTAAGTTCAGGTTCTTCTTCTTCCTAATCACTCGTATCACGTCAATCACTTCTTCGGACCGCTTCAAGTTCGTTCAACGGCGCCCCTTTTGGAAATCCGACGGATTTGTCTTGGATCATCGGGCTTGCGATGCGAATCTCGAGCGGAGCATTTGACATCCCCTCCGGCACTTCCAAGTCATCTAGTCTACAGTGAGGAGACCCAGCTATGGTTGAGAGTGTAGACATCGTTCCGTCCAGATCTCTCGATGATTTTCGAGTCGGCAATCGCGCTATCTGAGGACAGCGAGGACTCTCTCACTTCGAACGGGATGTTTGGCTCCTAGCTTCGAGCGAGCGAATTCGCTCGATTTGAAAATAACCATAGGGTGCTACGGTGCTCCGAACCCGCGAATCCTGCTTTCCGGCGATGAGCGACACTCTTCGATACCGTGGGCGGAATCGCTCTTGGCCCAATTTCTGAACGGGCCCCTCGCCCCCACCCTTTTCCCGTCCAGGTCTTCCTGACGCTCTCGAAGCCGGAAGCCTTGAAGAAAAGCACTCTTGACGCAATGGCCACCGTGAGACTTGCAGCGATTAGCCGAGAGAAACCAAACCGGTCCGTTGGCCGTGTGGCATAAACCAACGCCTTGGGTGCCACGCTAAGCTAGCAATCGCGGGTTCGATCCCCGGCCGGGACCACAAAATTTCTTAAGTGGTAAAAAAAAAAAGATTTAATTTACATCAGAATTAAATCTGAACCATCTTAAGACCCAAGCCCACCGCCCCCAATGGGATTTGCGAGGCGATAGGGAGTGTTACTGAAGCAATACCGAAAGGTGATTCCGGGACACTCCTGAGGGCTGGCTGAGAGGTTCAGCCGAAAACAGAGCCGAGAGAAACCCCGTTCGAAAAGTCATGATAACGACTCGCGGATCAAAACAGGGATAGAGATAACCAAATAATCTGGGCTCACGATTAAACACGTGACTTCCCTCTCCACTCCGCTGAATGAGAATTTATGTGCTGGGTGACATACTGGCACCTGGGAATTCCCCGACAGAGCTCGACCGAATCCAACCTTTCCGTCAAGATGACACAATCATCAATCTAGATTTCTAACTGTTTTGCTGCCTCGTTCTCGACTTTCATGCTGTTCGCCTGCTGATGTCCGAGTGAAGCTCCTGGTATACAATCTGTTTCTGATCTCCGGAGTCGATTTTCGGAGCATCGCTGGATCCTGAGGAATCACGAGAAGCTACGCAGGGGTTGGGGTTCGCAGCAGGGCCCTCCTCCCCCCACCGTTGGGAGGCTCGGAACGCATTTTTCGAGCACGTAGACCTCGATGAATTTCGACGAAACATCCGGAGCGCTCCCGACGGTCAGTCCGAGCGTCAACTATCAACGCGAGCTTACAGATTCCCCCGAGCTTCGAGCTTTATGCCGCGGTCATCCTCGAGAAGCTTGTCACATCTCGAGTGTACCGAGCTCTCGGGAGCCTCCGATGTTGGCGGTGCCGGCGATACTCGAGAACGATGCTGAGGGACAGGATGAGTGGCGGCGGCGGCGGGTGAGCGGAGCGTTTGTATGGCCTTGTCTCAAAGTGCTCCGCCGCTGCCCGAAGTGAAACGCTCCTCCGGAGCCCAGATTGAATTTTCTTCTGCTGTCCTCTCGTCTGGCTCGAGTTCGGGGCCTCCTCTCCCTGCTCTTCTCATCGTTTCCTGCGTGCTTCGTTCAAAAACAGTCCATTGCCTCGGGGCAAATAGGAGACGGGCCAGCAAGCTGTTGGATCGAATTGAGGCTTCGAGGTGAGCAAGGTCCTCAAATTCAACCGAAAAGAAGCGAATTGTGGAGGGAAATGTTGTCCTGTCCCCCGCTCACCACGAACGCTCTCGAAAGCGGTCGCTATCCCCCGCCGGGCATCGGGTGCGCGAAAGCTGCGAACGAGCACTTTGACGGGACGGGGCGAGCGCATCAGGGACTAACGGGATGACCCGAAGCGGTGCCGAACGAGTATTTAAGAGTTCCGCATTCGAAGATCATGAGCGGCGAACACTCTAAATAATCATGATGGTCAGTGCAGAGGGCTCAACTAGTTCTCGGATTGGGGGAATCCCTGAGAACACTCGACGAGCCAAGGACAGCACAAAGATCAAGTTGTTCCAACTCCTAAAGGGAGAATATTGATTTGAGCGATATCACGAGCGTCGATGAGAAGTGGAGCCGGAGCGAAGGGACTGACTCGCTCGTATTGATAAAACAGGAAGCCGAAGCTGGTGGCTTCTCGAGTCTCGTGGGGCCATCCGCGGGAATGACCGCCTCGAGGAACCGACTGCGAGTGGTCAGGAGGGGAATTAGGAGGCCCGCATTCATGAACTGAATAGGAGAAATAATTCCAGGGAAACGCTGCCCTCACGGACGCGGAACAGACTCTTTATCATTAGAACAGTTGATTTCTGTTTGAGGAGGCGTTTGAGGGCATGACGTTCCGAGACGAACGCGCTTCTGCAGGGACGACTTGACCGACACTGAGGGCAGAGCAGAGGGAACACGGTCGGGGAGAACCGGGATCTCCTTCATCCGATCCTTCGCGCGGCGGCCAAGGGGCGGCTGCGAAGGGCGATATCTGATGGCTGTCAAATGTCGCATATTCGAAATGTCGACTCGCTCGCACACAGACCTCACTCGGGTAATCCAACCGAGCGGCGGACGAATGCATTAACGCACATCGACATCAGACATGAGACGACCATCAAGTGGCGGCCCGCGATATATACACATAGCTTCATGTATTAATGGCATTCCATGCTCGACCGAGACTCACCGGTTTGACTTCGTGGTTGGCAACCACAACACGGTGAACACGCTTGTTCCTAATCGTGTCCATGATGCAGCGTCGGGGGATCTGCAACGACGCGAGCAAGAGGTCGAAGAGATCAAACATCCGAAGAAAGAACGTAGCGAACACGATCTAATGTGATAAGTTATGCAACGGATCCGATGCAGAATGGTGCCGGCCAAACTCGACGACACATTCAGAGCCAACGACGTAATATTTTGGCCGACATTGCGTGTTTGTTTATTTGGGCGACATCGTTGTTGGCGCGGCGGTTCAGCTCGGTGCGACAGCGAGCCAGGAATGCCTCTCGCTAAGCTGCCGCGAATCCAACCCGCGGCACGGCATTCCGAGCGGGCCCGCGATGTAATAGCTCTAAACGGAGAGGTTCCATCTGCGACATTACACGGCTGTTAACCACCCCAAATATCTCACAGTTATCCATCCCGCAGACACATTCTGACTCGGGGAAATCCTCAGACGTTCATCGTACCGACCACCTTCTAATTCCAGGTACAACTGCTGAAAGAACTCACAAGGCGGTCAGATCAGGCAGAATCAGTATTCTCCCATTCGCGGGAATTTTCCCTGCACGGCTCAGTGGAACAGGGTCTCTGACTGATTACACCGTTCACATCATGGCTGACCCTCTCGCCAGCTATGAATACACCCAGAGACGTTCAAGGAGACCCGGCTCACCTGGCGGGGATGTTCCTCGGCCAAATCATACCTTGCAAGACTCCGATGACAGCGCACGAATGTGTTCCGCCATCGAAACTTCTCCCTAACAAGTATCTTTGCGGTTCATCTCACAACGTCGCTGACATTTCCAGCGATGGGTTTGTGAGAAACGACTGTACCGTCGGACGAAAACGGAACCGCAAAAGGAAATCGTCGCTGGAGATAACGAACTAGACCTTCTCAATAGAATCGGCACATATTTCCCTCTCTCAGATGGCAGCAGAGAGGGGAATCGGTACCTATCGTCTCACGGTTGTTTTCAGAATCATCAGCGCCCCCTCTGTTTTCCGGCAGCCAATGCCTTGCTCAAATACGAAGGAGCTTCCGGTCGAGTACGAAGGCGATAATTCAGCCCTTCGATATCGTAGTTCGCATTCGTTGGTTTCACGAATCGCCATGCCGGTTTTTGCCGCGACCCACTCGTGCGTCGCGGAGCCTCGGCTGGCCCTACGGCGCCATGATTTGCGACCAAGGTGGGTTGCGACGCCCGCTAGTCACGATGCGTCAAAGGCCGGGGTATATTCTCGCTTCTGGCGTTATTGGGAAAGCCTGATAAGTGTTCTTCGCAGTCGCGAGGAGCTTCCGAATTCTTTCGGCGAACTAGCGGAGCATGCCGGAACGCCGCACGATTCGTTTCGAAATGTTTCGCTCTGAAGCTGTGTCCACGGATTGGGCGAAAACGCGGATATGCACTTTGTTGTGAGCCTCGTTTCCGTTTCACGCGAAGAACAAAACCACCGCGAGAGTGTCCTGTACGCCTCTGGTTTCGAAGTGCGCTGCTACCCACTGGGATTTATTGAAGCGTGCATTTGCTCCGAGAAGGGCTCTGGAATAAAAGTGCCGCGCTTTGCTCCTCACGCTTTCGGCACCGATAGCTGTACCGCTGAGCGAGTCTCAATCGAGTTTCGTAGCCTCATGCTTAGTGTATTCGATTCGTTTTCCTTCCCGCTACTTCCCAGTTCCATCTGTGTGGAAAACATTCGTCGCTTGCCTCAAGATTCAATCAGGCTTCAAGAAGGGCTCAGCGGTCTCCCCGTCCCGCAATAATCTGGAGCTCGCTGGAGGCCACTGTGCCCCATAATGGACGTTGTTCTGGCTGGAAATGATGATATCAGTGAGAGGGGAAGCATCGGACCCGATCCCTCCAAAAGCATCAATTTCGGAGGTTCCCTGTGACAAAGTACTGTTGCTGTGCGGCAACCTGCGCGGTAGCCGGCTGAATCGCCTGGCTGTGGCAAACTGCTGTGAGAACACCACGTGCAAGCCGAGGGAAAATTGCCGGCATGCACCACGCAGTTGTTTCGATATTCGTCAGTAGCGTCCAAGGTCGATTCGATGTTCCCAGCATGTCGTGTCCCACAGCGTGAATCTGCGATCATGGCGGAGTCTCTCGAGAAGTGAAATCGGCGTTGTTCGTTTGTTCGAGAACAGAAAAATGTTCCCGTCTCTAGCATATAGGGTGGACCCTTGCGTTCCGCTCGTTCCATCAGCCCATTCCCGACCAAGGAGTTCAGGCAAATTTGGAGCCGATTTACTTCTTTATTCCTGGCAGTAGGCGGCTCAACGGAGAGACGAAGGGGCTGCCATCTGAGCACATGGCGGGTCCTTCTCCCGGACCGGATGAGAGAAGAACTCCCGAGCTATTCCCTCATATATGACAGGAGTAATGATCATATGACGTAATTTTCTCCCAGCCAGGACGAATTCTGGCGTAGACGGGTCGGCAGGTAAACGAGATTGCCTCGGGAAACCAGGTTCCTTCAGGACGCGCAGGATTCACGATCCAAACTGAATTCCTAGGCTCACTTCTCGTTCAGCACGCGAGTCGCACGTGGGGAATCCTTCGCCCATGGTTGCCCAAGCTAGACGCATTCCATACCGGAAGACCATCGGATTTTCATGCGTTCGGTGTAGCAAACCGAAAGATACACACTAGATATACGGGGGGATATCTATAAGCCACGATCATGGCCGCCTTTCTCTCGGCCATGACTCAGCCGCTAAAGGATATTTTTCATATCTGTTTTTTCTTTGACGTAGGATACGTATCATCAAACGCAGTCTTTGAGTCCTGGGAACGGTATTTTGCTCTTCGGTCATGACCTCAAGATGAGGCGAGTGTTTTTACCGAGCCCTAGGATTCGACGCGAATTTTCGACATCAGTGTAGTGGGTGAACTCTTGTTGTAGGTGAAGGACCAGCAAATGTACATCAAGAGGATTTTCTGCGCCGGTTGCTTGATGAAAGCCCTGCATATCAGCTCATGCTGAGCCGTGCCTGGGTTGGATGTTATCGATGAGGTGCAGCGTCTGTCCGCCACCACGTATAGAGTCAGAACTTTACATTGATCGAGCGGCATTCTCGTGGACTCGCGGGTCACGTACGGTTCGCTCCGCGAGATACTACTCGACCCACGGTCGCATCTTGGTCGGACGAGTCTCTCTAGGACAGCGGTGGCCAACCGGGGGCCATGGCACCCTATGGGGCCACCAAGAAATTTCAGGGGGCCTTGCGAGCATAACTCCCAAACTGACCACCGCGGTTGCTCAGGGTCAAGTCTGCCCCACGGGAACACGGAATTCTCACCGAGAAAACACGGTCGGGCGCGTTTCACTTCGGGTAGAGAGCGTTGAAAACAATGCTCGGGCTGCTCCATACTGGGCGTCAACCAACTCCTGATGAAACCGAGAGTTTTGGCGGGCAGTTCCCCGAAGTGTTGACGCTCTAAAGTGGAGCAAAAATGACATCACTGAGCGGCCGGAGCTGAGCCGCTGGTTGCTGCTTTTTCGAACTTTATCCTGTGCGCTGCTAATCAACTATCATCCAAGTAGGACTGAAATTGCTCCCTCCAAACCGATATTCACAGCCACGGACGAACTGATAGACGAGAGATAGAAGGAGGGTGTCTGATGTATTCCCAATGCTGTTCGAAGACTTGTCATCACATCGATGGAGCCACGATTCTGAGACATTTCGTAGAAGCAGCAACAGCAACAATCACATTCAAGTCCCGATTTGAGCATCTGCTCAGAGTTTCTGTAGTTCCTGCCCAATGATGTGCAACATTTTCGCACAGTGTCGATCGAATGTATTCGTCAATGCTCTTAAACAGTAAATTCCTTCCTTTTTCTTTGAAATGTTTCTGCAGAAACGTAATGAAATGTACGAAGGCCCACGGAGTTCGAACTGGCTGCAAAAGGGACCACGGAGGTGAAAAGTTCGGCCACCGGTGCTCTAGGAGACGCGGTTCAACCGGCGTCCGCGAACGTATCACACACAAGTCTCTGTTCTAGAGCCGCCCTTGACTCGGGCACAGATCTTGATTCAAGGCTCAATGATGCTTCCGAAAACGATCGTTCCGTGAGATTCCATCGTGGTCTCCCTGAAGCCTCTGATACCTGTCTGCCGCATATGAAAATTACACACACGCCGTGCACGCGAGGAGCTGCCCGAACCTGAAGCTCCATTTTGGTCTTTCTCGCAGTTCAGCTGATACCAGCCGCCGCGGTGTTGAAGTCATCGATATGTTGCTTTGGTATCCGCAGGCCTAACCTAACCTAACCCGCCGGTACCCAACAAGCCAAAGCTCCATTTTGGTCTAACGACTTTTCCGTGAGGACGCAGGCTACGAAGTGCCCGCGGATACATCACCACCAAACTTCTGCTCCACATGAAACATTTTTGAAGAAGGACGAAAGGAACAACTCAAACCTCAACAAAAGTACAGGAGAGCGGCGTTCCCTGCGGTTCTGTCTTGACTTCCATTAAGTCCGAGACCCGTCTTCCGCGAATGAAAATCTTAGCACGCAGGAAGCTTCCAAAACTTCAGCGTCATCTGGTTCGGACAACTTTTTCGGGATGCCGCGGGTTACGAGGAGTGCATGGACACATCACCGACGGAATGGTTCCTAACGAACTCTATAATTCGAATACCCGGAATAATTTCGTCGACGCCTAGTGAGCGATTCGTGCTCGAAATTACCTGCTCCAGACGACCGCCTGTAGGAGAATGTGGCCAATTTTTTCTGGCTTTTTGGTCCGATCTATCCCGAACTACCGGCTTTACTTCTTCCGATTTTCGCTCCTGTGTTCGAAGTGGCGTACTTCTCCTAGAATCGGCGAGAAACCCAGGGAAAAATCGAGCACAAATCGCATAGTGTGCGATGTATCCTTCGTGCGAGAGTTCACGGTCGTAGACCGTGATGAAGCCCGATCTTTTTTCATTCGATAGCTTTTTGAAAGATGCATCTTTTTTTTGTTTTGTTCGTGCAATTCGCTTTTTCCGACCCCTAACTTCGACGGGCTTGTAAATCGTCGATCCTCAATGGATCGGCAATTTTCAAAATGGGTGGGATTCGTCCTTCATCCCACTCCAATATGCAACCTTTAGCGCGGATCCAGCGCGAGCTTGGAGCGCTTGGAAAAATTGCACCACGCCCCTCTCCCTGAGTTTGGTCCCTCCGCTGAATCGCCCGTGGCTCTTTGGCCGATTCAAACAATCTTCCCGGCAGAGAGAAAACTCCTTTTTGAACGAAGTATCCGAAATCTCGTGTTTTTTTTTCGATATTTCGACCCTGCACCGATCAAACATTTTTGGATAGCTGATGAAAGTATCAGCGGTGGATCATTGCAGCAGTGAGTTGCTACGATGATCGGTCGAGTGTAATTTTTTCTCCAAATTTTCCCATTCTCCGAGTTCGCGCTGGAAATCACCGATCCATTGAGAATCGACGATCCACGAGCCTGTTGAATTTTGTAGTCGAAAAAAACACAACTTAGACATGCTCTGAAATCACCAATTCTCAACCGATTCTCGAAATTGATGCGTCTTCTGTGGAGTCGAAGAACGAAAGGAACGGACCAAAAAGAAAACCACTAACGGCTGAGCTATGCGCAACAGACGGACGACCATGATCGTGGCTCAGCTTGCAGTTATCCGCCTGCATTTCCGATAGATTTCACTCTTTCATCCGGAGAACAGCCATACAAACGAGTCGAGCCTCCTTTCTCACCGGCATACTAAGACTGTCGGACATTCATGGCAAACATCGTCAGAAGGTGCCCCAAGGCGTTGCATGTTTTTGCCTCTTCGCAGGCAGCAGCCACGGCGTCCAATATCCGCGTTCGCAAACGCCGCGAATTTTGGTCCTGCGGTCGAGATGTTGTTTCTCGTCAATAAGCGGTGGTACAACTTTCGGTCCCTCTGCGATCAGACAAAGTCTGTTGAACGACGATACTCATCGACACTAGGACTCTTCGAGGCATAATCTGTCATGCCAATATGCTGTTAATACTTCATCTGAAGGAACGGATAAAGATGCGAAATCTTGTTGACCCAGAGTTCACCAAACATTCCTACGTACTCAAATGTCCTGGCTTGGAACTTTGTGTCGAAGTCCCCTGAATTGTCGCTGTGCTGTTCTTCCGAGAAATATTCTCGGGGTGCGTCGATAGGTTCTGACGGGGGCGGCGGAATTCTAGCGGGAGAAGATGCCGGCTCTTCTGAACGGGACCCGCATAATTACCCCGATGATGTTCATGGATCGTTCGACAAAGCTGGTGGTTCGTTTCCAAGTTCTTGTCCCCTTCGTAGGTTGAGGAGTAAACGTCATGAGCGCGCTCTCCCCCCTGAAATGCTCGGCGCGGGGACTCGCAACAGATTGAGTGAGCGGGAACGGTTTTTCAATGACCATCCAACTTCCGCCTTCCGATCGACGCCGAGGTCTACAATCGAAACTCGAGTTGATGAATCGAGCGTTGTCACAGATCGTGAAAAGCCCGAGCGCGAACTCAGGCAACAGGGAGCCGATCGACGAAAATTAGTCGATTTGACAGTGAGCCGTCGTCACCGCGAACTCACTGTCTGATCGATGGGTAGATGGATGGACGTTCAGAAGAGGGACACTATAAGGCGTATAGTGTGGTAGATTCCTGAATAAAACTCGCTCTCCCCAATGCTACCAATGAGAAAAATCCCAAGAACCATTGTGAACCACTCGATGCTTCACGAGGGCTTCGATTTCCAATTGTTCTCAATGATATATTCAAATTCGAACCTAAGAAAAGCGAGCGGTTCGCGTGGTGCAAGTTTGCTCCTTGGCGGCTCTTCCGTCTTCTTTGTTGTGATGAGGGAAGGAGCGAACGAACGAGAGAGCTGCGTTGCTGTTGCCTTCGAATGGAATGATATCTGATCCCGACTTCGGGAGCTTTGCAAGTGGAGCACTGCTTTTGTATCGTGATGGTGCGATCGTTGAGGAATAGCCGAAATTTGTGGAACACCAGAACGCATATCCTGCGATGCTCGCCATCTGCACAGCGAATGAGTCAGCGAGCTCGTCTGCATTCCATTCCGAAGCCTGAACCAAGAACTTCAGAACGAGACCCAAATAATGTCGTCATGGTTCTCCAGTATGGGGAAAATGTCGGACAGACTATCAGAGTTGTCGCTTCAGTGACATCGACCTCGATACTCGTCTTCTTACAAAGCTCCCGCATTTCACCCGCTCATTCTCATGAGAAATCCCATTAGCAGTTCTTTTCTCAGACATGTCGAAGTATGGGGAATTTGATTTGCACAGAAGCTCGGAGTCAAGAGCGACAGCATTGCGGTGACGGTTCGAGTAACTCTTGAATTCCTCGATTTCCTTCGAAGTCTTCTCCTCAAGGAGTCAGATAAGGGACCACAGGACGTCCTACGCGAAGGGGGGAATTCTGCCTTCGTCGTCGGAGAACCCAGTCACCGAGAGTATTCAAATTTCATGCGCATTATTTCCAGAGCTGGAAAATCCGAATGGGAAACTTCCGCCGTGGCTCTCATCCGACGCGGAACGCACCCGTGTTCCTAGCAGGCACTATTTTGATTGACTCCGGGATCAGAGAGATGCCTCTGGCCATCGGAAACACTTCCCTGGTGCTCGATTGTGTGAGGTGGATGCTTCTCTCGCTCACGCTATACGGCTAATGCTTATTGAATACGTCTGGTCGTGTATCGAATCAGCAGCCAATCGTCCGCGCTCTTCATCCGTCCGGCATTGGGTACAGAATCGCGGATGATCTCTCCGAAATGTCCAGCCGGAATATGCCGCAGTCCACTAATTCAGTTATCTGGCTGGAGCATGATTCATTGTACCAATGCGAATATGCCGGTTATTTCGAGTCAACTCTGAACCTTACGCGATAACATCATACACCTCCAGACGTTGGGAGCTCGATGGAATTGTATCGGTTTTTCGATCCAACTTGGGAACTTCATCGATAGGTTCGAGATGGAACGAATGAACTTCTGAAGGAAGACAGGAAACACAGTTCCGATCGCATGACATTCCCAGGTTTGAGGTTCCTGAGGTACTGGCATGAAATCAGCTATGCTCGTTCGAAGAGATACCTTACACAGGGCGGTAAACGCGGGTCGGGGACTTTCTTTCTTTTGCTCATTACTGTTGGGTTTTGCGCATGCTCACGGTCCAGAGTGCTATAAAAGGATTTTCGTTTTGGAAATAATCTTCACTTCGTTGTATATCTGTATCACTGGCGTTGTTCATCCCTGCAGTAACTTAACAGGTTATGGGCCCAGGACGAGTGACGAGACGGAAAGTCGCGCTTGCGGCTGTGGCACGTGAAGAAAATACTCGTGCGAAAGTGTCTCGTGGACCGATAGGCCGAAACATGCGGAAACAACCCGAATCCGAGGGAATGAAGAGCGTTGACGTGGAATCGCCACTATCCCGGGAGGAGATTACAGTTCTGCGAAAGCGAGCTCCACCGAAAACTACTTTCATCGACGAGGAGGAGGCATCATCACAGCCATCGAAGAAATCTGCACAATCTGCGCTCCTATTCGACCTTGAGGTTCCCATCGAGCCTCGAGCCAGTGAGCTGACTGAAACATCCACGATGACAACGATGGTAAGCGTACCATCATCATTCGAGAAATTGGATGAAGCAACTAACTACATGGACTGGAGATTTGCCATGGAGGCGCATCTGTTCAACTGTGATCTCTGGGAGTATGTTGATGGGTCGAAAATAGATGCCCATCAGAACAAGCGCGCTAGGGGCGCCATCATCTCGGGAATCAAAAGCCACTTGTTCTCGTCGATTCGGGACGCCACATCTGGGAAGGAGATCTGGAGAACACTCGAGAAACTTTATCAGTCTTGTGGGATCTATCGGGAGGTGGCACTCCTTGAGGACCTGACGAGCATCGAATATACGGATTGTCCAGACATGGAGACGTATATCAACAAGAAGATCACGGCGGCCCAGCGTCTCCGAGCCATCGACGCAGACATCAAAGACCGACTTTTGGCGGGGCTCATCCTGATGAAGCTCCCAGAAGAGTTTTCACCCCTGATTCAAAGCATCACCCAGAGTGAGGTCACAACTGAGCTCGTGAAGGAGAGGCTGCTGAGTGAAGCCGCGAGACAAGCCTCACAAAAGCGTGAATCAGCTCTGATGGGATTAAAGTTAAACTACGGTTATCGTGGTCATGGACGTCGACAAGTGAGAGGAGGACGTGTAGATCATGGTCGCAGTCAGCCATCAAGAGCACGGTCGTACGAAGGGTTACCACAATGTTTCAAGTGTGGAAAACACGGACATCTGGCAAGAAACTGTTGGAGGGGTGCAGATCACGGGAAGGTTGCCTACGAAGCGAGAGAGGAAAGATCTGCGGAAGCGCGCGATTCCAACGAGAATCAAACCGAGTTCGTGCATTTCGAGCGGGTTCTTGTATGCCCATCAACAGCCAGGGTCGCGTCAAGTTCACCGTTCGATTGGTTCATCGACTCCGGGGCAAGTTTGCATATGACCGGACAGAGGAGTTGTTTCTTTTTTTTCAATCAGGACGCTCGCACTCGGTTTGTTACAAATAACGAGATCCTTCAGTCGGCCGGGCTTGGAGACGTCCGCATAAGTTGTTATATTGGTGGAAAGTGTCAAAATACCAGGTTACGGGATGTATTGTACGTGCCCGGACATACAGTTAACTTGGTATCGGTAAAACAGCTGACGAAAAAGGGGCTCAACGTCGTTTTCAAAGATAAAAAGTGCGAGATCTTGGCCAAAGAGGGGATGGTGTGTGCGACAGCTTGCTGCACGGACACTGACCTTCACCGCTTGCAAGCATGTTCTACGACTGCCTTGACTGCTTCGACGTACGCTGCGTACGATCTTTGGCTCAGGAGGTTGGGCCATCTTGGACCAGGAGGAGTGAAGAAACTAGCTAAGGGGCTTGTGAAAGGCGTTGATTGCGTGGTCCCTGACACCAGCAAACGTGTTGGCCATGTGCAGGGGGGAAGCAGAGGAGGAAAGAATTCCCAAAGTCCAATTTTGGCACGAAATCAAGATTGGAACTCGTGCACAGCGATGTATGTGGTCCAATGAGTCGAGTGAGCATCGGGAGGCACCGCTACTTCATTGTGTTTGTTGATGATTTTACCCGGAAGACTACCGGGAGCGGCGGCTTCAGATGAGGAAAGTATTTTTACAGGTGATGAGAGTGGTGAAAAACCAGTCGAGCCAACAGGGTTCTTGGAGTTCCGCCCTAACCGAAAACGGACCCGGCCAGCGTGGATGGACGAATTCGTGTGTGTATGCTGTCAAAATTCGACAACGAACTACGATTCACCACTCACGGTACAGGAGGCGATGTTGCGGGCAGACGCCGAGCGGTGGAGATCAGCCATGGAGACCGAAATGAAGGCCCATGAAAAGAACGGAACCTGGATTCTGATCGATCGCCCATCAAACAGGCGAGTGATAACCTCGAAGTGGGTTTTCCAATTGAAACGGAACAGCGAAGGAGACATCCTTATCCTTACTATATATAATCGGCTTAGTCTGTCAGTTTGTCAGTTTGTCTGTCAGTTTGTCCGCACTTTTTCTGAAAGACATGAAGGTGATTCTGTGACCAATCTGAACATACTCTCCCGAGTCTGGAGTGGTGATTCCGATACGAGTCTGACTATATCTGACTATACTTTTCATCTAACTATACTTTTCAAAAGCTGGAGGGGTGATTCTAGAACCAATCTGAGCATTACTTCCCAACTCTGGAGGGGTGATTCCGGGGTCAATCTGAGCATTACTTCCCAACTCTGGAGGAGTGATTCCGAGACCAATCTGAGCATTACTTCCCAACTCTGGAGGAGTGATTCCGAGACCAATCTGAGCATTACTTCCCAACTCTGGAGGGGTGATTCCGAGACCGATCTTAGCATTACTTCCCAACTCTGGAGGAGTGATTCCGGTGTCAATCTGAGCATTACTTCCCAACTCTGGAGGAGTGATTCCGAGACCAATCTAAGCATTACTTCCCAACTCTGGAGGGGTGATTCCGGGGTCAATCTGAGCATTACTTTCCAACTCTGGAGGAGTGATTCCGGGGTCAATCTGAGCATTACTTCCCAACTCTGGAGGAGTGATTCCGGGGTCAATCTGAGCATTACTTTCCAACTCTGGAGGAGTGATTCCTAGACCAATCTGAGCATTACTTCCCAACTCTGGAGGAGTGATTCCGAGACCAATCTGAGCATTACTTCCCAACTCTGGAGGGGTGATTCCGGGGTCAATCTGAGCATTACTTCCCAACTCTGGAGGAGTGATTCCGAGACCAATCTAAGCATTACTTCCCAACTCTGGAGGGGTGATTCCGGGGTCAATCTGAGCATTACTTTCCAACTCTGGAGGGGTGATTCCGGGGTCAATCTGAGCATTACTTCCCAACTCTGGAGGAGTGATTCCGAGACCAATCTGAGCATTACTTCCCAACTCTGGAGGAGTGATTCCGAGACCAATCTGAGCATTACTTCCCAACTCTGGAGGGGTGATTCCGAGACCAATCTGAGCATTTCTTTCTAACTCTGGAGGGGTGATTCCGGGGTCAATCTGAGCATTACTTTCCAACTCTGGAGGGGTGATTCCGAGACCAATCTGAGCATTACTTCCCAACTCTGGAGGGGTGATTCCGAGAGCAATCTGAGCATTACTTCCCAACTCTGGAGGGGTGATTCCGGGGTTAATCTGAGCATTACTTTCTAACTCTGGAGGGGTGATTCCGGGGTCAATCTGAGCATTACTTCCCAACTCTGGAGGGGTGATTCCGGGGCCAATCTGAGCATTACTTCCCAACTCTGGAGGGGTGATTCCGAGACCAATCTGAGCATTACTTTCCAACTCTGGAGGGGTGATTCCGGGGTCAATCTGAGCATTACTCCCCAACTCCGGAGGAGTGATTCCGAGACCAATCTGAGCATTACTTTCCAACTCTGGAAGGGTGATTCCGGGGTTATTCTGAGCATTACTTTCTAACTCTGGAGGGGTGATTCCGAGACCAATCTGAGCATTACTTCCCAACTCTGGAGGGGTGATTCCGGGACCAATCTGAGCATTTCTTTCTAACTCTGGAGGGGTGATTCCGAGACCAATCTGACCATTACTTTCCAACTCTGGAGGAGTGATTCCGGGGTCAATCTGAGCATTACTTCTCAACTCTAGAGCGGTGATTCCGGGGTCAATCTGAGCATTACTTTCCAACTCTGGAGGGGTGATTCCGGGGTCAATCTGAGCATTACTTTCCAACTCTGGAAGGGTGATTCCGGGGTTAATCTGAGCATTACTTCCCAACTCTGGAGGGGTGATTCCGGGGTCAATCTGAGCATTACTTTCCAACTCTGGAGGGGTGATTCCGGGGTCAATCTGAGCATTTCTTTCTAACTCTGGAGGGGTGATTCCGGGGTCAATCTGAGCATTACTTCCCAACTCTGGAGGGGTGATTCCGAGACCAATCTGACCATTACTTTCTAACTCTGGAGGGGTGATTCCGAGACCAATCTGAGCATTACTACCCAACTCTGGAGGGGTGATTCCGGGACCAATCTGAGCATTTCTTTCTAACTCTGGAGGGGTGATTCCGGGGTCAATCTGAGCATTACTTTCCAACTCTGGAGGGGTGATTCCGAGACCAATCTGAGCATTACTTCCCAACTCTGGAGGGGTGATTCCGGGGTCAATCTGAGCATTACTTTCCAACTCTGGAGGGGTGATTCCGGGGTCAATCTGAGCATTACTTTCCAACTCTGGAGGGGTGATTCCGAGACCAATCTGAGCATTACTTCCCAACTCTGGAGGGGTGATTCCGGGGTCAATCTGAGCATTACTTTCCAACTCTGGAGGGGTGATTCCGGGGTCAATCTGAGCATTACTTTCCAACTCTGGAGGGGTGATTCCGAGACCAATCTGAGCATTACTTTCCAACTCTAGAGCGGTGATTCCGGGGTCAATCTGAGCATTACTTTCCAACTCTGGAGGGGTGATTCCGAGACCAATCTGACCATTACTTTCCAACTCTGGAGGGGTGATTCCGGGGTCAATCTGAGCATTACTTCTCAACTCTAGAGCGGTGATTCCGGGGTCAATCTGAGCATTACTTTCCAACTCTGGAGGGGTGATTCCGGGGTCAATCTGAGCATTACTTTCCAACTCTGGAAGGGTGATTCCGGGACCAATCTGAGCATTTCTTTCTAACTCTGGAGGGGTGATTCCGGGGTCAATCTGAGCATTACTTTCCAACTCTGGAGGGGTGATTCCGGGGTCAATCTGAGCATTACTTTCCAACTCTGGAAGGAAGATTCCGGGACCAATCTGAGCATTTCTTTCTAACTCTGGATGGGTGATTCCGAGACCAATCTGAGCATTACTACCCAACTCTAGAGCGGTGATTCCGGGGTCAATCTGAGCATTACTTTCCAACTCTAGAGGGGTGATTCCGGGGTCAATCTGAGCATTACTTTCCAACTCTGGAAGGGTGATTCCGGGACCAATCTGAGCATTTCTTTCTAACTCTGGAGGGGTGATTCCGAGACCAATCTGAGCATTACTTCCCAACTCTGGAGGGGTGATTCCGAGACCAATCTGAGCATTACTTTCCAACTCTAGAGCGGTGATTCCGGGGTCAATCTGAGCATTACTTTCCAACTCTGGAGGGGTGATTCCGAGACCAATCTGACCATTACTTTCCAACTCTGGAGGGGTGATTCCGGGGTCAATCTGAGCATTACTTCTCAACTCTAGAGCGGTGATTCCGGGGTCAATCTGAGCATTACTTTCCAACTCTGGAGGGGTGATTCCGGGGTCAATCTGAGCATTACTTTCCAACTCTGGAAGGGTGATTCCGGGACCAATCTGAGCATTTCTTTCTAACTCTGGAGGGGTGATTCCGGGGTCAATCTGAGCATTACTTTCCAACTCTGGAGGGGTGATTCCGGGGTCAATCTGAGCATTACTTTCCAACTCTGGAAGGGTGATTCCGGGACCAATCTGAGCATTTCTTTCTAACTCTGGAGGGGTGATTCCGAGACCAATCTGAGCATTACTACCCAACTCTAGAGCGGTGATTCCGGGGTCAATCTGAGCATTACTTTCCAACTCTGGAGGGGTGATTCCGGGGTCAATCTGAGCATTACTTTCCAACTCTGGAAGGGTGATTCCGGGACCAATCTGAGCATTTCTTTCTAACTCTGGAGGGGTGATTCCGGGGTCAATCTGAGCATTACTTTCCAACTCTGGAGGGGTGATTCCGAGACCAATCTGAGCATTACTTCCCAACTCTGGAGGGGTGATTCCGAGAGCAATCTGAGCATTACTTCCCAACTCTGGAGGGGTGATTCCGAGACCAATCTGAGCATTACTTCCCAACTCTGGAGGGGTGATTCCGGGACCAATCTGACCATTACTTTCCAAGTCTGAGGGGCTGATCCGGGGACCGATCTGACCATACTTTTCAAAACCATATTGCTGACCCAGTGAGGAGAGAGAAAAGTGCCTCGATCGCAAGTAGCGCCGTCCAACCGCGCGGAGCGCGGCCGACTCCAGTCGGCCGAAGGCCGGCTGGTCACGAAATATAAGGCGAAACTGGTGGGACGCGGATGCGCCCAAACTAAAGGCGTGGACTTCGATGAAACCTACTCGCCTGCAGTAAAGATCACAACGCTCCGCATCCTTTTCGCGCGCGCCGCACAGGAAGGATGGAGAATCCACCAACTCGACGTCGAGACGGCTTACCTACACGCCAGATCAGAGGAAGAGATATTCATGGAGCAGCCGAGTATGTTTCAGGTCGGAGATCAGGTATGCCTGCTAAAGAAGTCTCTGTATGATCTGAAGCAAGCCGGAAGAGTATGGTTCGAAACCCTCAATAAGGCACTGAAGTCTCTCGACCTGACAGAGTTTGGGGCGGACCAATGCTGCTACTTCATAACGCGCGGCAAAAGCATCCTGCTGCTGACCATATAAGTGGATGATTTCCTGATCTTCACCAACGACCTGGGTTTGCAAACGGAGATCATCGAGAAACTGAAGGGGGTTTTCCCCATTAAAGATATGGGGCCGGCTCAGTACTGTCTAGGAATTAAGATCACGCAGAGGCTAGAGGAGAGGGCTATCATGCTCGACCAGGCAGAAAGCATCAGACGAGTTCTTAAAAGGTTCAACATGGCGGATTGTTAAGCAGTGCCTACGCCCGCGGAAACGAGCGCAAGGTTGACGAAACGGGCTGAAAAGCGAAGAGGCTGCCGACGCACCATACCGAGAGGCCGTTGGATGCCTGATCCACTCGTCTCAAACGACGAGGCCGGACATCTGCCACGCTGTCGGGGTAGTGAGCCAACTTTGCTCGGACCCGTCTCTGGCACACTGGAAGGCAGTGAAAAGGATCCTGAGATACCTGAAGGGTACCATCGACCTCCAACTGAAGTTCGATGGGAACCTCAAGAAGCCGATCGAAGCTGTTTGCGACGCGGACTGGGGAGGTTGTCTGGAAAGTCGAAAGTCTACCAATGGATATGTTTTCATTCTCGCGGGTGCGTGCGTTCCGTGGACGAGCAAAAAGCAACCAACTGTTGCATTATCCACGAGTGAGGCAGAGTACATGAGTGTCTCCGCGGCATGCCAGGAAATAAAATGGCTTCTGAACTTCGCGGAGCTTCCGGGGGCCTCAATCTGGCGATCGGTGTCGCTTTCATGCGATAATCAGGGCGCAATGCAGCTGACGGCCAACGGAATACAACACCAGAGACCGAAACATATCGATTCACGACATAATATCGTGAGGAACATGGTGAGAGAAGGTTTGGTGAACATCCCAGTTCGTACCCACATCCGACATGGCTGCCGACATAATGACAAAGAGCTTGACAGGCGACAAGTTCAAGAAACATCGAGACAAGCTCGGATTGACCGCCCACGTGATGACAAGAAGCTTGGGGGTAGACGATTTCTAAGAATGCCAAACCAAGCTAGGAATACGATAACGGAGGCCAAGTGGTCATGCGCAAGGGAATGTGTTGGGTTTTGCGCATGCTCACGGTCCAGAGTGCTATAAAAGGATTTTCGTTTTGGAAATAAACTTCACTTCGTTGTATATCTGTATCACTGGCGTTGTTCATCGCTGCAGTAAATTAACAATTACACGTTACAAAATGGTTCGATTCTGGATTTCTTCTCTGCGATCAATAGCTGGGAGGAAGGCGCATACTTCGCCTATCTGTTTGCGTCATGAATTTTCCCAGGAAGGTTCGGAAGATGCCTCATTGCTTTCGAATTTCCCCCGAAAACTGTCCAAGAAACGTCTCGAGTCAAGGATGGGTGTAGTCGTCGCTGGATATTTCATAAGATTTCGTTTGGGTTTCATCGAAGGGGGAAAGGATTCCGCGGATTAGCTGACGAAATGGCGAGGATTTTTCACCGATCAATGAGCACAAGAAGGAAGGGTAAGTGAATTTCCGACCCTTGTTGACCACCCTCAGTGAGTTCAATGCGATCGAAGGGAAGAGTCCGACTTTCCGTTTTTACCGATGATCACGCGGCATTATCCCGCTGTAAGAGGGTGACTAGTCACGGGGCCTGTTCGAATGGCATCGGAGGAATGCGTTGGTTCTAATGAGGCTCCCTGGAGTCGGAAATCAGGCTGTCGACTCCCAAGATCCCTGAAAGTTCCGAGATGCATAGTGATCACCGACCACCACCTCAAGGGCAACACTTGAGCTGTTTTCATAGACAGGGTCGTCCATCATGTTCCGCGATCATCCAAAGCATTGGAAAATCCGAGATGGAGGTGTGGAGGATTCGATCACGATTTCGCTATCCAAGTTGACCTTCGCCTCTCAGAGATTTCCTCTCCCGCATCGGATCGACGCTCCTTATCGAGTCAAGATGTGGCCCCAAATAAATGATATTCGACGACTGACTTTCATCGGAATCGAGAGGTTTCATAATGGTTCATTGTTCCGCTGTATGACCCCGTTCAGAGACTTTTCTCCACCGAACCTTCCTACCATTCTGCCTGGGACACCGTTTCCTCCAGAAAAATTCCGAATTGTCTGTTTTCCGGATATTCCAGACAGAATAAGAGTCATCTATCAAATTCGTCTCGCTCTATCTCATTCACCCGGGTTGTTGTGTGTCGATGATAGCGTTTCGATGAGTTTCATTAGAGAGTTACCTCGGCACGTCATTCATAGGACTGACCAGATGTTCATACGGGGAGACTGGGAGCGGCCACATATCTGCTCCAGACTTCCCTATGTCACCTCCTCCGACTCCGGGTGCCTTGCGAACCTCCCGGTAGAACTCGGGCCGTTGCGACGAGGGAGCAGCATCACACTGATCTCAATTCCTGTAGGCACTCGTAGCTGTGTCACCGGATTCCTCCGATTCTGCTGTTCCGAGGGGCGAATGCGACATAGACTATGTGAGTCTTTCGATCCACGTGCCAAGACCTCATCCATAGACGGACTATAACGCGCATGTTCTCGATGAAACTCAGTGAAACGTTGTCAACTTCGTCCAACGACTCGACTGAATAAGACGGAGCGAGATGGGAATGAATGGACGAGTCTGATTTGGCCGGAATAGGGTGAAAGTACCAGGTATAGGCCGCTTACCAGCTAAGGGCCACCTACCAGCAATGAGCCACCAACCAGTAATGGGTCATCCCCGAGTATCGAAGTACTGCTCCAACCGAAGGCTTTCCGTGGGTAGGAAGCGCCTCTCCTTAGTGACGAGGTGAATCGAGGAACGATCTAATGATTTCCTCCCTCCCATCTCTCCAAATCAGAGTAACGCACTCGATTTCGATTTCACCCCTACCATGTCTGCCAAAATCGTATGCTGATCTGAGAACACTAATGCGGACTCCGGAAGAAACTCCACTTCGATAAACTCTTGGAGGTTCTTTGCTGTCCGCAGAAATGCAGTAGACTTCGTGTCGCAACCGGACTGGGAATCTTCTCCACAGCCTGCTGGATATCGTGGATCGTGGAACATATGTTGGAACCACCCCTCTAGAGTTCAAAAGTAATGGCCAGATTGGTCCCAGAATCACCCCTCCAGAGTTGGAAAGTAATCAGGATAAGTAAGAAAAGTTGGCGCGGAAGCCGGCTGTCAAACAAGTTCTGTCGCAATTACTGAAGGTATCTTGGAAAAGCGATATCAATTCCTCTTTCTCATAGGCTGATCTCCGTATTGAATCAGCCAACTCGTAGCCCTGTGATACCACATAGTTTTCGAGTTGCTTGAGGAATGCGACGTCGAGTGGTTGTGGGACGTGGGTCGCATTGAGCAAGATGGGCACCAGTATAATTTCGTTGGCCTGACAGTATGCGAGCACATCCATGGTGAGATGTGAGCGGTGGTTATCCAGGAACAGCGATTCCGCTGTTCAGCAATTCAGCGCCGTGAAACCCTAAACGGCGTCGAGACAGTTTCGAGGTATTGGTGGAATGTTGCCCCGGTCATCCATCCGTTTTCAGATCTCAGAAGGCGGAACCCTTCCCGGATCAAATCCGTGGGGGCGGGAGGTGAATGCTTGCGTGCCAGCAGGACCGCGGTGGGCGCTTCGACGCCAGATAAGGACCCGATGACAAGAAGAGTGACATTTCCCTTGTTTGATGCGCCGCGAGAGTGGCCGCTCCGAGCCCCTCTCTTAGCCAAAACTTTGCTCCCTGAGGGATTGAGCGACATGCCTGTTTCGTCGGTGTTTGAAATCCAACTTGGCTGATTCAGAATATCCAACTAGTCCTCTACCGCCCGACGGCACTCCACTCTCCTGAAATGATCGCGTATCTCAGTCGCGGAAGCTTGCCCGTTAGACAAATCTCCCGGGGCCCGCAACACGATGTCTTCGTGGCGCCGCAGGGAGGGTCTAACCTTCTTTTTTTTGAGGTGATGTCGTCCGCTCGATGATTACCGTTTTTCTCCGCCACTTTTGGGAGAGTTTGACGGGTCACGGAAGAACCCATATGCGCCGTCTCATTTATCCGGGACACGATATCTGCTTCTGATTGCCCAAGAATCCGTTCCCCGCCATTTTTCCAGGTCATTGTCCTGGAGTTTCCTGATGATAGTAGACCTTGGGACGTTGAATCGACGGGCTATTTCTCTCTGACTCATACCTTTGTTGACTTCAGCGATGGCGCTCTCAAGATTGGCATTTTCAGTCTGCCTTCTCGCTCCGGGGTCAAGATCAAGCTTTCACTGACACCTCTGATTCCCGAGGGGGAAAAGGGCTTCATATCGTTCCCAGATAAGCCACGGTCCCCTTGTGGAGGTTCACTGCCCTTCAGGCCCACCACTGGTAGGTGGCCCAAAACTGGCAAGGGGGCTGTAACTGGTACTTTCACCCTACTTTTACGGAGCTGAGAATATTTCTGCGGGGACAATGTCATCAACATGATGAATGCAATATTTGAGAACGAGAGTCTCTGATTGGTGCTGGTCTGGGTAATCGAGATTGAAAATGAGCGATGAAGAACCAGTCGGATCTCGATGGAAGTCCCACCTCATATAGTGCCAGTGTGGACCTGCATGACCGTGCATTGTCGTCCGATATGGTCCTTCCGAGTTTTTTCGCTCCTCGAACTGGGCAGAGAGGCCAAAACGTCCGCGGAGTCCTCCGTTAAAATCCGGAACACCTTCATGATTTTTTATGAGCGTACAGGTGAGGAAGTATTTTCACATGTGTCTGGCCAGATTCTCTCCTGGTTATTAGATGTCTCAAACGCGTCCCCTTACGGGAGAACTCCTCGAGAAATTTCCCTGGAAGTTTCGAGGTTGTGAGTGAATCTTGTCGGGCGTTCCTTGGTCCAAAACCTCCGCAGTTTTCTGCGGATGAGAGCCTCACTGCGATACAGAACGGCTCCAGAACGGGAGTCTCGCGAGCCGACCATGAGAAACGAGAGCGATCACAGCAACCCGCGATGAAACGGAGCCACCTTTCATTGTGCTAGGGGAACCCGTCTCACGAGAAAATACTGCTAGAGAGTTGTGAGACATCCGACTGAGATCTGAACAAAGCGCCGGACGGAGATCCTGAATTCGCTCAAGCAACATGTGACCGATTGGTTCCGGGAAAGCATCTCAACTCAAGGGCTTTGCTCCCCATGGGTTGTTTGAGAGCTTGTTCTATCGACAGATGTGCGACCAGAAGCTTCAGCCAAACACAAATCACCAGTCAATGCACACCCAGTATTCGACGGGTTTGATGAAGATATGCCCGAATCTGGGTGCTTGCATGTTCCCAACCGAAGAACTGAGATCGCGAAAGCCTCGACACGATCGCAACTACGATACAAACAACAATCCTCGACGGCCATTGTGGCATCATCGAGCTCCCCCTTGGATGTGATCGCGATGAGAGCTTCCAGGAACGCATGTGCTGAAGCAATCGATCTGCAGCCACCAGAGAGAGACGAAATCCTTCGGGAGCGTGAGACACGCGAGGATCATGGTTCGCTCGGATCCGTCGAGCGGGGACAGGTATAGAGCACCCTCACCAAAAAAGCTAGTCACCCGTCTTCTTGGACCATTGCGTTTTGCAGGAAAACATACCAGACTTAGCGAAGAATCAGAGAGAGTTTTCTTCCAACGAACGTCCCTATTGGAAGACCCCGTCACCCGGCAGCATCTCTCTAGAGCAGCTGTGGAAGCTCCATCCGAAATATTAGTTTGCCTCGGAACTAGCTGATCTCCACGGTCGGAATCCCAGGCGAAGATTCTGAGAGTACACATATTTATTCCTTAATGTCTTCGGCCTGTTGACGGAGTGCGAGTGCGGAATGACCGGCTCTCTCAGGACACACATCTTTATTGTAGAATGGTTAGGAAATTAGGCAGGAGCGGGCCAAGGAACGCACTCCGACTAAACGAGCTGTACGACGTTTCAACGCTCGTACTGAAGCTGTGTAGGGCGTCAACAATCCTTACCCACGGAGAACTCATGTTACCTACACAAGCAAGAGCTACCCCATCGCCCGTACCACTGCCGATAATGCTTGAGGATAGCGCTTCCCGTTTCTTGCACGCCGAGAACGATGGTGCGAGCTCGAAGTCGCTCCGTGGTGCTACTGAGTGAGACGTCCTGAGGAACAAACGCGGACAATGATTGCAGTCGAAATCGGTGAGTGTCTTGCTTCGATTTGACGGAGCGATTTTGATTGAGTGGTCCAGGAAGGTGGAGAACTCGTGAAAAAACCTCTATCCAAACCTATTCCCGTGCAATATCTTGAAGTTCTCCGTTTACGTCGCCTCGGAAGAGGATCTCATGAAATTGAAAGCCGACCGAGCCTCTCAGATGAAGTATGATAGACAAAACTGGCAAGATTCCCGATGCACCATAGCTCCAAGCTATCACGCGCTCGTGAGAAAGGCGCTTCGGCCCGGGCATCAGAACGTCCGTCACATTGTGAAACTTGAGCTCTTCCAGGTGGGTTTTTCTCCGGAATCGCCAGAGTAGGGGCGAAGTCCGATTGTCGCATCTGATTTTTACCCCGCTTACGAGCCATCATCTATTTTAACTATTTTTCGTCCTCGTTCCTGATCGAATGGCAACGTCCAGTTCATTCAGTTTCTGCCTCGGATCAGAGATCGAGCCAAGGATCATGACAAACCTCGCTGTAGCATCTATCAGGATGTCTATCACGGATGAGTTTAACTTCGAGGAGTCCATAGGAGAGTTCGCCTTTTTTCTTCGTATTCGAGGTCATCCAAGAATTCAATCAGTGCGCATTCGACGCATTCATCTTCTCGGACCCCAAAAAAAAGAGAGCGGGGAAGGGGCGTAAATTCGCATTTAGAAATTCTCGCTGTGATTGAAACTTCTCCATTTTAGTTCATTCGAAAGATCTCTTCGTCATATAAGGAAAAATTAAGACTCAAGCCCGTGCTGGCAAGGAGTACAATGAAGTCGAGCCGGTCTATTTTTTCAATGAATAACCTGAGCCTTCCTCCACCAAAGGTTACGTTATCCAATCTCTGGCTGTTCATAGAGTGAAGTTGGTGCCCGAAATATAAGACCGAAATTGTCGTCACACCCCCTTGAAGGTTTCAGAGAGCTGGAATCGGTAACGAGTTAGACAGTGAGCACAGTGGCTCCCTCCGTGACTCGAGCTGAAAAGTAGCAGTGAAGAGCTTTTGGCGCATTCTTTCGAGCTCGATTGACGCGCGTAATCCTTGTGAGTCGGAAGTCTTCGTGATAAACTTGGGATGAGACAGCTTTTGAGTCGGCGCAGATCCCGAAAAGGCTCCTTCGCTTGACTTCTTCTCCGGTGAGTTGCATCCCTCACGGCTCCGGTCCTCCCTGTGGAAGATTAATCGCTCTGTTTTTTCGATGACAAAGTAGGAGTCTCAAGTCCCCGAGGTTCTGGGCTTGCCAGCGTAAGAGCCAACTTTAGAAGTGAAAGTCAGATTAACTCGGATACCCTGGCATTACACTGGGAGGAAATCAGAATACATGCGGTCGAATCCTCCATAGGAGACTTTTTGGAGAATCTCCTACAAGCGATTTCCTCTCCTGTGCAGAGGCCGCTCTCCCGAGGTTTTGACCGGATATGATAGCACTTGCACACCACGCTGTGTGCGATTCCCTCCCACTTTATTTTTTCGATGATTCCGTTTTAATTGAGAGAATTCGAAGTCGATCGCCTTGCTGTTCTGTCTTCAAGCTCAGTTTGATGATCTAAATCCGGCTCAACTCCTTGAACATCTTGGATCCTGTCCGCACGGCCGGTCCCTTTTCAGTGCTCTTGAAAAACGGTTGAAACATGAGACTGGAACAGTTGAGGAGCGGAAGATGCAATATTACGAGACGGAAAGGCAAGCCTCTCCTGACCGATGCCAACGTCGCATTCAATCATCTTGAGGGGTTTTTCACGGGTTGTAACTGAGCCGAGAAGCCTAAACGTCCTGGAGATCGTCTGGAGCGTAGGGAGGGGTTCGAGACTGTCATACTCCGAACATCGGCCTCGCATAGCGGAGGAACTCACAGCACGATACGCGTCGGGAGTGAGAAGGAAGTTTGCTGAGATTGATACGGACGGACACAAGGAAGAGACGGTGTCAAGCGGGACAACGTTGTTATTGTAGCATTCCGCAAGCAACGGTCGGAGCCATGCAACGAGGGTAACAATTTCGGGTCGTTGTGTGTCAGCCAGCTCGGCTGGTATCGGTTGATATCTGCCATTCCGATTCGCATCACACCAATTCCCTTCCCTCCTTCTGTTGGACCGAGCATGATCTGCCGTTCATGAGCCCTTTGATCTATCCGGTTTTGTGCTGCGAGAAAACTGGGAATGTTTTCGCCACACTTCCTTGGAATGGGACGAATCAATGCTGGGCACAACGACAACCCGACTAGCGCCCGGGTTTCGATGAACGAAGCAATATGGCAGCTGATGGACATTCCGAGCAAAAACTGGGGCAGACAGCTCATATTGCACAACATCATCACTCCTGCGACACTCCAGGCGCCATTCCATCAACATATGGTGGAAACTAGATCAGCCGCTAACAGGAATCCGGTTGGACGTGAAAAGGAATCCGAGTTCCTCCGGACGAGACTGGGCGATCGTGGATGCCGCTCTACTTCGCTAACCACAGGCTACGCCAATCACTGTGCGCAGTAGTGACACCCCTCCGGCGGGGACATTCCCTGTCCGAACGAAGAGGTTGTTTGTTCCCGTTTGACTTGAAACGCTCCACGATTCGGCGCGAACGCTGGCTCCGTTACGCTCAGAAGGAGTGTGCACTAACTGTACCACGCCGATTTTTATGATACATGGATGGGCATGTATGGTGCGTCGGGGTCAGACAGCGGCGTGGCGGGACTTTTCCCAATACGGCCCTGGAGCCTCAGAAAATGAAGATGAAATTCGTAGAATCATCATCACCACTCTTTGACCCTTTCTGAAGCTACTTTCTCATGCTTTTTCGATCTCGAATGGGGTGAGAATCGCGAGTAAGATAATCGAGACATTCCAGGCCGTATGCTTCACGTCGAGAGATGTCATTTGGAAAGAAAAGAGTACCGATTCAGTATTCACCTGGTTACAGCCTGAAACAAGGGGCGGATGATGTGTGGTGGAGCAGAAGTAGCTTTATGGAGTTGCAGTCTGTTTGGCTACCGCAGCTCTGTTTTGGGCGACTTGAGGCTAGAAAAGCGCGCCGACACAGGGAGCGATCTCGAACATGCAGCGGAGTCGCGAGAACGACGCGGCGCTTGGATTCAAAGTTTCCACGGCGGCGGACTTCACAGGAGAGATAATAAATCTGATCAAAAGGGCGTCATGGTTTCGTGGGAGCTGTCGTTTCCCTGCTGATGCTGATGAAGAATCCGATGCAAGCTTCAAAGACCGACACAGAGGGCTCTCATTTTCTGAATCCCCACGAACTCATCCCTACAACTCGATTCTGTGAAAATATTAAGGAATACAGCGCGTGTCTATCGCGGGAGTCGATAACGTTATTTCAAGTACGGCTGCCGCCAACATGTGGGACTGCTCCGTGCAGAAGAGGGTCCGCGCTCGGGTTCTGAGGTTCGGATTCCAATAGCTAAGGGTCTCCCCGACCTTTCGAGGCACGTGCCCCTGTTTACTTGAAGCCTTCCTTCTCTCTGCCTGCGCTGGCTCGCCGCCTATGCCCTATGCGCTAGTCTGTTTGGTTCCCGCATTTTATGAAGCGGGCTTGAAAAGTGCCGTTTCGGCGACATATTTCCGCGTAACGAAGAAGTTGACACCTGGGCTGGGGTAAGTCGGGGTCTAAGATTCCGAATTTCTCAACCGATTTCTCGAATTCACTCTAGTTTTTCCGTTATTTCGATTTTTTTTTCCAGTTGGAAATTTCAATCCCTGCCCTGAAGTGAGCCAGGCTCATAAAAATCGGGAGCATGTGAACATATAACAGAACTATCCCTGGTGAACATTTTGTGCAATTCGAAGCCACGGTCTCTGAGCTAGAAGAGATCAAAAGTCAATTTTTGTCGGAGAACACCGAAAAGTTCCCTCTCCTTCAGCCGCCGAGTTGAGCTTTTTGATGGGAATTTCATTCGCGGACATCTTGAGAAAAAGTTGAGCGTGATCCGAAAATACGTTCAGCTTTTTATCGCCAAAAAGTGGAAACAACGGAAATACTCCTTCACCTAAAATCACGGCATCACGTGTGGGAACAGCGAGAGGATGGTCTCGATTATTTCAGGGCTACGAGCCGGTTACACCGAAACCCCGTGCTTCTTCTGTCTTTGGGACAGCCGAGCGGATGGCGAACATTGGAAGCGAACGGTTTGGCTCTCAAGGGGATATCTGAGACCTGGGCAGCCCAACATGCTCAGAGGCGCTTCGGTTCCGATGGAAAAAATCTTTCTTCCACCGCGGCATATCAAATTGGGTCCGATGAAACAGTTCGTCGTAGCATTGGACAAGCACGGTTCATGTTTCAACTAAATCGTGCGCACAGTGCACGCTGTAAGCATCCTGTGATGCTTCAGGCGGGGGTTTTGGATGGACATCAAATCCGAAAGCTCCTCGACGAACCTGTTTTCATTGACTCCATGAGCCATCGAGAAGCCAATGCTTGGCGGTCATTTGTTCCGGTCGTTCACAATTCCTCTGGGAACACGGGAGCTGGAAACTGCGTCCAACTCGTTAAGAACATGCTCGTGAGCTTTCGAGTCCTAGGGTGTCGGGATCAAGACTCACTATCTGCGCTCAGCCATCTCGGACGCTCCCCTAAAAATTTGATTGCTATGAGTGATGAACAAGGAGAAAGGTTCCATAAAGACACAGCGACAGTGAAAGCGAGGTACCAGGGAAGATGGGACGTGCACATTATGGCCGCCTACTGTTGGACTCTGATACGGGATGACTCGGATAGGCCCACTCGAGCCAGGCCCACACGAGCCAGTCCCTCGCGAGATGTTTTGTTGGTTCCGACGAGTTTCACTGACTTTCGTTTTTCTGCATAAAAACTGAATGTCTCGTCGTATCACGCTCCTCTTTGTCTCGAAATGTTCGCGATTGAATTTCCTGTCAAAGAGCTCAATGGAAGTTGGCTGTGGGGGCTATAGTGTTTTCGTTCTCCGCCGAAGAAGGGGCAGTTTTTCGGTGCTCAACGACGAAAGGGCCTGCCGGGATAACATGGAGGGAATCGGCCCGACCAAAAAAAAGGGGCGCTTATCCCCGCAGGCATTTTGACCTCTGATCTCTTCTAGCTCAGAGACCGTGGCTCCGAATAGCACGAAATTTTCACCAGAGATAGTTCTGTAACGGGTTCTACCTGCTCGCAAATCATCTCAGATCTGGCTCGCGCAGGAGCAGAGATGAGAAATCCAACATGGAAAAAATAATGAAAATCCGAAAAATCGGCATAACAAAAAATCTAGAGCGAATCCGAGGAAGCGGTTGACGGACTCGGGATGTTCGACCTCGATTCACCCCAAGACTAGGTGTCAGCTTCCTTGTTACATTTTTTTGTCGGGCAGTGTAATCCACGAAGGAACATTCTTCTTACAGGGGCCGCTCACGAGAAACGCATCCGATAAATGGGAAAAATGAGCATTCGGAACTGGAATGGTTCATCGAACGAGGCTCACATATAGGCTCGGAAACGGTTGCTGGCACCAGGAAGCCCGCTTAGCGTCAGCTGCAGATCCACGTCGGTCGGAAGGTAGGGTGCGGGAACTGGTTGTGGATCAGCGAGTGCTGTTTTAATGCGTCGTTCAGCTGATCCAATAGTCAGAGCAGGCACATCGTGCCGTCAATCGTTCGGCGGAGTACTCTCACTGAATGAAGCAGTAGATATCAAGGGGCTGGATCAGACTCATTGGAACCCTTCGAAGGAATCTTGAGCATGATTCCGTTGTGAGTAACGCTATACAACTGGGCATCTATATGAACGCTTCGAGAGCCCATCCTTGTGAGATTCCCCAATGAACAGAAAAGAACCAACTCGAATCTCACGAGAGAGATCGATCGTAAGGTTTTCGCACGCATATTGGGTAAGGCAGACGGTTGACGACTTCGCTAACGAAAAGCTCACGACAGGTCCGAACGAGACCTTTGTTTAATTTCTCCGGTATCCGGCCACGTTATCAGAAGGTTCGGGTGATTCGGCAACGTCACTGACGCTAACGGGACTAAAGCACAGCTCGGCTCCTGTAGATCCACGTACAGCTTCCCAACCAGCTCGCCGCTCATGTTCGGAATCGGCTGTGTCGTGTAACCATGGGTGAGGGCGTTCAGAGAAGTTTTGATGACAATCGTGTGTCTTCAACCGTTGTGGGTCAAGGTCCTGTCGGTATGTAATTGAATGGTGACTGATTTGTTTTGAAAACTTCATCAGTATCGAAACGAGGCAAAGTGTTATCCTGATCATCGAGAACTACCTCCATTGATTGGTTTTCGATTTCTCCGAGGTTCTGATGGTGTCTATAGGTCATAAACTTCGTGATTTTCCGTGAAGAAATGCAATAGGTTTCTCTGACCTCATTCCATCCTTTCCTTGTTTTAGTCTGTAACCAGTTGGGTGCCGGGTAGGGCATTTTTTTCGTATGATGACGTCTGCCGACGTGACGCATCAGGCCGAGACTGTATCGATTCCTTTAGTCTCGACTCTCGCCCGTTTCGAGACCGAGAAGCATGAGAACGTAACTCTAGAGTGGGGCTCAGGCATGTTATGATGATGATTGTACGAATTTCATCTTCATTCCTTGAGACCCCAAGGCAGCATGGGGAAAGGTCCCATACGCCCTCATATTACTCCCTACGCACCCTACATGCCCATTCATGTATCACAAAACTCGGCGTGGTATAGTTTGTGCACACTCCTTGTCAGCCTTGGCCCACGTTGGCGATGGAAGCAGCAGCTCCATCCAGCGCTCAAGCTTGTATCCATCCGCTCACACTTCCCGCAGTTATTCCTTGTGAGCGACTCGAAACCCGTGAAGACTCGGATGGGGGAAGAGTACAAAAAAAGAAGCAACTCTCGCGGGTTTCGACTGGCGAACTGACGCTTCTTCCCTTCGGTTATAATGGCGCAGTGCTCGTATGCGTCCGCCGTCTCCTTGAAAGGATCAGATGTAATGGCCCCTAGTGCATATCTTCGCATTTTCCCGCCTCCCTTCCAGAGCTCTGCTTCTCAGCCACCCTCCACCGCAGGACGGGTACTCAACGCGCTCGTCGGTGAAACTTGGGTTTTTCTGAGAGCTCGACTCTGTCTGAGCTGCGAAATCCATTGCCAAGGCGGGATCAGCTTCGGCCAGAGTTTTAAGGAAAACTCTGGACGGCACCTTGTTTAGAAAAAAGGCAAATTTTCCTTCAAGTTCAAGCTAGTGGGTCAGAGTCAAGGGGTTGAAAATTTCCGAAGACAGCTCGAGAGGTTTGTGGAGTCTCCGCTATGTGGTAGAGCTGGAATATGGGCCTACACACAGGAGTAGACAGCGTTGCGTTATCTGCCAAGTGGAAAAACCCTTTCGTTCTAAGAGTATCGTTCGAAGCCGAGCTCCCAGGTTTTCTTCCTGTACGGCCTTAAGCTCATTTACTCGGATCCGCAGGTGCTGAGTCAGCCATATTTGATGAGAGGAGGAGAAACAAATAAATCCGACGATTCCTGTTCCCATCGACACAGTGATCACGACTGAGAACCAGCCGAGGTTGTTGGGATCGACGTCATCGCAACAGGAGATACCGAGAAGAGACAGTGGGGACGGAGGTTCTTGACAACATAGGAGTGGGCACAATGAGTGATCGTGAAGAGGTCATTCGAGAGCGTTCGATGGCGGAGAACAGTTCCGCAAACTACCCTCTTCTTCTTTATCCATTCGGTTTTCGAGTTTTGGAGAAAACGTCCCACCGGCACTCGTCCGCGAGAGGGAGTGCAGACTTGGATCTTCTACGGGTCAGAACTGTTGGAACTGGGAACGGTATCGCGCTTCATCTCTGGCCGAGACTCCTCGATCGGGACATACCGGGTCGGACCCGAGAGCTCATTTTGTCCGAGGAGTTTCCTCCTGAAGCGGCTCGGAGTCACTCCTCCCCTCGTCAGGTATATGTTTGGCGGAGAGAAATCGTCCGATGCCGCCTCGGCCTTCGTTTTGCAACGGCCACAGCTCCCGCATCAGTAATGAGCGCAATCTGTTGGCCTCAGTGTTGGACAAATAAAAACGTTGTCCGCTGTCGCTGTTTGTGAAGGTTCGCCGTTTCTGGTGGGCTCGCGTCTCGGCTGCCTACGCAGTGCTGCGCTCGCGGAGAAAATATTCACGACATTTCCAATTCTTCCTTGTCTCCTCGACGTCAGCGAGTTGCGATTCGGAAATTCAATGCGTTCAGTGGTGAGGCACGGACGCGATTCCCTCGCTGACATTGGTTGGTCGTTTCTAGTTCCAATCCATCCTGCTCGAGTTTCGCACTCGACAGCCAACACGACGAGCAGCGGCTGCGCGCAGTGAGAATAAGGGCAAAAAGAGGTGTTTTGCGTGGCGCAGGTGAACTTGAAGATGAGAGGAGAAGCAGGAGACGGTGAGGTTGAAAGTTGGGAAAAGGAATGCAAAAAGTTGGAAGCCAAATCGGAGACCGGAGGATATGAGGTATTGCCGGGAGTCTGGGTACCCAGCCGAGGAGCGGAGTTTGTCCTGCTATCGGAACGCGAAGGACAGATTTCGCAAGATTCGAAATGGGAGTCAGCATTTTGTCGACGTTTGCAGAGAAAGCAACAGAGCGACCGCACAAACGCTCACAACGACGGGACACTTCCGGCGTAAGCAAATCACCCCCACCGCTGCCGTTATTCCTTGTTTTGATGGTACCCGCTTTCCTCTACGATTCCGGTCGACATTGTTCCCAGCGAGCGGTTTCCGCAGATTTCAGCTGTTTTTACTCGGTCGCATAGCTCATAGTTGAGGACAACCACGGTAGAGGACTTCGCGTAGGCTTCCGTTGCGATTCCAGCGAAATCACAACGACAACGCTCCCAGAACGACCAGCCTCATCTCTAGAATCGGGCTACTCCGTGGCCACATACTTATGTACACGAAAGGAAGACCACCGCGAGCTTCGCTGGGCGTTCCGCTCGAGAATCGCCCGAATGGAGCGTCGGAATCGCGGGGATCCCGAAATGTGAATCGAGCCGTAAAAGAATTGATAATTTCAACCTCCATGTACCCTGGCATCAAGCTATTGTGGAAAAAATGTGTGTGACCAGCCGGGAATCGACTTTTAGCGAGTGGAATCGAACAACTGTGAGCGCACCCCGAAATTTCGGAGGCATTGCTTGCTAGGATGCGCATCGTATCCTTCTCGTCCATGCCTAACAGCCAGAAATTATTCATAGCGAGAAAAGATTGTTCAACACCTGCAGAATGAAGAGCATCAACTCATCCATGAATAACTTCCGCTCCGGGCTCGATATCGGCGAATGCGAGGTTTTGTGTGTCTGGTGCAGGGAATCACCCAGGAATCTACTCGGGTGTGGACAAGACCGTTTAACTCCATTCTAGATGAGAGAGGAATTCGATGATGATAACAATTAGCATCGAGGCCTGTGGTGATCTCGGATAGGCTCCGATGACCAAACGACCGTCGAGAACACTTGGGGACTCGCAGACCCCGTTCTTGACTGGCTCCGATGGAATGGTTTCCACCGTTCCTTTTCTCTTCGGGCGGACGCCAGCTCGGATTTCCGCGATTCAATCCCCACTGCTATGGCTGAAGAGGGCGTCCAATGGGGGCCGGAGGGTAGGGCTGACGGAATCATGGGAGTGGGAGGATACGGCAGATCGTCGTTCTCAGAAAATTTATCAAATTTTTGGTGAATGAACCCGAGCAACAAAAGGCCCCAACGGAAAGTGGTTGGCCGGGTGTTGGGCATCCCCACGAAACGTGTGGCCGCGCACCTGAGCCACGCATCATAGCACGCTCGTGTTGAAGTCCACGAAAACTGGCACAATGACATCGTCCGCTGATGACAAAACCAATGTTCATCGAGGTGAAAGCATTCAGGCTTCATGAGCATGATCTGCAGCGTTGTCATGGTTAGGTTGCCGTGATGCGAGTGATCTACCATCTGAGCCTTATCATCCGGTTAGTGTACAGCTCCACGAGGGCGCAGGCTTTGCTGTTATCCTCGCGCAGTGAACATCGACTCTGCATCCCGCTAATCACCGTCGAACCTAGCACGACCTGGTCTCCTCCCAATGTATGAATTGTGTATCATGATCTTAATGCTGAGATCTTCTGATGAACACAATCGGGGTTTCGATCACCTCGTCCGCTGCATGAGCGGATCCGACAATGTTCATCGCGAACAGAATTTCTGGGATATTTCTCATCGATGCGATCGGCCGCTCTCAAGGTCGTGTAAAACCCGAAACGACAATATCTGAACAAACCTGGCTCGCTGAGGAAGCATTCGGAACAAAGACCGACAAAACGATTTGTATTGGTGGCGTGTCGATCTGAGAGAAAGCGGCCAATCCAGCGAGCAAGAAAAAGGGGGAGAGAAGGGAAAAACAAGACTCACGTGGCAGTAAAATAACGTTTCCAGGGCGCTCGCCTTAAATCACATTATAAAGCTATTCGTTCTTGTCGACGAAAGCCAACGAGCTCGCCTACTCGTGCTTTCTTGTTTCTCTCGTAACTCTTCCCGTGCCTTTTCCGCTAAAACTGTAGCCACCTCGTGGGAGCATTCCAAACGGAAAGTCCAACCGACCTTCTGAGCCTTAGCTTCAACGTCTTAGGGGAGTAATTCTCTACACGAGTCGCTGGCAATCTCTTCGTACTAAGATGATTGCGTTTTAAATGCATCGCGGTCATGCTCTTCTAAAGCGAGCATTTTGCGGCGTACAATTTTTATGGCCTCGGTTTTCGGACCATATCGGTGTGGTGGAGAACCTCAAAAACGTCACCCACAGCTCGGCTACGATCCGGGTTCCCGTAGGCCTGAGGGCACAGAGGGTCTCTCAGACTTCCGGGCAGATTCGGTCTGGAAAATAATTATTAGCCTTCGTCAAGGGTGTCAAAACCAAGTGGAGAAACCATGTTTACTGTGGTCTCGTCCCATTAGAAACACTCAGCGGCCGTTGAGGAGAATTAAAAAATCCGGATTAGTTGTCGAACCGCCCTTTGAACATTCTTGTATGATATGAGAGTTCCGAATCACTCATGATCCTGAGATAAAATTTGTCGGGGGCGGGTTGGGAAAAAGCCTCTGGGATGATGGGATACTGGATATTTTGTTTATTCTCGGTATTCGAGCATCGGCGTCATGCCCTCCTGGTTCTGTTTCAACTCAAGATAGCACGAGGGGAACGAACGCCAGGTGCAGAATCCGTGATAGATACGGTGCATGAGGTAGATAGGAACCAAACGTATCCATAGGCGAACAGTTGTCCCCTCTCCGGCTCCCATTGGGATACTCACAGAAGTATCATGGAGTCCCTTAGTTCCGTTCATGTTCAGTTCGTGTGCGTGGTAGTATGTTTCCATTTTGCGGAATCCAATCGAATCCACCGAAGAGTGTTTTTTGCAACCCGGGCTCGACACGTCCACGCGCCCACCAATACGATTCATGTCAGCAGGGTTTACTCAGCGACCTCTATTCGGTTCAATGGTGGGGTTCGTGCGCGGATTACGATGAGCAGGATCTCATAGGCAAGGATGCTCATGGAGATGAAGCATACTGCCGAAATCCGTTTTCGGTTTTGATGACACGTTATCCTCGTCGCAGGCACACATCTCTATGTTGACGGGGCTACGTTCGTCGAGTCCACATGTGTTACAACAATCAATTTCCTATTTCCTGATTTTGAAACAACCTCCACAGCATTGGCTTTTTCGGAGAGATAAGCATCGAGGGGTTCGAATTCTCGGCTAAACGGAAAACGGTCGATAGACTCTCTAGCCTGCTGACAGCCGAGATACGAGAATACCAAGTCCTATCCTGGATCAATTTCAGAGGCATCGAGTATCATTCCTGCCGGGTATGTTCTCGACTACTTCTGTCGGATCATGACGAGTCCGCTCGCTGTTCTCTGCCCAGGGCAGTGTCGCGAATCTGAAGACGATGTTCAACATAAGCATCTTCGTATCACGAACAATTTCGCTTGACTGCAGCATTTCGTTTTATCCTCCTCGTTGAGGCAAAACTCCATGGTTCATAAGGGACCCGGTCGAGTTTTACGTGCAACACGCGGCAAGCTCTGATGAGTTTTACATGTTTGTCGTAAATGTCCAGGTGTCCGGTCGTCGGGCAGCCAAAGTAATGATAGTTATAGCAGAAGCGGCAACAACAGCAGCGACAGAAGGCAGAAAACCTAACCCAGCTCATCCGGAACCGCGGCGAGGAATTCCCCCCGAATTTCCCAACTTCATTAATGACACAGTTTACTCCAGCGCTGGCAGGTTTCCTCAGCGACTCAGTTTTGCGACGACAGCGGCCGATAAGTCATCCGTGGGATAACGTTAGAGAACTCTCTAGATTCTTCGTTTCTCTCCCATCGCATTATCGTTTTGACGGATAATCCACTCCGGTGTGAGTTTGGGTGAGTTTGCAGGTCTCGCTGAAGTATCAGTGTGACGGTGATGCCCTGAACTCTCAATCTCTTTTTGGATGAAACATGCATTCTCTGCCCCGAGCGACGCTCATGAAAGGTGCTCCGCAGTAACGGCAAAGTCCTCTCGATCGGCTCACCTAAACTATGGGCGAAAAGTCCAAAGCCAGACTACGGGATTCCAATCCACTGAATCGGCCGGGCGAAACTCGGGAAAACTCAGGGTCTCAGTTAGGACGGTTTCTGTCCTCAGAAGCGCGCAGAGCATCGCGCTCGAGGTGTTCCACGTTCGTCCTGCACCGCCTGGGACTGTTGCTGCAGCATTGAGGGCGGCTTGGTCATGATCCCCATATCTGGAGCTAGAACACCTAACGCTTGCTGCATGGGGGGAAGCGGAGCTTCGATGCCGTCGTCTCCGGGTTCTGAACCCAAATCATTGGATCCACGTCGGAATGCATTCGTCGATACAACTCGAGGCGCGGACGAATTAGTCTCGAAAATGTTTATTGGTTCGAGAGACTCGTTGCTGAGTTGAATTCCCCTTTGAACCCTTCGTTCCGCCTACGCTAAGGGAGGAGCACCAGATTCTGGAGGGAGGACACTCCCTTTTCCTCTTCTCGCGATCCGGTCATCTTCGAGGGATTTCCACCGACTCTCCGCCGGAGGACGCGGTTCAGCGGGAGGTCAGGAGAAAGTATGGCATGTTATGGAATACTTTCACACATGATTCGAGAAGTGAGCGTTTGGGGAGAGCTTCGACTCCAAAACGAAAGACTCAACTGAATGTGAGTTTGGGACAGCGCCGTCAGACTCAGACACGCCAACAGCGACTTGAAGGTGCTTGGATTTCTACCCTTCAGACCACCTTTGAGAATGTTATTTTTGCGGCCAAGAGGCAAGTGTGCGCAGTGAATACGATCATCCGGCTCCGTGATTCGTGAGGTCTCTGCTTCCTGTCTGAAAACCTAGATCCGTTCACCAGAAACTGGAAAACCAAATCACAGCCAACCCGCTTGATCGGCCCAAACGGGTCAGTTCCAAAGTAATCGTGAGCGAATCCCTCATTACGCTCAGAACCTGAATAGCAACTGATGACGACGGAAACGAACCGGATTCCGGGTTTCATCGGAAGATCAATTTTACTCAATCCTATTCGCGCAGACTCTAATCGCTCAGCAAGTTCAACTTGAGCATATTTAATGTGTATATGTTGGCTCTAGAAATGGTTTTCTCTTCCCTACATTCCACTCATATACTCCCTGAATCAGAGATTTTATGGAAGACTTCCTCATGCAGCATAGGGAAGGCAACGTACTGAGCTTGTGAGCTTTCCAGTTCCCTGGGTGCTGCGGGAGTGCCCTTGAGAACCTCTCTGTTCAAAAAGTCCCCGAACATGATGCATAGGATTCATTCGCCCCTCTCTTATGCTCCATGAGGAATGAGATATGCAAGATCATGTAACTGTTTAGTCAAGACCACGAGAGGGTCAATGAGATCTTACGGATTTCTGAAGCTCCAGCGCTCCCAATTGACTCCCTTCGTGAAGATTATGATTTCCTGGATCTAATACCTCAGAAACTACGGGACCGGGAGGAAAACGCCCGGAAACACTTCCTGCTCAGAGTTCTCGCCGCAAGTTGAAAAGAGCGAACTCGGTGCAGAATGTTGGACACCACTGAGTCGACGAAGTCGGTACCTAGCCTATCGTGTGTGCTTCCCCATTCCGATGGGGTTGAAATAGAACTCATTCACTTCCTAAAGACACGAATACATTTTTATGTATCTATGTGAGAGCCGAGTATGAGGAATTACAGGTGCAGAAAGTTGACGCTGAATCTTCTTCTAGTTGAGCGGCATATAATTGAGACGGCAGCCGAACGTTCGAGAAAGAGGACCGGCCATCTGCAATGAGAACTTTGCAGGCGGACCAACTGTGGATGCCTGTTCAAATCAAATATTTTGGGCAAGCTGAATATCTCAGAAATCGTCGAACCTTGGCGTGATCCAGAAACCTATGATCTTTTAGAACAGTGACGAAGCAAGCTTGGTGGATCGTTGGCAAGAATCGTTTCGGAACCTGTGCGTCGACCTCAATGGACAGGAAGCTCTATAGTCTCTCAAAGCACGGGTGAATTCTGAGAGGGTATGGGCGGAACAGCGCTAATATGCGAGCGCGGGGAGGAAATCTGAGAATTGCGTATACTAGCGTTTGAATATTGAAACAATGAAGGAAAGCGGGACGACGAACGAGCTCTCCCAGGAAAGCTCACTCCTAGGGACTCCACCATAGGTTGACCGGTCTGTGCGATCAAGAAATTCCATGCTCGACCGCATGAAGTTCCTCCTCAGAGAGATTTTTCACTTCCCAAGTAATTTCTATCGTCCAGAGCCGAAATAACGTCTGACGCACACTTCCACTTCCACAAAGGGGAGAAAAATCGGCAGAGCGTTCGAAGTATTAAAAAACCAACGCCAAACCTTAGAGCATCCCGCTCCTTTCCGAGTGTCTGCCGCTCATTTGGGAATCTCTCTTCCCTGTGAAGTTTCAAGATGGATGGGGCCGACAGAGTTCGGAAGATAAAAGTTCCCGAGAGGAACTCGAACGCATCGGCGGTCGAACTGTTTGTTGTAATTGTTAGTTTGGAGCAGCGACCGAGCGGCTCAGATATAGAGGCCGCTGGCGGATGATTATAGAGTTCGAGGAAAAGTCCTCAGACGGCACGGGATATTGGGACTTAGAATCAGAGTATGCGACGGAGCGCACTCAGCATCTCCGGGAGTCGCTCGAAGCAGATCACGACAGAGAAGTCCGTGGGTGGAGATCAAGGCGGGGATCCCCATCACGTATTCGAGCATTCAACAAGGACGTCGTGGTCTCGCGGCGAAAACGCTGAGCGCAATCGAACCTCCCCGGAGAGCCCGCCCGGCAACACTAATCAGAGCCCGTTGTACACCCCATCAAGAGCCACGGCAATCTTTAAGATTAACACCCTCGTCTGGTCCATGGTCGCATGTCACAGATGCTCGAAGAAAACCGGTCCCTCTGAGAGGCTCGTTGAAAGGTCTGTGTGACTGGGCACATAGATTCAGCAGAAAGCTAGCCAGCTAATAACCTTGCATCGGATGCGTGTGCGCGGTCTCATTACCAGTTTGATGAATATTGCACAGTCGTTTGCTCCTCGGCTGGCCGCCGAGTTGACGGCCGCCCACCCACCGTCAGGGGTTTCCACGGCTAGAAGCCAGAGAATGGAGCGTTCCGTGAATAGGCGAATAACATATGGCGCATGACAACATGTCCTACGTGCGACTTATCCAGTCACTTCTTTATCAATTCAACTAGCTCCTCTTCTCTGACATTGCCCTCCCCTCACTGAAACGTCTACCAGGATCCCGTTGGGACTGGCTGTCTCGTAACCTAGTTCGTGTCGGCATACGGCAACTCGAACATTCGAATGATAAACGAGCTCCGGCCGGCGAGAGCGGAGACAGGAAGTTGCCGAGCTCGGAGAGGATTTGGCTTGGGAATCAGCCTATTCGCGACGGAATCTAGCGGAATGCGGCGTTGCTCCCGGATCAATCCCCTGTTTAACTACTACGGACGAGAGCCGACCTGGGAGGAGCGCATTCGTACGGTGCGCGGTCGCTGGATGGAGAAACTGTTTGGCACTCGCAAAAACTCTCAGCCAACTACCCATTCCCATCCGAAGGAAGAGAAGGAAGTGCGATCCCGAACTTTCCTTCCGGTTGAAGAAAGAACGCGGAGGATTCGGGTTGCTCCTCGTCTACGCAGCCGTTCTCGGAGACTTCCAGAGACAGGAGCCCGAGACAGCCGCAGGAAAGGGGCTCGATTCTTTATGGTCGACGATCCATTCCTGCCGAGAGAAAGAGAGAGCGGAGCAACACTCCTCGCATGCTCCCGTCCACTCCGCGCTGCGGAAAACAAGAGTGGCTCGGGTTTTGTCACATTCAATCATTGTGCTAACTTCGAGATCCAGTATCGTCGAGGGTCTCGAACCCCTCGGACCATTCCGAGAATGCCAGCGATGGAGCTGGAAGCATTCGATCGTCCCCATCAATCGCCACGCTTCCCCCTGGGTCCTCCCGTTCGGCAGGAGGATTCACGCGATCCATCGCAGTTCCCTTCTGACGTCTCGGCGCCCATCTTCGAGGACCGCTGCTCTGGCACTGCGACGGGATCAATCACTCCGAGCGTAGCTCACATTCCATTGTGTTGTTTCTAACATTTACGTAGAGGCTCGCACAACGTGATCCCAAGCGGTTCCCATAAAAACAAGAAAAACAAAAGTTCAGGTCGAGACAGCACATCGTGGCTCCTACGTTGAGTAAGAAAAAAAGTTCCAACTCAGCGTTGTTCGCAACGGCGTCTGCACTGTACGGCGACGTGCACGAGAGACCTTGATAACATTCGGACAATATTCGCGAACTAACTTTTGTCCTCGAGCTTTAATTGCGCGACGCTGGCTCCAGCCTCCGGCATCGGCTTCGACGCAGCTTAACAGTCGAGTGCCTGGAGGAAGGCGGCATCATAAAAAAAATCCTCCATGGAGAAGACAAATATTTTATGGTCTGCTGGACTCCACCCTTATGGTCTGGTGAACGTCGAGTTGCTGCTTAACAGAGAAAAGCTCGCTGCGTGACATGTGCGATGTTTGACGATATTCTCCTCTTATCACCGAGTCTGGAGCTGGCTTTTGCATAGATATCAGGCTTCGGTCGAGACGGCGACCATTGCCGACGTCCCGCCGATCTCAGAGTTTCCAGGACTCCTCGTTGTTTACTTGGAGTGGAAAGCGGGATATTTCAGATCATCCCAGCCGGAAAAACTCACCCTGGGAGTTGAACCGGGATGGATTGGAGCGGCCGAAGTCAACTTCTGTGGCGAGCGGAGACAGACACCTGGAAAGTTCAATTCACTCCCGCTCGCGCCAATCTTTCAAGTGAAATATCCTCGTCTCTGATTTAGACCCGTTTCCAACCGTTTGAACTGATTCCATTCTGACCTCGCGATCATGTCCCGAGCCGGAAAGACGGACTGCAGCTCCACTATCATCCCGGAGCTGACCCTCTCTTCGGGGGCCTCCGGAAACGACACGGTCGACGCGGGCTGTTGGCACAAGGGCAATATGAGAGTCAGAAGTGAATTCCTGGCGCACTATTCGAGTGGAAGTTCCCTCGTCCGCTTCGTCGCGTGCCTCGAATAGCGGAGCGATTCGGTATTTCTAGAAACTAACTCCAATCATACAGCTCCGCTATTGAGAAGCTATATATGAACGCGTAGTCGTTTGTTCCGTCGCTGACTCGCTCCCTGCATCGCTCGTTCGCCCACGCAGAAGCAGCGGAGCGAAGAAGCACATCGGACACACATCTATCCGCTCCTGCACGACAGATATATTTTGCCTTGTTTTCCCGGCATGCTCGAACTTGTTTTCTGTCCCCAAACGTAGGAAACACGTGATATTCTACGAGCTCAGCTCGTTTCGAAACATCTGCGGCTATTTTCAAGCTTGCTCTCTGCTGACACTGAAGCGGATAAAATTCCTCTGCCAAGCCAGGCCTCGCATCAGGATGTGAAAACGCAACTCATGGCGGAAATCGTACAGGCATGAATGAGCGTTGAATACTTTCGAAGATAGATTTCTCAGTTCATAGATTGTTGCCTCATCGACACGTGAGCTGCGGGTCCGTTTCCGTTCCGAAGGTCGTGCCGCTTACTTCCAGATTATAGATCTAGCGGTGCTTTGTTTTCGATCACGCAGTTCGTCTCTATGTGATGCGAGGGGCGCACCCCTCGTTCTCTCCGCCGCGCCTCGACTGCGTTCGACCGTTAGGCTTCTCGTTTCAAACAATCACGAAGGCCGGAATCAGGAGAAACGAACCTCCGAGACCCCAGAACAGGTTTGTTGGATAACCGCGCACCAACTCGATAAAATTCCTCCACAATCTCCTGACGATGCGATTCCTAGCCGATTCCGAGAAGACGAGATTCGCGAATCGAAGTCACCGCGCTCACGCCAGGTGTACCGCAGTGTTTAGCCGTGAGAACGAGTTAATCTGAGAATGATGACACGGCCCCGCCATCAGGCCCTGCTGCCTAGAACCTTTTCTCCGCCGTCTCTTCTCCTTCCTTTGGCTGCTGTTCCCAGAGCACGTCGGCCTGAGCCAGGCCTCCTGCCTGGCGGCTTGTCCGTCCGTCTCCACCGCTCTCGACTGCTTCCCGACTTTCGCTTTCTCGATGCAAGCGTAATTTTACGCTTGGTAGTCACTGGTCGAAGTCGTGCGAGGCAGCGCGAGAGCGCTCTCACCATCGGTTCTTAGGATTCGAGTCATCCTGTCCCTTGGCCAGCACAGCACGATTCATCCACTTGAGCTCTTGGATTCCGTCGTTCCTCCGGCAGAACCAGCGGACAGCTCCCCAAAGTCCGCTAGTTTGCGTCGAGCGCTGCGGCTTGACAGGTCCTCGCGCGCACGGGAGCTGAATCTCTCTACCTATTGTGCAAGGAACTCTCGATTTGTTGGAATGCTTCGGAACCACTTCACGTATCGGACAAGTTCATTGGGTTCAGCGGAATAGTAACCCGAGTGACGCCACACTCGGATGGATGCTCCGTTTTGCTAGGTTAGAGTACGCAGCTGATGTTGCAGACCGCTGATGATTATTCAACATCCTTCATACTTCCTCTTGCGAAAGCAGCCTGGTTTACACAGCGATAACCCGCGTCGGCGAAAAACGGGAAAATCGGTTCTGCTGGGGAATCCGGTCGGGGTGAGAGTTTTTATTCCTCTCCCGCCTACAGTCACTGTCATAGTGATTCCAAGTGTCCTCTCCTCCTTGATGCCCTTCCTGCCTAGGCCTGGAGAAATCAGGAAGAGGAGGGGGAGGACAGCCGGAGTCTGAGGAAGAGAGAGCACGATACCAGTGACATCGGGCAAAACGCGAACGTATCCCTGTGAAAGTTGTCGGAGAAAAATTTCAAGCGCAGAGAACCCCCGAGACGTCCGTCTCCTCGCAGAAGCTCTCCATCGGCACTCGAGCCGAATGTAGAATGAAGTGCGAACGAATGAGGCCACGACACCTAACAGAAGGGGAGAAATGTAAAAATGTACGGAATGGTTTTCTTTTCTCGTCTGACTGGCGGATCCGGAAGAGACTTCCCCTCCTTCCTACTCAATATCAACGCCCTGCTCTGGCGACGATGTCCTGCACTCCTTTCAGGAACGCAATTTTGTCCGACAGGTCTTCTAGGGTCTAGTGGATCGTTTTGCCTTGTCCTCCTTCTCGTCCCCATCTGCTCCCCTCGTCTTTCTCTCCTCGCCGTCCGACTCAGGATCATCAAGAGTTCCACCAATCTGTGGTCGAAGAGCTTTCCCAGAGTTGTTCAGTGTGATCGCTAACCGCCGGCTTCGACTCTGTCCGGACCAAATCCCTTCCCGAGGATTCAGAAATTTCCAACAGCAAAACTCCATGGACGATGAGATCATTGATGGAGTTTGTTGTCGAGATCCAACCCGAAACAAGCAGCCAAAAGCTGATTGTTGCTCGTCGCAACCCTGTCTAACAAGGACTCCGAGTTAAATCGAAATTACGCTGATTTGGCTCGACGCCAGATCGGGGATCTCAGAAAAATAATAAGTTGGACCTTAGAACCCCAGGGGACATTTTCGATTCTGTTGGGAACTCGGAATCCGAACTGCTCCGCCCGAACTCTGGATAACAGCACTCTTCCGTCGGAGTTTACGCGTGCCGTGCGCCCATAGCGAGTTCCGCGCCCTTGGCGGTTCCGGAAAGAAGTTCAGATCCTCCAATGCTGTCCGAGGACTTGTGCTCCGCTCTTTCGGAGAGCGTCGCAGACTCAACGGGGCTCTGACCTCTCGGAGTCAGGTACTCAGGAGCCTTCGCCGTGCAGAACGACTGCGGAATCTGCCACCGCCCGCACATGATGCGAGGGAAGTGGACGAGGATGGCCGGCCGGTCGTCCGTCCGTCGGCTTGTTGTCACCCATAGGTCAGATTGCCAGTGGACGGTTTTCCCTACTCCTCTACTTTCCTGTACACCTCCTTCCTTCCTTCCGTCCTGCTGATGCCGCTGTGGAGATTCCTCGCTATCGTGAGCCGGCGCGATGATAACGTAAGCCAGTGCCAGAGGAAAGTCGATCTCGATAGCGACCGAGCGCTTGAGCACTCGACGGAGGGCCTCAAAGGAAGAGTCGGAACGGAGCGAGGAGAACTTTTTTTCCACCTCGACACCGTCTCAGACCGTTCAAAGAAGTCTAATTGTCACCGCCGAGCGCAATCACATAGGACAGGAAGGGTTACGAGACGGGATGTCAAAAGTCCCGTCGACGGGACGTGGAGTAGCTTCGTCGCTCTCCTCCGATCCCGTCTCCCTGGAGAAGAAGCCGGATTGAAAACTGGTAAGGTCGTCCTCAAGAGTCCACCGCTTCTCAGTGATTCTGTCCCAACTTCCTCGATATTCCGTCAGGAGCTCCTTGTTGCATGCATTATGCCTCAGAATGGCTAGCGAGGTTTCTCAAGCTCTATAGCTAAGTTTCTATCGGGTCCAAAGTGATCCTCAAACCTGGCCGGCTCCCTCCGTTTCGAGCTACCGCATGAACTTGGCTCGAGGAAGCGGACGTGAGGAGAGACGAAATTTTATGCAGGTTCCGCATCAGCGTCCCCGATTCACGCAATACAGGCGTTTTCTCTCTGCTTCTTCCACCGCTCGGTTTTGGCGAGGCCAGAATACTCGATGAACGTTGAATGTTTGAATCCGGGAGTTTATGCTCTGACATCAGGAATCGTGTGACGGGCGGTTCTATTCACGAAAACGGAACAGCTCACCAACTCCGGGAAACAAGTCCGGGGGGGGGGGTGGGGAACGCAATCTCGTCACAAATATTACTTTTTTTCTCTCCACATGGTGGAATTGCGAATATAACTCTCACACTTGAACTTTCCGGCTTTCTCCTTTTCTCTTTCATCGCCGCCGCATTCCGTCGCTCGGGCGGGTCGAGATCGTTCAGGAGATTTCCCGCATTTTTCGGGGATCCACGGCAGATCGAACGGCGCGGGAAAATCACACCGTGACCGACTCTCAAATCCGCTGCGCTCCACTCCTCTCCGGCTCGACGTCCTCGGTTCCACAGTTTCCAACGCCTGGCGCAATTCCGGATCTCATCGGCTGATAATACCACATCCCGGCTTGGAGACGGTTGTCTCCCAGCTCCTCCGTGAATTTGAGTTTTGGAGAGGGAACGCGCTGAAGTAGACCCGCGCGGCTTCCGTCTACTCTCTGGAACTCTGAGGCGGTGCGAAGATCCGCGAGAAACTGGAAATAAACGGAGGATATCCAGTCGGGAACGCAGCGATATCGGGAAACAGTTAGACTGTCGAGAGTAGAGTACGAGTTATTGATATTTCGATGACGCACATAAAACGCGGAACTCGAGAAGCCCACCAGGTCGGGGTGACGAGGCGATCTGAGGAGCCACTCTGATCGAGAACGGTCGTTTGGCGGCCTCGATTGGGAGCCGCCGGGGCTCTGGTGAGATAAATGAAAGTACCACGTACGAATCTATTGACTCCTCTAGCGCTTCTCGGCTGATACTGTTTCCTTCCTGCTTTCAGGGCTTTAGCCCTCATTCTCTCACTTGAAGCCGTGGAAGCCATAGAACGAAGACACTTTCCGATAGAGCAGCCATCAAGAACAGTGATCGGTGGCTGGCCGATGCGACGAACGAAGCGAGGAATGAAACTAAGGAAACCTTCATTTAAGCTCTGCCGAAGATCGACAATCTCCGACGACCGAGGAGGCTTTTTCGCAGGCCGCAACCTTTTTTGAGGCCGAAACGTTTCTTCCAGACACATTTTTTCTCCTCAGCCGATCGGTAAAGAGCGACTGCGGCTGTTTCAGCAGTGGCATCCTCGGAGACTTACAGCTCCACGATTCCAGAATCAAAAACCAGCGTTTCCGTTTCCAGCGGGATTTGGGTCACTTCCCCGGCCGACTCCAAATGACAATCTCCTGCTGTTGGCACACCCGTAAAGCGGTCGCTTCATTTCCGCTAGCCCACCGAAAAGCATCGTTGTGCCACTATTCAACATACATAGAAATAGCTGATATTCTCCACCATCCGATATCGAGCTGCTTCGCAGCCAATATTGGCGCAGGGAACGGAAAAGGCATTTTGAGAAAGGAAGAGTCTCCGAAGAGCTGACTGAAGTGAGTGGGAGAGATGGCGGCCGGGAGAGCTCTGAACGTCTTTGAGCAAACAAGCGCCTCCCTCAGCTAAGCTACAAGGAGCAATTGTTGACATGGCCTCACCTCAGCTTCCAGCAACGAACGGAAATCTCGCAGTTGTCGCCGCCGCCTCCGCTTTTGCAGAGCGACCGATGATTTCACAACTCATATCACTGTGGAAAGAAGGCTTTTCAAGCTCTCAAACTTCCAGTGATTCCACTTGTCTCCAGAGTCGTCCGCAAATCTTCGGAGCGGACCCTTGTCATCCTTCCTGAGTTGAGCTCCTCTCCCAAGTAAGATCGCTGCCGAGATGATTCGACCGACGTCCCGATGAGCATCGGAAGGAACCCGCAATTTCGGCCAGGTCTCCGCGATGCACGTTATATTCTCACTCCTTCAAGAGATGCCACCGAACCCATCGCTCAGACATTTTCCGGAAAGAAGTCCAATTATGGAGCGGTGTTGCATTCGACATCTTCCCCCCAGAGGATATCTGGCTGGATGGAACGCGCTTCTGAACTCTTAAACTAACTCAGCGACCTCTAGCCCGATCCGCTCTCCTGAGATTTCGAACCGGCTGACGAAAGTCTTGAAAACTTCCACTTCGTCAAACAGTCTATCATGACGGAAAGCTGGTGCAAACTGGCGGCTTTGGCGTTCAAGTAGATATCGTTCCCTTGCGCTGAGCGGGACACGAGCAAGGGCGTCCTGTCACCCTGCTCCACAACAAGTGTGCGCTGTTTAGCTGAAACCGCCGTATTGATTTAATATTCATGAAACAGAGAGCAATTTTCTATCTCCCTGGCTCCCTCCGCATTTACTTCTCCATTCCCCGACTCGGTCCGGCCGTCAAAACTTGCTCCCTATTCAAGAATAAGGTCTATCGAAACAATTCCGCGCGGACGCAATTCCGAGTCGCCATTCATTTTTACTACTCTTGAACGCGCATGCGTGCAAGCGAACATTCGAACGCTCGTCCGAATTCCTCGCTGGAGCGGCCGCCAGCGGGACGCAGCTTCAATTCCAGAGACAGTTTCGAGGGCTAGGCCCAACGGAGAACGTACGTTCGACTCCTGGTTTCAGTTCGGTCCTCCCATACGTTGCGTTCCATCTTCGAATATGCACTTCTTCCGGACCGTGAACTGGAGATTGGGCTTCAGAACCCGAATAAACTGCTGACGCCATTCACCGCCCCCCCCCCCCCCCCCCCGAAGAGAACAAGCCCGAGCAGGTCGTATTACCGACGGGAATGAGGGGTGATGCCTGGTCGTTGAGTTCCCAATCGAATCAAGCATCCATTCGTTGATTTCCCATCAGCTCGCCCTGGATGTTGGATCTCCGACTGGCCGAGTTTTTCCCGTTACGTTTCATTACCGTGGCATCGTTGTGATGGTTTTTGGATGTGCCCGAGCGTGCGTCCCCCATAAGGAGGATCGAAGACAGAAAACGAACGTTCACGTCGTGGAGGGCAATGAGTCCAATGCGCACGATGAGCTCCTTGATGGCGTCGTTCCGTTACGCAACGCTTGCAACAGACTCCTCTCATTGGAGCAACCCTTCGATTGTTAAACAAACATTAGACGGAAACAATCAGCAGCAGCTGCCGCCGACTCTGTCTACGACAAATCGCGCTGACTTCTCTCCCACGTTCCTATCTCTCACTTCATGCGATGTTCTCACCGAGATAATATGCGGTTGGTCGCAGGAGCGATCTCCTCACACAACAGGAAACAGGCAGGGCCAATTGGCGGAGATTGATGATAGCAATAACAGCACCAGCTATGTGGCGTTGTTCTTAGTGAGCCCTCCAGTCCTCCCATCTGGGGCCCTGTTCTTACCCCGCCTCAGCTTCCTCTCTGTCCCTTTTTGTGCCCGCTCCAGCCTTTCCTACCGCGTGAACCCGAGGCGCGGACGCCTACCTTCTTGCGCTTCGGTCCCTTTCCTGTGCCTCGCAGCGGCCCTTCTGTTTCTCCGTCGTCTCATCTCTGTCCGAACTGGAGCCTGGCCAGGCTAGACATGTTTGCGAGAGAAACACCGAGTAGAGATCCGTCTTTCCGCTTTCCTTCTCGGAATAGTCTACGCAGTGACTTTCTCGTAACCATCCGGCACCTGCAGGCTCCACAGAAATCAGGATAGTGTCACTCCTCACAATGTACTTCCCGGTCGACTCGTCTTCGATGAAACACCCAAGAAGGATCCGCGGGTCACTGTTCCACCCGTATTGGGGGAGCCGAATCCTCGGGAGCTCCATCTAAGACCAGAGGGATGCGGCCTCGCTCGGGAAGAAGTTCAAGACAGAAGCAGCTGAAGCTGGCTGGAACATGATTGGATTTGCTTGGAGCTTTGTGGTTAGACGTACAAGACAGACGTCGCCCGACGGGTCAGTCGTCGACGGGTGAACAGAAAACGGAATTCAAACCCAAATATTCTCCAGATTCTACACGCACGAGAGTCCGTGACAGCTGAGTAGAAACTCATCTTCTTCGCGCAGGAAAATAAGTGGGAGCCGGGAGATGCGCTGTAGAAGAGAACAGAGCAGAGGAGGATCACAACGAAGACGAACAGATGTACCCCACCCCACGGCGATCCCCAGAGGAACAGATTCGCTAATTCAGAATTTGATCCACTGCAGTCCGTTGTCGCGCTTGGTGTTCTTCACATCGGATCCGCGATCGAGCCCCCTTAGGGTACTGTGAAGGTGGGGGTAACGACAACGGCGGCTTTGGCTGCGGTCGCGGTCGTGGCGGTCGCCATCGCGGTCGTGGCAATGGTTATGGCGGCGGCTGCGGCGGCGGCGGCAGCAGCAGCAACGGTGGATGTCGGTGAAGGTGCACGTCGAGAGATGTTCCGAATGTTGAAAAGAAATATTAATGCTGTGCGCCAGGCTTTCTCTACCTGGAAAGCTCTGCTTTACAGGAAGTTGGGCAGGAAGTGACACGTCGGCCAGCAGCGCAAAATTGATGTTTTCCATCATCTGCCTCACTCTTTCACTCACTAACTTTTACACAAGCAGCCGACGAGAAGGGAAGCAAGCAGGACTCACTCTGAACTTTGGTTCCCTCAGGGCGAGCCGTCGGACTTTCGGCATTTTTTCCCGGTCGTTGTGTTACAGAGTCAGCTCCCACCTGCTCCTACCTTCTTGCAATTTCGTTTTTGTCAGTGCAGCTACGCTCGATCTCGTTTGCAGCTTCTTTTCTTACGTTGTTGCCTAGCTCGGCGGAGTCGGTGGCCCTGTTGGGAACAACGTCAAAAGAGTGCAAATATGTCCACTGTCGAGTGTGAGTCCAGGAGCATGCGGGGCGGGAGGAACGGCGCTGAGAACGGCAGGCTGCGGTTGTCGGCTAAGTATCCTCAACAACGACCTGCTGCTTGCTAACCCCAACTGCGCACATCTGTTGATTATGGCCCTTAATCGGCCCCTTGCGACCAGGTCTCCTCTGGGTTTTTCCCTGTCGCTCAGACGGTCCAGTGTTCCCTCTCTTCTTTTTCTATCCTCGGACTGCTGTTCCGCGTCTCACGTCGTCTCTCATTCCCGTGGGAAGACGTGGTTAGGGGGACCGTGGTTGCGGGTTGCCGCTTAGCAGCTTGCTCTCGTCGTGGTTTGCGCACATGCACCTCCCGCCAATTGTGTCAGCGCGCCAGTCGGACTGTAAGAGTTGTTCCCGTTCTTCTATCGGGGAGCCCCTCACATCCTGAAAATATCGTTCTGCTATGCCGTACGTGCAAATTTCGGCTCTGATACAGGAGAACAGCTAGCCGTAATCGAATCTTCTGAGTGAGAGAACTCGACGGAGCCTAGGTCAATACCGACACCATTTAAAGAGCGTGCGTGTCTCGTCTCGAGCGTGAAGCCTCGAACCCCTCGGACCCAGAGTTTCGGCTCCTCGAACTGAAACTGCGTCGTACCATCGGTTTCGACGAGCAGTTGCGGTTCCCGCTGCGTTAACGACATGACCACAGCGAGCACTTTATGTGAATGCACGCAGCCGAATAGAAAACCGTTTGTCGAACCATTAGCTGCCCGTAGCTTTCCAGCATGGAACTCCAGACACTTGTTCGGTGCACGAAGACGCCCAGTAAGGCGGGGGACGTCAATCCGTTGGAGGTCATGAGAGTTTTCTAATTCTCCTTCGGATTCCCAAGAGTGTCTGCGTCTCGACCTCGCGAGGAAAAGGAAATTCGTCCCTCCACTCGAGCACTGGTCGCTCTACGGATGCAAAAAACATCCTCCGCTACTCAAGTTCTGCGCGATGAGCCAACCGGGCGGGGGAAAAGTCGGAAGTGGCTAAAGGCCACGAGTCAAATGTCAGGCTGAAGTGTCATGGAGCACATGATCGCAGACACAGGGGAAGGCTGCACCCGAAAACTACCCGCGGACCGAGTGGGAAGAAAAGAAGTCGGAGGACAGCCGCGAGAAGAAAGAGAAGACCCATCACACTCAGGAAGCGACACTGTCGTCCATCAGGAAGTTATCAATGATGAAGCACCGGCCGTCAACTGGGGCGGTCAGCTGCCGTCTAGTTTTCTAGAGCCAAAGCGAGTTCTCGACGGTATGACATCTCGTAAAACCTTGCTTTTATTACGTCAGCCGGAGGAAAGAAAAAATGGATGACGCTGCGTGCGGGGGTGCTAGGGGAAGGGACGGAGCCGTTATGTATTTATGTACGGCTGAACAAGCCAATCTAGACTAGCTGTCGGCGACCGCGACCGTAGAGATGAGCTCAGGTGGTAATGGCTCTCGGGGCAATCTAGTCATCCATTCCAGCCACGGTCCTCAGCCTAATTCGCTTCCGTAACTTTCCGAGCTGCAAACGAGCCGGAGGACGATTTGTCCACGCACTCGGTAAACAACAACCATCGGCCAATGATCTGACCAAGTTGTTCTGAGCACACGAAATCGCATTGCCACACGATCCCTGGGAGAGAGTTAGCGTCGACTGGATTCTCGATGAGTGCAGTCTGGACATGCGAGACTATGTCGATCGTGACCAACGGCTTCAACGCATGGTCCTCGGACATTAACATCGATCGATATCCATAATGGCAGCGAAGTCACTCGGTCTCCGAATCAGGAGCCAAGTTCTGATTACCAAAACTACCAATGCATCGAAAGTCAGTGAGATGAACCACTGAATCGGGAGGCAGTGACAAAAGTATGAATCCTGTTCCGAGCTGTTGGGAATCAGAGCTGCCCCAACAAACTCTGGAGGGATCAGCTCGTAGATCGTAATTAGTAGAGATATTCAGTCGACTCCGCTGACTCGAAAACCATCAGCCACGGACCGTATCGGTCCGATAGAGCGGGACCCCCAAAAATCACCGGAGGACGCTCAAATTTCAGATCTGAGTGAGTGAGACAGAAATTGTGTGAATTCCGCCGCTTGAGCTGAGAGACTTCCGTTCGACTCGAGTCGGCTCAGTTTATCTCAATCTAATCGAGGATGCGTAACTGAGTCATATTCCGAGGTTTCCCCCATACTCGGGCGGGTCACAGAATGACTTCGTATATTCATCCATTTGATGCCGACTGTACTTTCCGTTTATTGATTTCCGCGAATCATACACAATGCATCCGGAGCTTCTGATATTTCGATGTTTCCAAAAACTTGGAGCTGGCCACACCCTACTCTTACGGTTGGTCAAGTGGAAAAATAGTTGAAAGATATGCATACAGAACGAGACATCCTCTTCTGAACGCACGAACTAATCTATCTCGCAAGAATGGTTCGTGGAGCCGAGGTGTGAGACGACTCGACTTGTCGGGAGCTGGATCCGATTTTTGGGGGTCGCTTCGATAGGAAGTCGGGGGATTCGGTGAACTTTCGAATACGCGAATGATCCAATTATTATCTGAGGCGCCCATTAGGCGGAGTTGACGGTGATCGAACATCCTAAGGAAGCATCTCCACTGTCGCTCCGTTTTGAACGTCCTGATTCGTGGATCAAATGCAAGAATCCTATGCGAGCGCACTGTATTCCATGCAGGATGCTCTCATACATAGGCGAGTCGGCCGCGGCCAACTCTCGTCAATTTTTTCCCGTCTACGGGAGGGTGAGGAAGGGGTTTTATAATTCAGATTGGCTGTCACTCTGGATGCAAAACAGCTGAAAAAGCTTCTGTTTCTGATGGGCACCGCGTGAGCTGATTTGGTCTCTCGCGGGGCTTACTATGCTAATCTACAGACATGTCCCGAGTCTCAAAGTCAATCTAATCATTTGTCGGAACGAAATGCTCAGATTTCATGCATTCACTTGGGTCCGTATAATGAGTCGATAGATTCAAGCCATCATCGCTGACATCCCCGAGAATATTCACCGACCGCCAATACCCTGGCGACTTCTCCATCTCTCCTAGCTTTCGAGTTCCTCCACCGATACCATTGCCAGGCATGTCAAGCTCCGTCCACCGAATCGTGCAGACAATCAAAATCTATCCACATCACACATTCTAAGGCCTTGTGGCCGTTCGAGGTCAGAGATGATGACGAGTCGGCGGCTCGGACTGTTCGTCCCGACGTCGGGTTGAATTGCTGCATGCCGCAGCGGCGCGGGCCAGTGATGGTGGTAAGAAGGTGTGTGCGCCCTCCGAACCCCTCTTGACGACACGCTGTGAGCCCTGCTTGCAAGTCAGCGATCCAAACAGCTTCTCTGAATAGCCTCAGCTGTTGCCTTCGTTTGTTGGAGGTGGTTCTAATCGCGTTTGGACGATGGGCCGGGGGATGCGGTCATCTGTACCACTCGACCTATCGTGGCTCGCGTTTCCCGTTAGGCTTGGCGCACCCCTCTTAACGCCGGTCGAAGCGTCCGTTTTCTCTGTAGACTCTCGTGTTCCTCCGGTCGTCGCTCAACGCGTTATCAATGATTGGTGCATGAACTAATCCAGTTCACATGTATCAAACCTAGCCAACCCTCATGCTCTGATCTTCATGATTCCACACCTGGAGGGACCTGGAATGATTCGCGCGGGACCGACTAAATCCGTAATATTTCTCATTCGAATTCATCGCGGTCGGGATTGGTTGCATCACAGCTGGCCCAGATTTATTGGACGCAAGGGCGAAACGAAGGATCGATCTGATATAGGAGACAGGAAGATCCTGGAAGAAATCATGGCTGATGTTCAAGCTGTGTTCCCTTGCGAAAACAGACTCATTGATCATAGCAAAGAAGCAACGGCTCCTACCCAGTTCTTACGTGCACTCCGAGGATCTCTCCACGTTGAGGTTCGACGCCACGTCCACCATAAATGTCGAAGATCACTTCACGCATCAATATTCGATGACAGTTATTCTCTACGCAGGAATCACTTTAAAATGCGTTTGCACAAACAGCAGACAGCGTCCTGGTGAACTTTTGTATCAGTAAAGGCTCTCGTATCAGTGAACCTCAACCACTCCAAGAGCATACAGCATGCACGGGGTTCCCAAACTGGGTGTCACAAGATGGGTTTGAATGAGCCAGATGATAAGTTGGCGTGTTCTTCCGAATAATGAGGGACAGATGACTTATTGCAGAGAACTCCGAATCACTGCCCTCATCTAGGAGTGTGGTCGTCTCAGAAGGAGACCGGAACTCAAACAGGAAGTGGAAATGCGATGGGAGAGGCCTCGATTGTCTTGTGGTGTAGGATGCACCCATAGTTTTGGAAGCCGGAGAAGCTCGAGAACCATTGCACTATGCTCTCGTCTTCTTTATGAGAAAACGACTGAAATGTGTTCCATCCACCGATCCCGATTCTCCCAATGAGGTCTGCCGAAAATAATCGTATTCGAGTCTGGAGGAGGACACTGAATGGATAGGATCGAACCAAAGATTTCACGGATGTGGGATTCCACCTGCATCAGAGCACGCGTTAGCTTCGAAGCTGCTGCGCAGAATATCGGACTCCTCAGACGAGCATCGTTGCGAAGAGAGAACCTTCTCCAGGCCTCGGTCAGTGCGTACTTGGTTCCGAAACGTCACATCTCCGAAATCACCGATTTCAGGATTCCTGCGGAATATCGTAGGCACCGATATCCCACACTATAGAATATATAAAAATCCTGAAATCGTTTTCGTCCTCTGTTCTTTCAGCAAAGGAAAATCGGGCATTTGTATCGGAAGACCGAAAGTAAGGCTAGGAAATTCTTGCGGTGCACAAAACGAAATTTGTGTCCCCCACATACTATCAATGTCGTCGGAACCCAGTTCGCTCTCTCTAACGAACATCGACATCCAGTCCGAGCTCGAAAGCGTAAGTGAACTTATGCATACAGTTGTGAAGATTTCAGGTTTCCAGATCCGAAACCTCTTATTCCCATCTGGACGATTTCTGGTTTGACCGTTTTCCCGCGCGAAATTCCGATCGCTATTCACAGAACTCGATAGTGTTGCGACTGTGTTAACGAGTGGACGAAAAACCACAGTTTTTCGTTGCTCTCAGAAACCGAGAAAGCCGAATTGTGACATTATGGAACTCGGCTCTTCAATTCAGATTATGATCCTAACTTCTCACATTACCAGCCGGCCGCGCTCCGCGAGCCCAATGATCCCTCGTCACAGCTCGTGCTCGTTGGGTCTTCCGTCGCGTTCCATCGATCCTCCTTCAAATCAGAAACGTAAAGTAGAATAACCCCCGATAGAATTATTCCTCGTTTTTGAAACATGAGGAAGTATGACAACTAGATTGACGGAACTTTGAACCGCAAGATCAGATTGCGTGCTGTCTTCTCAATACGGCTCGAAGACGTTGAATCGGAAACTTCAAAGAAAGCTCATCAAACGGACTCCCGAGACCCCCATTTTCAGCGCATTGATCAATCCCATTCACTCCTCAACGAGCACGTCTTCACCACCCAACACTATTTCGTGTGGGCTTAAATCTTGCATTGAGCATATTGCTCCAGATGTATAGAGTGGACAGTTTAGGTATATGGGGTACATGGAGAATATGATGTTGTTTCCCGATAGACAGCTGGAAGGATGAAAGGTTTCTGCTCTTTGAATCGCGCACGTCGGTCGAGAGTTGTGTGTCAGGAAGCAGATCAAGGTAAACGCCTTCTCCTCAGGAAGTCTCTTCTAATCGGCCGTAGAGACGACAAATGTCTCCCGTTGGGGTTCGTCGGGTTGTGATTCGACGCGGAAAATGATACCGCCCCCACACATCGATTCGCGCAGAAGTCGGTTCACAGCTCGTAGAGGGGCGAGCCATCGTATCAGCTTAAACATTCGAGAGAAAAAATCGCTGGTGTCAAGTTCTCGAATTGATCCTAACTACGAGTCCATGAAGTTGCTGCATCGACCCGAAGACATTTCCTTTCATCCCCAAAAGGTCTTCCTCCACGCGTGATTTTCGGTTGGAAGAACAAACTTATTTGATCGAGTTGGCAACTCCATATACGCTTACTTCGGATCAATTTGAGGAATTTATACCACAGGAGTTTCTTTCAAACTCGGTTTCTCGAAGAAATCCGGGGAGAAAGGCAGAGAGGAGGGGATTTTGTCAAGGGATCAACGATTTTTTTTATCTTGATGCATAAGGCCAGTATCCTTCCCTGCTTGGAAGTACACCCGAAGAAACCCGATCAGCTGGAATATGAAAGAAATGGGGCTCTCTGTAGAACGCGTATGTCGCCCGCTTTTGGCGACTCAGTGACCGAGATAAGCTATCCTTCCAGCTGTCGATAAGAAAGAAGAAGTCCGAAATCAGATCATCTATCACCGAGATATAACCAATAGCCGGGGAAGTACGGAAACTTCTGACCTGAATTCCCCCTGTTGGTACTCGTTCGGAAAATATTGAGAAACTCGAGAACCGCGATCGTACTTTGCCGAACACACATTTTCGAGAGGCTTTTTGAGAGTTTTTGGAGGAGTCAACTGGCGGGGTTGCCCAGCAGACGGTTTGATTGGCGGAATCGAACTTTTCGATCCTGGATCGCGACTTGAACGAATATGACAAGAGACCAAAGAAGGCTCATATGACATGTTTTGAAACCTCCAGAACATATGTAGAAGAGAGCACGGTCCCAGAAGTTGTCGGCCCGACATAAATGAAAATATGGAGGAATCGACGCGACTATTTTATTCTCTGAGGTGGGGCCTCCGATGTTGAGCGCTTGGTCAAAAGACTCTCGATCTTAGAGATGCCTCGAAGGAAAACATATCGAGAAATTTAATGAAAACGTAATTCTTTTCCTTGGTTAGTGTGGTCTGGTTAGCATTTAGGGCGTGGCAGGAGTCGCGAAGAAGTGAATCATTACGCATGTGATACGAACAATGAAATGTCCCAAATCACGGAATTTCGACCGAAATTTTCTTTAGGTCTTCAGTGAAGCCCATCTTGTACGCGGTTTCTTGGAGTCTGCTTCGGCGGCGGAACGGAATATCCTGTCGATCAGCGGGGAGCAAACGCAAACGATTCTTGTGTATGAATTACTCTTCTCTCAGGAGATTTTCAGTTATAGCCATGTTGGATTACCGCTCAAGTATCATTGACTGAACGGTGTCGGCCTCCTGCCTGAAATAGGACAGAACGGAATACCTCAACCCCGAATCAATGCGCGCAAGGACACGCGAAAGTTCTTCCCATCCCTCCTTGGAGCATAATATGGAACCTCTGCTCCAGTTCGCTGCCAGGTGGTCAGGCGTATATACACGGTGGTCAACTTAAGCAAAGAATTTCTTATCCTTCCTTCCTCGAAATATGATCCGATTACTTTTGCGATCGATGGCTGAGAGGATGACGCATCTTTTTCTTCTTGACTCGCAGCAATCGGTCGATAATGGCATTCTTAAGGTGGGCTCGGAAACTACAATTTTTTCGACTCAATCCACGAAACTGCCAGAGAAACGTCTCAAGTCAGCCGATCGAGCTTGAATCGGTCCCATCGGATGCGAGAAAGGATTCCATTTACTCGCTAAAGAAATGGCGAGGTTCGATCGAGAGCTCGGAATTGGTGACCAATCTCATCAACCTCACAAAAATCGCTGATCCGTTGACAGAATCTCGTCCCCGATGCGATTCCCTCGTATCTCCTCAGGAAAGCCGAATTCGATTTGTTTCCCGATCGCGAAAAGTCCTTAGAATGGTACAGACCACCCGACTATGAAGTTGCCGGGTCAATCCGACATCTCCCTTCTCCCGAATTCGAGCTTTTCCAGTGTTTCGTCCTAGAAGGTGGAACTGGAGCTTTCGCCAATGAGCAAGAGGGAGAGGGCGTGGAAATTCTCGACTTAAGATGACCACCCTCTATGTATTCGTGGCAAGCCATGGTTGGTGCGCAGAGTCGTATTGGCTCCTGCGCTGGGCCTGCCGAGAGCTTTCGCTGAAATTCATCGATTCTTCTCTTAAACATGAAAAGGGTCGATTTGCTGGAATCAGTCGGTTGACTTGGTTTCTCACGATCCGCAGCAAGATCCATGAGGTCGCTTGAATTTCTCCTAAATAGCACTCTTTCGGCTAGATCTTTTTGTTTCGAAGGGAGTTTGTGATTTGTGTCCGTCGGTGCGTTCCAGGTCGAGCATTTGATTCTTCTCCATTCGTGAATCAGTTGGCCTTCTGGAGGGATCGGCTTATATGGCCTCGCTGGAATAATTACGTTTCGCCGACTCAGCGGGATTTCCCCGTGATAAACGTCGTTAGACTGAAGACAGTGCCATGCGTTTCGGTCACTTGCTGCGGGCTGACTTACTTCCCGCAAAAGGTAGCGCCGAACGGCGTCAGCTCGAACGTGCTTAGCTTGCATGCAGGTCGTATCGTCGTGTTTTCATCGCGAGGAACCCTTGGTCTCTTTCTCCACGCTAATCTTCAACCTTGGTCCGTCCGTGAAGCAACTCCATCCTCAGGAATCCTAACTTCAAAACTCTAGAAAAGTAATGGAAAACCTCCATGTCAACTGCGGCGCGGCGCTTCTTGGCCGATCAAGTTGCAAGTCGTAGCGGACTCGGACTTTTTAACGCGGAAGTCGTGGCGCGAGACTAGTGGCTCATATACTAGAAATCGGTGAGGCTTTTTCGATCGAATGAGGTCAGCTCAGTGGTTCTCGAGGAGCGCAACCGGGCCGCACTAGTAAGGCTTGGCAACTTTTCCTGAGCGGCGAGGGTTTGATCTCAGGAAACTTCTTGGGAGCCACCGGGAGAGACCGCGCTCGCTCGCTGACGTTCACGCCCACAAATCACGCTAGAAGAGAGTAGTGTTTTTTTGAGTAATGAGCAATAGAGGTAACGTGATCGGGGCTCTAATGAGATTCGCTCTCTCACTGAATGTGAGCTCATCGTTTTCCGTATAAGGCGCTCCCATGGTCGTGCTTCATTTCAAACTTGAAAACTCCTGGCTGCTGCGGTATCTTCATCATCTTTGAATGATCTGCGATGAGAGAAACGATTCATTCCGATGTCTACGGGACCGAACTGAGGGATGGAGTACATTCTTAATTCATTCTATATCAATCTTCCAATTCCAAAATCAATAAAAACGAGCTCGCGTTCCAGAATTTATGCCCAATGAGAGAAAGAGGGGGTCAAGATTGATTTTGCGTATGTAAGCCAGCCAGTTCAGTTTTTTCTCATGCCTGAATGTGAGATATGAACGTCATGGGAACAGCGGAAGCGGCTCGCGGCAGCGTCTCAAGCCGCCGGCTGCGTTTCTGAACGTCAGACGTTCGGCGGGCGAACAAATTCCTCCGGTATCGATCTGTACTCGACCTCCTTGTCCTCCTGCTCTTGATCAAGTTGCTTCCGCAGGCTCCGTTCTCCGAAACACAAGTCGGGAGCGATTTCACCGGAGAAACGCGACACGCGAAAAAACTCGGAAACGATAGGACAAATCCGTCCGAATGCCTGAGATATTTAACGTTCAAGGATGTCGTCCGGATTTAAGAAATAATCAGCTGTCACACGGAGAGAACCGCGGCTGCGAGGCACAGACTCTGAACCAAGCGGCGGTGAGGCCTCCGCTGGAACAAATCACGAATATGAGTCTCGTGCTTGAAACCCCAGGGGTCGGGACTATGGCTCCGCTCGATATGCGCCTACGCTCGTTTCCAGAGAACTCTAACCAACTTAATCGAGGCTGCGAAGAGGCTGATATGCCCTCGGATGCAAGAAACTCTGATCTAGTTATTCTCCACTCAGCCTTTGTCGAGTTCCATCCATCATCACCTGGAAAGCCTTAAAGCCCGGGCTGGAACGTCGACTGCTGCGGCTCGAGTTGCTGCAAGGAAGCATCAAGCATTCAGCATCATGTAAAGTTGTTCTTGATGAAACTTGCATCCTACGGTTTTCCAGCAAGCAAGTGAGCCAGGAAGCCCTGCGATATGGAGTACAGAGCCGAGAGCGTTCACCCCGTTCATAATTGAGCAGCATGCCGTTGCCGTGGCATAGGTCACCCAAGGTTCCCTGTGTCTACAATCTAAATGGAACGAGGAGTCGTTCCTGAGGCCGAGCGCCGGGCTCCACCTCGATTCGGCTTGTTGGCATAATAATCAATGAGGGAGATTGTAATCATGAGAATTTCGGCAAGTGCAGCATAGATATGTATGCACGCTCGCATGCTCCTATCACAGTGACACGAGGTCTGAAAACACCGTGCTGAGCCGCATCTGCTTCAAATTCAGCTGCAAAGCGTTTCCATCGAGGCTACAGCACCGTGTTACACCGAGCTGCGATCAGAGGGCAAACACTTTTCGTAGGGCCTCGCCGTGGGCACACTCATTGGATAATCTGGGTGATCCTACGCTCGGCCGTTGGAGACATGTTTGCTCATCCAGCAATAAGAAAACGCAAATCCATGAATATTTCACCAGGCTCTTAATCAAGATAATGTACTGACTTGCTGAATATGAGCAACAGCGGCGAGAGGCGAATCACACTGCCGATAGGTATCCTCTCGAATAAATGCATTGCACGCTGAGAGTGGCGGTGCGCTGCGAGTTTTCCTGTCCAGGTTCGTTCGCGGTCGGCCGGGATACCGAGGAGTCTTCTTCTGCATTACCACGGAACGAATATGTTTTCGACAACTAACGAAGTTGATGCTCGCCGCTGACCACGATTTCGAGACGCTACTCTGGTCGCGCAAACTAAATACTGTGTCACCTCTGTTCTCCAGGCTGACAGATGTGGACAGTCCCATCGCAGGTCGTTGGCTTTCTATTTGCGCATTTGGCTGTGAAATAAACGTCAGTCTATGACGGAAGCTCGGGGAACGTGGGTGTCTGCACCCCTTTGTAACACATCTAGCTGTTTCTAAAAAAAAAGGTTGATATTGGATTGGAAGCGAGTTGGCGGCGACCGAAGCCATGTGGAGACGAGATGGTGGGTATGGAGGCTAGTTTCGTGATCCATTGTTCGGTGTGTCGCACGGAATCGAGATAATTCTGCTCCGTTGCATTTGCACGGCACTGGTTGCTTGCTCGGGTGACGACTGACTGACTGTTCGGCGAGCCGGCTGGATGTCTGGACGCTCTTTGCGAATAAGTTCGTCCTGCATCTCCTTCATACAGAAGGCCCGGTGGTCACGTTGATATCTTGACAGGCCCCCAGCAATTCGTTCCTTCCTTGTCCGGGTGTGCCCTGAGTTATTGGGCTGTTTCAAGATGGATGATGGACGGACGTCGGCTGCACCGACGATATACAAAGCCTCCCCGGTAAATGATGATCAGGAGCTGGAAACCTGCAGTTTCCACAAACGATCAAGCACTCCGAATGGGCGAGGCACTCTCCGCTTCTCGAGGCTGGTACGGCTTCCTTGGAGCGTCGAATACCTGTTCGGAGGCCGAGTCTCGACTCTGACAGTCCTACACCAGGTGGGGCCTGGTGTCGCTGGCGGAGAGCGTTGGTACGTTCGGGGCAAGAGTTCAGTTCTGTGATCCCGCTCATTCACAAATGACGAGTCGCAGAAGATCCGCTGGCAGCTTAGCCTGGGAAATCGCCGCGAACGGCTGAATAAATCTCATCCTCGTTGAGTGCTGGGTACAGTGAATTCCTGGCTGGATTTGCAAGGGAGCAGCGGAGCAGCTGAAATCGCGATATAAAAACTCTAAGACACTCTTGCTGACCCGCCTGTTCTGGGGAAACACCTATTTAGAATGTGCGTGAGATCTGACGCGGTCGTCCACCCGAAAAAAAGGTCCGGGGGTGTCAGCCTTCAGTGCGGTCGAAACTCGGAGATGATCTCTTGTACTCCCCAGTTTCAACGGGAATTCCATCCGAGTCGGGATTTTCCTCGTGCCTTCAGCCATCCTTATGAGAACTCCCGAAAATCGCCACATCTGCAGTTCCTACGGGGCAACGGCGAGTTTCCGTGAGTTCAAGATCGACAGAGCGGAATCGACTCCAGCTCCCCGGAACGCGTGATTTGGACAAACGATACCTGCTGGTCGAATTTATGAGCTCCGAATGCGTGTCATTTCGAGTCTATCGATTTTGACTCCGCTGCGTGTTCGACCACAGAGATTATTCTACCGAGTGGCGATGTTTGGCGGAACTCTTGAATATAAGCCGACCGGACGTCGCCTCACTATTCACTACCTCTCCAACTCCGGATCGCAGGACTAGAACTACCGCTGGGTTCTAGCCTGTGGGCCTTAAACGCTCAATGTCTGAAGTCAATCTTCTCTATTCTTGCTCGTTACCCTGAGACGGAGAAAACCGCGCTTCGACTATGGCTGCCTCGTATTTCCGATTCGTTGTCCAGCTCATATGTTAGCGTGGTCGTTGCGCAACGTGGAATCAGAGACTGCCAGCGTGCAAAAGATCGGAACTGCGACGCGTTACTGTAAAGGTCAGCTCTGCTGTATATGGACTCGAGGCATTTCCGATGCAGCGTATCCAGATGTTTCGAAAATTTGCCGAGGAACATCTGGTGACATCATTCCGGGAGGCTTCGAACAGCGAGTTACGGCGACTCTGACACTGAAAACTGTTGACACTGGTGGCGAACCCAGTTCTGACTTCATGTCCAGCGCCGAAGGCTAAATTGAGTTTTTTTTGTTGCACCCCTCCGAGGGGGAGGGGAGGGGGAAGCCGTCTCTACTACCAGCCTGCCAGTATCGACGGCACCTCCATGCTCCCGATACGAAACCTGCAAGTCCGGCTTACAGCGGAATACTCTAGATATTTCTCTTCGGACTAGAGCAGGACTCTCAACGGTTCTCGTGGTTTATTCCCGAACAATCGATTCGATTGCTTCCGTGAAAATGGCTGGTTTCCATGGGATGAGCGGAAATGGTCTAGGAATAAGGTTCAAAATACGATAGATCCGAGACTCTTCCTTCCTCACGAATCCTGGATCTAATTTGGAAACAAGCGTTTCTTATCTCCCTCTGCCGCCTCTGCGAGGCGAAATTCAATCATGGAAGCGACCTCTTCTTCGTATCCTCTAATTTCTTCTGCTTCTCTCTGCTCTTGTCGTTCTTTCCGAGAGCTGTTTGGCCCTCTTCGCCTTTCGTCTTCTTTCAGCCCCTTCGAGAAGCTGTTCCTTCTCCGGCTTACGCGCACTTCGGCCATCATTGTTTCCCGGCTGGGCGTAGCTTGACTCTGCTTGCACTGAGTTTAACGAAAGGAGCGAGCATACAGAGTATCACGTTTCATCCCAGATAAGCAAACCTTCCTCGCCCTACCCCCTTCCCCCCTTGGCACGCGCGTCCTTTACTGTTACTTCATTGCCGCCACCTTGTGCTGTGACTCGAACTTCACGCGAAAACCTTCAGCTAACAGCGAGGTGGGAGGGACGGTGACGACGCGACGGCGAAGGGGTGGTCTGACTCGCTGCCTGGCCTTCTCCGCTCGAACGACAGAGCACCGGAATTACGACGAAGAGTTCGACTTGTTCGCCGTCGTGGATAGGGAGCACCGCAGCAATAAGCCAAACGCCTGATCCCCGAGCGTAACCGCTGTCGGAATGCTCCGCTCCCCTGTTCTCAGCTCGACGGCCCTTCACCCTTTTCTCTCACTCGTCTCGTTTGACTCCTTCTGCATGGTTTCCTTCCGCCACGTCCGCAGCAGTAGCAATCGCGGCTGCCTGACGTTCCTATTCACAATTAAGAGCGAGCGCCGATTTGAGCTTCGTGCACGTAAGCTGTACTGCACCGCAGGCGTGTTTTACGAAGCGGACGGCAACTGCAAAGACAACTGCACGTTCCAATGCGTCGATAGCTGAAGTGAACGAGTAGCCTTGTAGTACTTTCTCACGCCTAGGTTAACGAACAGGGAGCAGAGTGGGACTTGCGAAGACGGTTGAGAGCAACTTTTGCGATCGGGCGCAACTTGTTCCATCTCGAGAGTCTGAGCTCGGAGCTGGAGTACCCATCTGAGAACGGATCATGACGCTCGAACATGTTGCACTGAGAGCAACAAAACAAGTCGAGTGGAACATGTCGAGCGGGTAAAGAAACTGATCGCCGCTTCTTCTGACGACGATGAAGGCTCCAGATGAAAATCAGCCAAAGATTCCGTTCTCCGAGCGTGTACCTCGGCCGACCGAGTCCAAACCTGAAATGAGTCGGAAAATGGCTCGATCTGAGTCGGAGAACATGCCATCCCTTCTATCAGATGGGTGTCTTGCGAACGATCATAATCGGATTCTGCAAATCAGCGATCTAGATGGCTTGGTTCTGAATATGAAAAATGATGGGCCATAAGTGATTGCTGCAACTATTCTCAGACGGCGGGAGCAGTCATTTCTTCATGATCCACTAAAATCAAAATTTCGTTGATCTCACTCAGTCACGTGTCAAAAGTGCCGTTTCAAGCTACAGGCTGACCAATACCTCGAGCTGTCTGAATCACTCGTTCAATTCATTACTTCGCGTTCGAACCATTTTCCCTTCGAAAACTTTGATGGACTGCTGAGCTCGCCGTTCCTTCTCACCGACTTAGCAGCGTTCTCTTTTGCCGTTGGCTGAGCGACCAGGGTCTCGCAAGCAACAGTTTTCTCTGCATCCATGGTGCGAGAACCTGTTGCTCTGTGGACGAAGCTGACCCGATGCCAAGATTATCGACCCAATACATGCGAGGCTGTCTCAGGAGGGCATAATTTTCTCCTGTCCGCAACATGTTCCGCCTGGCTCACCGTTCTAGGAGTGTTCCAGTGTGGAGCAGTTCCACAGTTGCATTGGGCGGGCTGAGGCTCTCCTTGAAGTCTATCTAACTCGTAATACCGCTTGCCCGATGGTATCCAACCTTATCAACGGGAGGGCCGCTGCGTCAGGTCGCTGATAAGCGTCGTATTCTCACGGGTCTAGTACTCTGGAGTTTGTGACAGGACTTGCAAACGAGCTATGCTCATCTAGCCTACCAGGGCTGGCAGGTGAATGCGTCGTCGCGGAATTCCGCAACCTGCTTGTTCTTTGCTCTTCACCACTCAAATGTCTGCATATGAGATTTCCTCCGATCTCTGATCACTCAGGTACAACCAGAATGCCCGGCTCATAGGTGATTTCATTCTGAGTGCCGTTTCACTCGTGGCAAGAAGCGATGTTATCCAACTCCCAAAGGCATCTGATTCCGTCAAGCAGACAGCCAGAGCGCCACCGGGAAATCCGTCGAGTTGGCTCCCGCCTCGAATTCGTTCGTGGTTTGTCGAACAATTATGTAACCCGAAGAGGGATGTACCCCGTGCCATGATATCCCACTCCCCGTCCTCGGGCCGCTCATCCAGTCTGGTCCATTCTGAGCTGAAAACAGAGGAGAGCTCGGGCTCGGGATCGTGAATGAACTCTGAGGGAGTCTAATCAATGCCATACCCATCTCTGACATCAGAGGCTGAGCGATGATCAAAAACACGGACTGTCGAAAATCCAGCCTGTTTATTTATTCTCCGTTTTCACTCGAACAGCGACCCGCTGTTCTGCCGCGGCCCCAAGCCTACATGATTTCTACAGTCCTTGGATGCATGTATAACATTATCAACCATCACCATTCTCAACGTCATTATCTATTATTTTCAGTATTATTTTTGTCTTGAGTGACATAAGTTCATTTTCGATAAATATTAATCTCTAATGCCGAAACCGGTTGTATTTGAACAGTTTTGAATTTTATATCACACTCACGGCGATATGGTGCCCAACCATGTATGCCCATATTGTTGCAATGTTCGAGTCCGGGAGCAGAGGAACCCCCGCAGGTGGTGCCGCTGGTGATGAAAATATATGGGTTCCTTCAAGACCGAACAAACAGCACATCGTCCCCTTACCATCGGCGTTCTTGGCGATGAAGGAACGATTCCTCTCAGTCATTGTTCAGTTCTCACCCTTGCTCAAGCTCTCTAAACTGCGTGTTGTCATTGACTGACTTTCTCTTGTTCCCTTTGCACAAAGAACCCAAAGATTTCGCTAGTCGAAGGCAGAGAAATGGATCGCCCTGTTTCCTACCCCAAGTCATATACAGGTCTAGGATTCTCTCGAGATGGAAGAAAACAGAACTATCTCCCAAATATCTGATACCGATGCAGAATCGCCAGCGAATGGAGATTCTCAGAACAGGCCGCAGCCTGGATGAATCCCGGACTTCAGTTCACCCGTCTTGACGCGAGCCGACGGTAACACCTGCTCGACTGACCGGCAGTCAAAAGAACAAGATGAGTGTTTCTGATGCCTGCGAAGACGCGCACGGGATACGCGCATCGACCATTAAGTTCTAGCATTTTGTCCTTTCGGAAAGGTGCCCTTTGGTTTCGTTTCTTCTCCTAACTCTGTCATACGTAAAGGTCAGACGAAAGAATCTCGACTCTGAACACTCACAGATCTTCAACTACAGGTATGTGTTCATAATTTTTGTTCAATGTGTTTGAACGTGAGTGTGAAGGCTCGTCTGTGGAATGAGTCAGATCCGCTCTCTATTGTCCGAAGGTCCGATTCCTGACCTTGGGGAAACGTGGAACCCCGAATTTTTCACGAACACAAGCTCGAAATCAGAAGAGTACCTGACATGGCGGGAAACATAACGGAGTTGACGTCGGAAATATCAATGGTCTGGCAAACCTCTCTGGGAAAGTTTGTTGAGGAGGAGCCTCAACCAGAGATCAGCAAATCAGTGTTCGTCAAACACTAACAAGACGAACTTCCTCACTCAACGATATTTCAAAAACATTCACCGGACTGGACAGAAAGAACGAAGAACGATTCTGTTGTGTTTTCAACATACATTACATTTGCGGCAAATTCTTTGCAGCTACTCGTATTCTCGGTGCATTCCATTGTATGCTTCATGTGAGTAGCTGATGCACTGAAAAACCTGTCCGTTTCAGTAATTTTACGCGGCTCTTTCCGGATGCCCTTGGACACTGTTGAGATCCTGCATCCGGAACAGTTTTATTTACAGTCAAATTATCACGTTCAAATCTACGAACACGCTTGCTCTCTACAAACAGAAGTGACCCTGTGGTGTCAGGTTATTCGTCCTGGGTGATGGCTCTGTTTGGCCCGATTGTGGGAAATAGACTGTCAAAGGGTACTCTCTTGGCCTAATTCCCCCGGCCCTTGCTCCTCGGTATTTTCGTCATCGTTTGGCGGCAACCTCGCGCTTGTTCTCGTCATCTTCAGAAGCAGCCCTCGGCCTCATCCTTCACAGAACAAAAAATTCCTGCGCTTTCGACAGAACAATGGAACGAACGCAAAATGCAGGGGGAACGCTTCCCGAAACCTTCAGAACGTCTCACACTCGCTGCGGCCTCTCGACTGCTGGTGCTCTTGTTGCTCGATAACTTTTTCACTCTTCTCAGATAAAGGAAGGCTGCTCTAACTTTCACTGAAGGGGCAACTCCGGCAAAATGACGAAGGACAAAACGCAGGAAGAATAGGGAGCGCAAGCGCAAGACCCGAGGGGGGCGACACGGCGGTGGCGGGAGCGAAGCTTTAATTTTGCTCAGCGCGGCTCTGTGCCGAGCTTGCTCCAAACTTGCGATCATTCATCTTACAATCGCGACAACGCACGCAGCGCCTCCCCTATTCGAATTCAAATCCCGGATATTTGATTTTGTGCACTCACAGCGCAAGCTCTAATCGCGAGGCGCTCCGCGGACGCCGGTGTGGAACAGTGTTGTTCCGACAGCGCACCGCCAGACGCTGGGATGCGGTAATTGAGCAGGTGGGGAAACCACTATTGCTCCAAAGCTAGGAAGAACTGATCTCAGGCGTGGGATAGAGAGGGAGAGATATGAAGGCGTTCACTGAATGGAACAGAAAGGAACAATGCACAATCCATCTCTATTACTCAATTAAGTACTACGTCCTCCCCTCCGTCGTAAACATGCAAGCCTGATGAAAGGAGCTCGAAGGATGTGGTGCGAGCCCCCAGCTTCTGCATTCTGGGAAGTCTCCACTGGAGAGTAAAAATTCGAGCTCCCATAAAAGAGCTGTCTCGCAAGCCAAGCACACCTTCCATTCGTTTGCTCTTTTCATTGCTGCAGCCGGCGTCAGCGCCACCTCGAACGCAGTCGCGAACAGCAAACACGAGCAGCGCCCATCCCAAACATGAGGAACAATCCAACAGGCTCAATGCAGAGCCCGACTGTAATGATGGCCGGCTCAAAAGGCGACGTCGGAATCAAGTCGAAGTAGCATGCCGGCATTGTTGGGGAAGAATTCGGAGGGAGGGAAGCATCTATTTCACTCGGTTTATTCGTCTTCGCCGACTCTCGCTTGGCCACCGCGTTCGTGTTCGCGGATAGTACGCGCTGCACTCTTCGCTGATGTGTATCCGTGTAGAGTTTTTCCTTCTAATAACGTGTGAGAACATGTCCGTGTGTTCGAAGAAAGGAATCGGATAGTTCAGGAACATTTGGCACTTCGAGGTGCTGTTTGACCTCGAGACCGATCGTACATTGCGCACACCGAATCCGCCTATGGAGTAACTACGTCTACATCCATTCGTACATCGTCGACTTCCACTAACTAGCTGTAAGGTCATGTAGACAGTTATGAATGAGAGAGCATTCATAACCACCTTTCGTCGATACCTACAACTGGCAAAATCCCCACAAGCTTCACAATATGAACCACTGTTAGTTTCACGACCATCATTGGTCTCATCATTGTTATTGTCATGACATCCGGTAGGTAAATTACCGTTGACTTCGCCGGTCGTTCACGTCACCTAACAGTCGCTGCGTTCCTTCCTCAATAATAATATCACCAAACAATGATACTGTCAAGGTACTCCACGTATCACAAATTTTGGAAAGAGCGTTCAGCCTATGTAATAGAGATATATTACTAACATCCGTCCGCCCGATGGCTGGGTTTCCCGTCATGTGTTCAGCCAGTCAGTTCGAACACCTCCCTTGGATTCTTCCCTTGGATAGCATCCGAGGGAAGCTTTTAGACAGATTCCAGCCAGTACACTCTCCGGGACGAAGGCAATCAGGAAACAACTGACCCGTTCCGAAAACCACAGGTCTCCTCATCGCAATCAGCGGCTGCATGAAGATATACATAGGCTGTATATGCTACGCTTCATCAAATGAGTACTACACACAACCAACAACTGATCTACATCGTCGGCGTGCATAGAAAATTCCGCAATTTCCCGGACTCGTGTCTCATCGCGTTGACGTCACCAAGTTATCGTTATCGTGTATCACACCTTGTCCAGAGAAAGCTGAACGTGATGAAACTTCGCTGGTGATGGCACTATTCCCACGTGTTATTGTTTGAATTCCTCTAAAAAACCAACGAAGTAGGACCATCGTGAACGTGGAGGGCATTCCTTCCCACGGGTTCGGTAGGGTGTCATATGGAAGTGTAGTCTGTCTGTGTGTCTTTGGCTATCAGTCGGGAACTCCGCTCCGATCTGGGAATGACGGCTCGTGGCGGAGGCATGTTGCTTTTCCACGGCATGCGGTCACAACGGCCCATCACGGTGCCCTTAGCGCCATGGAACGCCGTACCGGGCCGTTTCGAGACCTAACGGATCATTTATGTTCAATCTTTGTTTTGGAACAAGTATTCATTCATCAATCAGACGCTGGACTCGAGCGCGCCGGATCATTGTGCAATGATATGGATCAAGGCCCACTGAGCATAACCAAGCGAGCGATATCCGGTATGGTTATCGGAATCTGTCCCGATTTCAGAGAGCTTGATGATACGCTCACTCTCCTTCACCTCAAAACTTGTATTTTGAATGAGGTTCGAAAATCGTAGATCCCTCTCAAATGTTCCGAAGTTCGGAAACCCTTTGGGAAGCTATGTGTGCTCGTTGAATTAGGAGCCATAACCACCCACAATCTCGCAACTCAATTCTTGGGAGGAGAGAACGGATCCTTGGCTCGATGTCGGGGGAGGTGACTATGCTCGAATACTTCATTATTGAACGTCCTAAATCTCGATCATGACTCACGATCCACAGTGGCCCACAGAAGGGTTCTTTGAGCCGTAAGCTGCCGTTACGGACCATTCATGCTTGAATGCCACGAGAAAGCAGCATGCCCAAAGTTCAAGGTCGTCGAATTCATCGGCTTGCTTCTGGCGATGCGGTCAGACGATGCCCAGTTTATACAAGAAACATATATATTAGCGTCGAGTTCGAATAATTTGCTAAGCGTGTGTGTGTGTGTGTGTGTGTGTGTGTGTGTGACGATATTCAGACTCAGAGTAAGCATCGTTCGCCTCCCTGTCGTGGTTGGAGTCTACTAGGTGTTTTTCGTCTCGTGGTGGTTTGGTGACGCTGGTAAGTGGATCCTACGCTGGGTAAATTGGAACATTCACTTCAGATCGCTGACGCAGGAGCTGCTCGTCACCGTCATGATCAAATCGGCATATCGAAAAATCGCTCATGAGGTTGCGACCTCCTGGTGTGAAAGACTCGATGCGATTCTCCACGAGCATCTGCACTATTCTCTCCATAGACTCGATCTCTTTGATTATGCTCTGCTGCCGCCGTGGAATTAGTTCCACCGGCAGCGATACTTGGTCAGTCGGCGCGCGTGAGTTCTCGCGATTGATCGAGCGTGCGCCTCCGAGTTGGAGAATTCCGCGAGGGAGAAAGACATTCAGCTCAAAAACTTGTCGAGTAAATATATCGAGTTTTGTTTTGCACGGTTGATCATTGGGTCCGTTCGTTCGAGAGGCTTGCGTTTGCCACTTTGCTTGATCCCACGGTCTGTGGAGCCCGAGAGAGATCTAATGAGCCGAGGCGATTCGTTCGCTTGTTTCCCCCCAATAAAGACCAGGGGATTAACCCCATCACCTATGCCTTGTCGAAAGCACTTTTCCTCCTCAGAGCAGAATCACTCGAGTCGACGATTTGCTAGGGGGAGAACAAGGGATCAAATGATTTCAATAGCGAGCGTGAGCTTCCCGCGAGCGAGTCACCGAGAGGATTGGCAAGGGAAGGGACCTAGAATAGTGGCTGGCTAGAGATATTCATTGCTGTCAGCTGCAGCTTTGGCTCATGGCCGGCCGCGCGGTCGACTCCGCGGGGCAGGGTGCTGGCTTAACTCGAACAAATGCCGCTAAATCCTGAGCCTAATCCCCTTTGTGTTCGCTGTCCGCCTCATCTCGAATTCATCCATCTCCCAACCGGTAGAATGGCAGGTACCATGACCCGATGTTGAACGCAACCTTGCCCACCATCGAAGAGCAGCGGGGGAAATTCACGAAAATTGGCTGGTGGAGACGCCGCAGTCTAGGAATTCGACCGCGTTCCAGAGACAAATGGAGAGAACTTCGATTGGATTGTAACTGCCAACAGGGATAGTTTTTTGCTTCCCCCTCGCTGCTAACGAATGGTTCTGCCAATGCTGCGGATGCCCTCGTTCCCGCAGCTGCTGCCACTTTTCCCGTTCTTCATCGGAGTGCTTGAGAGGATTTGCGCCGTACCGACGAAAAGCGCGGGCGCTCACACGGACCTCAGAGACGCAGAAAATAGCTGACATTCCAACAAAAGGCACGACATAGATAAGCTCTGCTCCAACAGTAGCAGAAGGGCGGGTCGGGCGAGGCACGGCTTGGCCTGGCCTCACTCGCCTGTTGAACGGGACAGAAAGACAAAATAAAAGGGAGGAGAATAATTGGACTAAGTTGAAAGAACGAGATCGGGAGAAGGAGCGAGTGCGGGTGGAGAGAGGAGGAGGAGGAGTAGGGAAAAGGATTAACCGAGCATGGCGAGCGCTCAATTAAAGTAACCCCGATTCCTCTGTTTTGACGTGTGCCATTTACATGACAGTATTCGGATGTAGGTTCGACGAAAGTTGGCATTGCACAGCGCATAGCACAACGGGTTCACTGTGCTGTTGATGTAGCAGAGACAGTAGGCGAAGTTCCACAGACCTTGAGGAATGCAATTCTCGTCGCCTCCGCAAGGACTCAATGTCTTGATGAGCACGAGAACATTGTACGGTGTCCAAGTGACTATGAAGGCCAACAGGATGGCCGATAGTGTTTTGGCGGCCTTGCGTTCCTGTTTGCGTTCTTGATGCTTCCGTTTTTTCTTGGGCGCTTTTTTCGTCGTTCCCGTCGTGACCAATCGGTTGTTGAGAGCGAGTCGTTCCCGGGTGCTGATGGTTGTCGTACCCGTTGTCGAAGCCATCATCGCTTTGGCTTGCGGATGCGGTGCATGCAGGTGTTGTTGCTGCTGCTGCTGCTGTTGATGATGATGGTGGTGTTGGTGACTGGTACTCGTTAGCGAGGACAGGTTCTGTCGCACGACGAGAGGTTCCTCTTCGAGAATCATTCGAATCGAGGGTTGCGATGCTTCACCGTCAACATCTACGCTGTTTTGTGTCGGAAGTCGGATAAGGATTGTGTACACGGAATCGCTAGAAAACGACCTGGCTGAAGTGCTGGCTGACTTTCCGCGGCAACTGTTCAGGCTGTTCATCCCCGCGGTGGGGTCACCGCTCGCTTTGGCGGAGCCGGCCGGAAAACTCGCCACAGCGCCCCGTTCGGTGGCCTGCTTCCGAATACTTTGGCCTAAAGGCTTGAATTGAACGTCCGTCCGGACCGGGGTCTCGGCCGAAGCGGGAGTCTGTGCACTGGGAGAGCCATGACTCGAGCCAGAGTCGTCATCACGGTCTATATTATTATTGGGCTGATGCGCGTTGGGGTTCGTTTTACACCACGATAGAAGCATTCTCTTGAAGCGTTGACGAGGGCGCATTTCTCTCGACGTCGCCGACCGAGGCGGCGTTTGAACTCGGCACAGAGAGCCGGGCCCGTTGGGATCGGCTGACGAAGTGGGAAGGTATTTACATGTCTCTACGTAGAGGCTGCTGTTCTTGCGGAAATCAGCATCGTCGTCCCGACTGCTCGTAGACCTTTTACTGCCCGTGCTCGGGGGCGGGGGCTTCTTGCCGGCCTGAAGGTGCGTAAGATCTCTCTGTCGTTTCTCGGTTTCTCTCCAGATTCGCCAATACAGGATGCACATGATGCACACTGGCACGTAGAACGCCGCCAGCGCTGTGCCGAACGTAATATAGATGTTCGTTTCTAAGAACTGAATATAGCAGTCGCCCTCTTTCACCGAGCGCTTGCCTTCAATATACGGCCAGGCGTAGATCCACGGCGGCCATAGTAACAGCGATATGAGCCACGCCGACGCGATCATGATCGCCGCACGACGGGTCGTCCGTCGGGCTCTGTATGTGAGTGGGCGTGTAACCGAAAAATATCTATCGAACGAAATGATCAACAGATTCAGTACGGATGCGTTACTGGTTAAGTAGTCCCAGGCGAGCCAGGTGTCACAGATGAACGGGCCGAGATGCCAGTAGCCGAACAGCGTGTAGTAGGTGAACAGCGGCATCGATATGATCCCTATCGAGAAGTCGGCGATGGCCAAGCTGAGCAGGAAGTAGTTTGAGATCGTCTGCAGCTGCTTGTCCATCTTGAAGCTGATCATCACCATCAGGTTGCCGACGATTGTGATGAACGAAAAGAATCCGCCGAACAACACAATGAGAAGAAACTGCAAATTCGTGTGCGGCATCGCTCCCGCGTACAGCGTGATCGTTTCGTTCGCAGAAGCTCCGAATCCCGCCTCATATGTCGCAGTGGAAATGTTGTCGTCCAGTCCGAGCGGGTCGCCTTCGAACGACGAGTCGTCCTTCCCGCCGCCGGCGAGGTTCGACGAGTACAAGGTGTTGCGGTACGCATCCTGCCAAACTCGAGGAATGTTGTACAGAACCGTTGACAAACCCAGCTCAGCCGACGGAGACGCTAGAGGACCCCGACTCATCTTTTTCTTGATCCTGGTCGTCGCGGGTTCGGCAGGGCGGCTCCGTTGCTCCGCGATTCGAGAGTCCGCCTGGGACGACGGAGGCAACGAGTGGTGGAGGATTGACGGAGGAGAAGGGGGAGGAGGCCACCACGTCGGCAGGGGTGCCAACGACGACGACACCGAGGACGACACCAGCGACCGATCAGGACTGCTAGCACCAAAGTCTCGACTGCGGCTGCCTTAGCATCCATGGCGAACAGTTACCTGCAACAGAATCAGAGAAGGACTCGTATACGAATCGATCTGGACTGACATTGAACGACACTGAGTCAGCAAGAAAAGCGAGATCTGTGAGCAGACTCTGAAGGAGCTCCGAACTAGCCTGGGAAACATCTGCAGCTAACGGAGTCAGCGAGGAGCTTGGTCGTTGCCTCCCTAAAATTAGCATGCAAACTCCCTGCAGTGACAGCGAGCCAGGCCGGCGTTCGTGTCCTCACACGCCAGGGTGGATTAAAGTTGAAGGTAGCTCCCACAGTTTTTGTCCATCTCTTGTTTGTGCTAATCTGCTGTGAACAACGGAACTGAAGTCCCAACAAAACATAATCCCCGGGCATTAACGGAACATTCCCGCAACACGGCGGCAACAAGATTCATGCCCGCGATGACCTTGTCGAATTTTGCGTTCCTCTCGATATGGGATTGCGAGGTTTTTGCGACGTCATCAAACTCTGCTTCGATCTAACCCATGTCGGAGTGATGGCCTTCGGTTCCGTGTTCCCAAGCAGCGAACGCCAGCTTCGAATATGACCGAAGTTATTACGACTCCATCAAGTATTTTCTCTCGATGCGAGCTCTTTCTTCCCTCACCACGACTCTTCCATTTTCTCACGCTCATGTGACCCTCCTCTCGGCAGAATCTATCGGAATTACTTCCAGGGCGATACCCTGCTCACCGGGGAGAAGAAAACTAGGAGGTGAGGATGGCGACTTGACGGCAGTCGGCGGTGGTCAGCGGAGGCCGTGGTTTCGGAAATATGTCACAAGATTGACGTTTTTCCGAAATGCAAATGCCAACGTCGTCTCGATCACCAGACGCCGCCCACGGCCTGGCCAGGAGTCTCGCGACTGGCTACCCGTGGCTCTGAACTCGGGAAAATTCTGAATCATCAATAGGTGCGACAACCTCCCTCTATCTTCTCCCCATGCGCCCCAACGCTTTCCCCTCCTACGACTGAATCTGGGGAGTCAAACTGAAACGCGACGGAAGGGATGACAGCGGCGCGAAAAATCCGCGAATCCGGTCGCCACCAAGCGGAGTCAACCGGAGTTCGAGTCAGTCGAACGACGAACGGAAAAGTCATGAGTTAATTGACGTAAGCAAGGTAAGCTGCTGATGAGAGTCACCTTAAGCTGAAGTCTAATTACTCTTTCCGCGATGCTTAACGCCGGCAAGCCCCTTCGAGCTACTGCTCGTGAACCGGGCGGCGTCTAAGTGGATTTAGCAAAGCTAGCCATGCATCAGCCCCGGGCCATAGCCCCTCAGAGCGCAACTCGACGAACGAATTCTCACCATGGATGCAACACGGAGTGCAAACAAGATCAATCCGAGCAACAACATTGAGAACAACGACACGGAGAACAACACTGCGCAACCGGCTCCGGCTGCGATTTGAATCAGCGCCCGCCACTGGAAAGCTGCGAAGAGCTGCCCTCCTCGTGTTCGCTCGTTAGAATGCGAGCCCTTCCTCCATCATTTCGAGCTGAACGAGCGTGGCGCTTTTTTCCATGAAAACCACCGTCAGCACGAGCACGAGTTCGACGTCCCGACAGGATCAGCTAGTTTTTCCGTCGAATCAGAAACCCTCTGCTCGAGAGTCTCGGGCTTGTGCCCTGCAAGGATTCAGCGAGTCGGGCTTTCGGGTAATCGACGCTTAAGCTGTCAATTAATATCTCCGGGAGTAGCTTGACCCGACCCGCTTCTGATGGTTGTCCGAGTTCCGTTCCCAGCCGCCGAGAGCTCCTTGTGAGTGTTCAACTGAATGCCCCAGCTACTGCCAGTTATCGATGCGGGATTTTGACCTGAAGGGCCCTGACTCAAGAGATGAATAAAACATCACGCGTCCGCATTCAGCGGCATTCAAGTCTCCGCGCCCCTTCCAGCCTCGGGTGGTTCCACCTGGGAGAGCTCCAATTGAGGAGCCTCGTTCCAGATGATGCGTTACAATCTGTATAGGATCGAATTGCAATGGCGACGAACCGACGATTTTATCTGCTCTGTGGAAGACAACAGCCACGGCCGAGGGAAGTTGCCCACTGCAATCGCCAAATCGTCGTTCCTGGATCCACAAGGACGACGTCTCCTCGGCGCAGACCTTCTGACGCCTCGTAAGTTCTCCGGCCGTTGGATCAGACCCCCACTCCGGAGAAGCAAGCCTTGCCGTCCGACTCGACTGAAGGCTGGTCACTTCGAGCGTCGATGGCCCTGCCGAGTGAGTGAGTACTGGCTCACTCGCTCCCTAGGCTCGGTCTTTTCTCGAGAACGAGTAATAAAACTGTCCATCTGTCGGGGCTCCGGCGCGTTCATCCCTATTTCCTTTCAAGCCGGGGCGCCAGCTCGCTGGCCGGCCGTGCGGGCGGCCAGCCCGCCTGCTCGTTCCCTCCGCAGCCGTCCAAGCAACCACCGAACAGTTTTGCCTGCTCGTTCTCTGATTCGGAATCGTCGATATTTATAACCGAGGTCCGTGATGGATCTCGTCGATCGTGCGCGTTAAGCAGCTCCTCTACACCGCGTCTTCAGGAGCATACTGCGAGACTGTTGGATGGTTCCAACAACAACAGCGCGCTCCACCGCCTCTCACCGGGCATCTTTGACCGCGATGCACAACAGGTTGCAGAACCGGATCAGGCCAGAGGAAGCGATCACGCCTCCCAAGTGCGTCACAGTTCTCCCGGGGTTCAAGCCGCGGAGAAAATTCCCTGCTCCGGCCTCTCCGAAGAAAGCGACGGCGGCCACCGTGTGAATCGGTTAGGCCGTGTAAGTATCGACCGAGCGATCGACTCACTGCGGTACGTCCAGTCACCGCGACGTACAACAGGAGTATGACGCCGGCCTACTTGAGGCTGACTTGACGCGGCGGCGCGTATGGATTCTCGCCGGGACTCGGATCTTTTTGGAAGGAGCTCTCGCTCCGACGGCCGCAGTCGCGCTCCGCCAAATGGGATATTCTTCACCCCCGGCTCCGTCTCGCGGTTTTCAGTGGGGGAATATGTTCATTCCGTTCGACTCGCAACACGGGCAAGGTTCTCCGTGCTTGCCGCCGACAGCGGTAGCAGAGGCAGCACCGGCAGCCCCCCGCACCGCCGAGCCGTCGTATCTGACCCATGCCCCAGAACCCTGTTCGGATCTCCACGCCCCCGAACCGAGCGGGCTGGCTCTCGCTCCCAGCCCGAAATAGTTCATAGACTGCTTTTCGGGAACTGTTCCCACTTTCAGACTCCCAGCCACACCGTATTCTCACAGCCCACCCGTCCAGATATCCGGCTCTCTCTAATAAGTTCCTTGTCGTTCGCTCATTACATTGCAGAGTCGACGGCAGCAGTTTTTCTTCCCTCCCCTCGCGCTGCAGCCGACTCCGTACGCATCACAAGTGAACGCCGGCTCCTCTCGGAAGCCCCAGAGAGCTTCTCCAGGGCCGAGAGCTCGTACGGTGTCACACGGGCAACGCGTCGCTCCGTTTTCGGCCGCCTGCTGCTTGAACGACTGATCTGTTAATGCACGCGAAACTTCGTGGATCATCGGCTCTCCGGGAGGAGGGCGCTCCTCTACAGCGGGCTCGATAGAATTTGTTCACTTTCCAACCAATCCTCAGGCGAGGTGGTTCGAAGCTATCGCCGACATGAAAAATGGAAAGTTTCGGGTTCTCTCCGCGTGGACAGCCGAGCCCGAGGTTCTGTCTAATTGAACGCGGAGCAGCGCGGGCTTCCCATCTCGGGCAATCTCAGTCATTGAGAGAGGTTCCGTTCGAAATTTCGAGCGCGCAAATTCATTTTTCGGAAGCTTCGACCTATAGTGACAACGACGGCCGCGAACGCAACGGATTCGCTGCTCCGTTGCGATTTTGCTTCGCTGTTGCCGACAAGGGTGCGAACGCTTGCGCCATCGGGCTGGCAGACAAGCACGTGGAAAGGAGTGGGAAGTTTCGTTGGATGGCCGCGAAACGAGCAGCAGGACACGACGACAGGCCCTACCGCCGAGTTTCTGAGCTGTTGCGGTTTTTGGTTGCTCACAGCAACTCGGAGGCAGTTCTGCGTTGATTACAGGCACTCCTCACGCCGTTAGCCGTTTATTGTACGTCAGTGACCGGAGCATGCATTTCGGACCTGCGGACATCCCGCGAAGTGGGGCGCGCTACCGAACGCGTTCCTCTGGATGACATGGAATCGGCTCGATTCACGAACCCATCGGTCGTTGTTGTAACTCTTCAAAGCCATGGACTGCTCTGGTTTCCCGCCATGATGATCATGAGCGTAATCATCGATGCCGTGCCGTTCGGGATCCACGGCCGGCTGCAGACATCGGAGACGTCAATGATGATGATGGCGACGATGTTTTCGTCAACGCGCCCGGAGCAACTTCGATTTGCATTCAAATGAAGAACCCCGGCGGCGCGGGAGAACAGATCAGCTCGCTGGCGACGACGCGATGCGGGAATGCCTCTTGATGAGTCATCCTGCCGAGGGAAAAACAACCACAGCAAATGGAAGAAAAGAGTTGAGGACGGTAGGAAGGAAAGAAAGGATCAACTCGGGCGCAGAACGAGAGAAACGCCGGAATGAAAACAAACCTCTCATCGGCTTGCGAGAGTTTTTCTCCTCTGAAGAATCATTCCGGAACCCGTGTCACAACGGATTCTCGCCCGCTCCAGTCGTGCGTGCAAATTCGAGAAACGGCCGTGCACACTCCCGCTGCGAACATTTCTCCGTATTAGGAGCGGGAACGAGCCGATCGTGATGGTAGGGAATCGGGAATCTCTCGACTCCTGTATACAGGTCTCGTGTTGAGTCCGGGCTGTATTTTCTCAATATAAAAGCCCCAAATTATTTCCAACCTGTCGCCACCGAAACCCTCCTTAATATTCTCCAACGCGGCTTCGATATTATTAAAACTTGGCCTCAAACGAACCGAACTAGCTCCCGGCAGGTTGCTGGTCAGAACGCGACCTTCCTCGAACGACTTGCTTGCAAATATGTACTGAGTATATTTACTCCGCGATTTGAGGCAACGTCAAAAATAATTCCCGTGTGTTCCTAGGAGCGCAGTCGAAATTCCCGCATCAGAGCTCCTCCTTTCTGCTATTTGGAGGAATCTAGACGCCGCGATGCGACGCGCAGCGTATGATCCGGTTGCATGCGGCGGGACAGTTCGCGGGTGACGGTTCTCCGCACCGATAACGTGCACGGAATTCCTTGTGGTTCCGCGATGCCAAATAGAGGAATGTCGAATTACTGCAGCACCCATCACAGCAGTCGTCGGCCAGAGCGTCGAAACTCTAAACTGAGCGTTTACAGTGCAATGAGGTTTGCGAATCTCGTCGCCGCCGTCGCTCGTATGAATGACGTTCTGCCATCAACCTCGCCTGACGCCGACCGCGGGGAAGCGCCCCCGTCTGTGCTCTGTCACTCGAAACGTCCTTTCCAGAATGCGGAGGCAGATATGCGGATGCATCTCCGGCTGAGCTTATCAGGAAGCACAGGGAGATCGCGGAGACAGGAGCGCTTGACTTGACACCGCCTCCTCACTCGTTAATCGCGTTGAGCATACTTTCAATGTGCGCCGAATCGCGAAGGAGTCCCACGGCACCATAGTGCAATACGCTTCGAGGGAGTAGCTGTTCTAGCAGAGGAGTAGCAGAGAATATGAGTATCGGGAAGGGCGCTGATCTCGTTTGAATCGGAAGCTGCACCGTGGACCGGCAGCGGGATACAGCGCAAAAAAGCTCGGGCATCTCATCTCAAGTTATCAAAACGAGTCGCACTAGACGAACAGAACTCAGGGAACTCGTTCGACTGTTGCAAAGTCAGCTCAAAGCGACCCTCGTTGTCCTCTGTCGACGGACAATATGTCAGGATCTCGGCAGCCTTCGTTCGCTTGCTGAACGATTCCGTGGTACCAATCGCATGAGGTCAGGCCAACGTCGCGCAATCACAGAGAGATGGGGAGCGACATGCGAGTCGGGGTAACGCGGTACTCACGTAGGAGGGATGCTCAGCAACGAGTTGAGCATCGCAAAGTTGCTTCATGTGTTCTGTCGACGTTCACGTCTGTCAATCGGCACGCGCGTTCACCTCGGAGCGAGCTTGCTCGTCTCTGCGAAACGGGCCTTTTCGGCCGAGGAGAACATTCCTCGGCTGGGGTGAATTGATGAAGGACAGACGGAGGAATGAAAATTGCATCCAGAGCGACATCGAACACTTGTGCTCCGACTCATTTCGTGATTGATTTGAGGATGCTCAGAGCAGCGTCGAGGTATCCTTGTGCAACAGGTCGATCACTCTGGGCTGAATCTCGATCTCAAGTTTCACCGGTCTCCCGGGTGGCCTGATCTAATCATATCATAGACCTCGGGGCCGGATCGCCGGTGCAGCTCTGGCGGTTTCATCGTGAAACCTTATGTAACTCTCCGCGATAACGGTCAGATCCCTGAAGCGGATTCGATAGAGCCTGACTTAACCATCGATCCCGGCCAAAGAATGCCTCGTATACAGATGGTCGTGAACGATTTCCAGAAGGCGTTTGTTGAACGGTTCAATAGATGGATGCAATTGGACCGGAATTCGACGCCACTCTCTCTCTCTCTCTCTCTCTCTCTGTATATCAAGCAAGTCGCGATCATTGCGAGTCCTCCCGCTGTCTTCTGTCATGTCCTCAAGATTGGGCGCTACTCTTGAAGCGGAAAGCTGCGCTGCCGAGCTCATGTCAGCTCCGGATCTGGTCGATTATAAATACGATTTTTCCGACTCGGAGCCCCTGCGCCCGAGCGCCAGGGAGCCCACGGATCGTTAGAACGATTTTGGAGCAGCTTCTACAATGAGGCCGTTGCCCTGATTCCACTAATGGATAACAGAGCTCTGTCGATTCGCTGGACTCCGCGTATCAAGTTCTCGTAACGTCCCGTTAATTTTTTGCGGCGGCGACGATTGCCTCAATCGGATCGCTCCTCCGCCGGGCAGAAAGGTGCTGGAGTCACTTGAGCTTCCGGTCCTCGCGGGCAGCTCCGCGCCGCTGCGGCGCTCTATTCCCGGTCGGGAAGGAGAACCAGGACATCATGAGGAATCGGTGAGATATAGCGGCCAGGGAAGCGCGTAACTTCCTACGGCGAGAGGGAGGCGGGCATTATTGCCGTAGGAGTAAGCGACGTGGCTTTGACGGAGCGTCTGCCGGTTCGTCCACGAGCTCATCGTCCCCTCTGGCCGCAGGGCGAGCGTCCGCTCCAGTTCACCCGCCGCTGTCCGCTATTGCGGTCGCCAAGCTGCGGATAGTCGGCCTGGCTCGCCATAGACATAATGTTTATGTTGCTAATATCCTCTGAATGCCCGCTTGCTCGCCCACCTGACTGCCTGGCAGCCTGTTTGTCCGCTTGTTTGCCTGCTGAAGCTCTCATTTATAGGGGCGTTAGCTACGCCTGCCCTACAGCTCTAGTCAAGCGGCTGCACTCGATCATCGACACGCCTGACAACGTTGGATGGGAATTCACGCAGAAACAAGTGGCAGGACGCCGAACAGCACAACTTTGCGAGGAAATCGGTCACCGGAGCTCGCGTGCGAGCAGACATTTCGTTCGGTCGAATCTATCCGTAGAGTCGAGTGTCCCACTGGTCGGTGAAGTTTTTCTCTGTCGCAGGATTTCCCTCCAGGATGGGAAAGCCGACATGAGCGGGTGTCCCTACGGACGGAGTGGTGGAACAATCGCGTAATAAGTGCCGCGAGCTCCGGGCGCCATTATGCCATCCGGCGAGAAGGCTGCGAGTGACCGGACATCGTGGCGAGAGGCCGGCCTTCGCTCATTTCTCAGACTGCCCGAATCCGACTCCTTCGAGGCTGCGTTCGCCAGCGATCTGGCTTAGCACCATTCGGTCGACAAAGGAGGATCCTCGACAAAAATCACTGATTACCGAGATGTATTAAGGAGAGAGTTGTTCCGAGAGTTTTTCCCGCCTATCTATTCACCTCAACTGTTTTATCAGCGATTGAGATCTCACTCGACCATGCCGTGGAGAGGCAAGAGCCGACGCGAGGCCTAGCGACATTCTACCCGCTGTTCTGCTGGCCCGCCGGCTGGTTGGCCGGCCTGCCTTCCGCGCTCTTACACGACGACAGACAACTGTCCTGAAAAGCGGCCTCGTGAAAACAGGGCGGCTCGGCCGAATCCACATGTCGGCCCGTTGAAGATAGCATCCGTCCGACTCTGTCAGCGCAGATGTCAAAGAGCTCGTTCCGGATGGATCAAAGGCCAAGAAGCCAGCTGCAATGGGCCTGAAAGACTTGAGCTTCGATGCGAGGATTTCATACAGTTGTATATTCGCGGGGAACTACTGTCGAAGCACGCCGTTACGGTGATCCAAGCGTTCGCGCGAGCGGCCGAATTCAGGGGCATATGAGACCCTCTCCGAACCCGAGCCGTCTCCGCGAGTGCCCTGCAAGGCATGTGGGCGCATCATTCAATCCGGGAAGAATAACCGAATTAATCATGAGATTGGAGTTGATACCCTGTCCCGAGTGCTCGACGTGACGTTTGGAGAGCCCGGAATGCTCTCAAGACAAAAGGAAATTGATTGTCGCGGAAGGAGTTTGACAGATTTTGTCAAAGCCGCTCACAAAGTTCCAAGACTGATTGCGACCGAGGCGATTAGCGGAGGAAGGGCCGCGCACGCAGGCAGGCAGGCACGTTGGCTGCGAACGAATCGGGCCGCAGAAGCTGGGGCAGGTTGGGAAGGCGTGCGCACTCTGAGGACGTCGAGGGCTGAGAACGGAGCCCGGCACGGCGACCACTAGTGTACCAGCATCAGCACCAAGGAAGTATGGTTGTATTTTTGTTGACGAGCCACCGATACTGCGCCACAGGCCACTCGCTCGGGCGCAAGACGCAAATAGAATTGTCACCGACAGGACGTTCTAAAGCGGGCGTCATCAGCGCGCCATCCTGTGCGAAGCCCAGCAGCGGCCGCTCAGAGGGAATCCCGTGCTTCGTTTGCCTACAGAATAATCCACGTATATCGGAAAGCCACTCGACTGCTCGCTCGGAAATGAACATCTAGGACTCCGCGAGAGCGAAGCTCCAAGCAGCTGTGCGCGGATTGTCGCCGTTCGTCACCCAGTCTGGTCGACTGACAGGGCGGGAAGGAACCCTGTGAGCTGGCCTGGCCAGATTGGGAGCACAGCAGATTAGAAATCCAGTCGGCGGGCAAGGTGACTAGTTGGCGAGGAATAGCGTTTAAGGTGACACTGCAAATCAAGCCCGGCACAGCGCGTATCAAGCGAACTGTGGACGTAGACAGACGCAGAGGCCTTCGCAGAAAGTGCTAGCCGGTATCGGATGTCTCCCGGGGCCCACGCTTATTTATTCTCCGTTTTCAGCAGGCTAGCGAACCTGGATGCGACGTTGCTTTGGGTGGCCGAGTCTCTACCCAACGGCTGCGGCGGTTCAGCAGTTTTGCGGGCCACCCTTGGAGCTGGAGAATAGCGAGCGATGGACAATGCAAACGAGGAGCGCCAGGCACCGGAAGAAAGCTACCGGACGGCCGGATCGGCTGAGAATTGCGGGATGCTTGCTATCGAGCAACCACAGTTTCCATTCGGCGCCGGTGACGTCGCGTCTGCCCGGAGTTTCGAGAGAGCCCGCGGGCGTCCATGAGGAAACCCTCTCGCGACAGCTGATTCGGCCAAAATCTGCTTCTCGGAAAAGGTCCAACAGCCCACCTTCGTCCCGGCCTTATGAAGTCCTACGTAAGGGAGCCATGGAAGCCGGCTTCATAACAGTTCCGGTGTTTCTCTCTTCCTCCGTTCATTCATCGGGTGCTCCTGTCGATCCGGTTACCCTGGAGTGCGGTCATCCTCTCCATGGGGCCCGATGGACGCTGGCCATATGAACAGCAGAGCAGCTGATCGATAGAGGAATATAATGCTTCGGAAACATTTCTTTGGAGCTCAGTGCAGTGACAAAAAGCTCCGATGGAGCCGGGAAGCTCTTGCGTTGGCCAGGGCTCGGAGTTATGTTGCCTGTTCGTTGGCCGCCCGCTCGAGTCTCGATTCTCTATCAGGGCGTGGATTCGTGGAAGGAATCGAACGAGCCAGCGGACCAACGCCCCGACCAGAAGGGTCAACCTGCTTGACTGCCTGCGCGCTTGTTTACCGTTCGGCTACTTGCTCCGCCGCCTGTTTTCCCCCACCCGGCATCCGGAACCCGGGTCGAGAGTGCGGCTGCAGCAGCAGCACGAACGGTCAGTTCAGCTCTCGGAGCCAGTTGCCCACTTGCTCGGAACAAACTGCTCTCCCTGGAGGACGCGTCAAAGGACAACGCCGCATAGAACGCGACGGGCAGCGAGCTAGTAAATACGCCTCTCAGGTTGGTTGCTGGTTCGGCGGGCGGAGTGCAGTCGTGCCACGATGACAACAACAGCGAGCACTTCGTCTCTACCTTTGCTTCTGTTTGTCTTTCCCGAGACACTTGCGCCGTGATCTCAAATTACCGTTGCTGAATGAGTAGGCGAGCGGCTTCGCGGCTCACGCGACCGCTACTCCCCGCTCGTTCGCCCGCCTCCGCTGACTCAACGTCAGTTTGTACTCGGAATTGGTCTCCAGCGCAGGTTTCCAAACCGATCACCCGCTCCTTTCTGGCAGCCAGGATGGGCCGAGCCCGGTGTATGTGCAGAGTAGCGAGGAGGAGAACAGGGCGAAGTGCCGACGGTCGCACAGTTCTACAGATCCTTCGGGCATGGAGATCCGCGACACTGTGCTTTCAGCCGGGAGCCGTGGGTCAGGAATGCTATGGAGGTGAGCGATTCGAGCCAGTATTGGGTGATCCTGATCCGTGGGAAGATCGACGAGTTCTGGAATATGGGAGCCCAGGAAGACAAAGGGAAGGAACGAAACAGCCGAGAACAGGGAAACGATCGGCACCCCTCGTAACATATGACGGGCCATAAATACGTGATTCCCTCCACGCTATTGGGTTCTTGTAAACGCTTGATTCCTTCGCGAGGCGATCGCAGGTCCAGGATCGGAACGCAACTTACTCTAGCGCCAGTGTTACCAGCTGCACGAATGGAAAGACCCAATATCTAACAACAGCCGCACGAAGTGTACACGCAATCATGGTATACTAATAGCAGCTGCCGGCTCGTCCTGGCGGGGATCGAGCAGGTGTACGACAGACTCGTCCCTTGAAGTATCATCGGTCTCGCTGCCGTCTCCTTCTATCGCTCGTATTCCGCGTGGTCAAGCGGCCCGCTCGCTCCTCGTCGATGGGAACGAGACAAGTGCTCTCGAACTTCATCAACAATCAAGGTTGCCTCATCGCGACGCAGGAATGCCTCCTCGTCGGTATCAGATGCCGAATCGATGCATCGACTCACACTCAGCCACCTGAGCCGGTTATTGTGACCGTCGGGAGATAATTGATCGCTGCGTTCGACACCTCCATTTCGGGAATGACTGATCAGGATGTTCTATCAGCGTTCGGCGATTCTTTCACTGATGCAGTTTCTTGGCTAGCGAGGGAACGGGCGGGCTGGGGGCGACGCTCAGCCTCGAGCTCTGTGTTTGCCACTGCGATGGCGTCTGTCCGCGCGGCTCCTCTCCGGACCAATATCTTGAGAGCAAACACCAAGCCTGCATGCGACAAGTTGGCCATGTCCGGTATGACGTGTCTTTGGCGCCCACGCACGCATCCGAGCACGCATACTTACACGCGAGCTCACAAAGCCACGGCAAACGCAGAAGGGATAGATTGCGCTTTGGACAACAAACCCAGGCTAATGACGATCTGCGGTCCGCTGCCAACGATCTGACAGTATCGTGAATGTCGCCATCACAAATGTCTGCAGAGGAATCGCGGTGGTCCCCACCAACATTCAAGGGAGAAGGGTGATCAGTGTTGACGACTCAGGAGTCAAATTGCACACGGGAGTCTTCAGAGGCTCCTCAGGGTACTCGACGGCCATTGGGAGACCGTTTCATGAACGAAGCTATATTGATTGATGATTTGCTCTTGGGTGATGGTGGCAGCACCTTGATCGGCGGAAGAAGTCTTGTCTAGAAAACCAATTATGCGTTCATCTCGAGAAACGTGCCGAGCCGAGGGAGCATGGTATACCAACCCGATGAAACCGTGGATCTGATCGGATGACGCTCCAAAAATGATTTGAAGCCTCATTTGCACTCCCCGTGTGTCATATGAGACATTTAGCATGACGTTATCGTAGAATGACGCTTTCGCCCATCTCGAGCCGCCGACAGTCAAAAACTCACGATTCCCGATGTCGGCTGGCCCGACCGACAAGCCCGACAGGTTTCACATCGAGTTGCAGTCCGCTGAACCCACTTGTGATTCCAACCGAACGGCTCTCTTTCCCTCGAGGGTCGACTTCAGAGAGACCGCTACGCCTGAGCGGAAGCGTGCGTTGTCTCGCTAGAAGACCAAATCTTTCCTCTCGAGGGTGCCCGAATAGGCCCCGGAGTCGGGGAGCCAAAAGACGCCGAAGCTCACCGGAGACGCTTCCAGACGAACATAGCCTCCTCGCGAAACGACTCACGGTCGTGATCCTCAGCTACAGAAATGGACAGAAGCGATGAGGAGAATATGCTAGCCCCTCCTGCACCTGTATTCGGACGTTACCTGGTGCCAGGCTTGTGTCAAGTGCTTACACGCTAACTAAAGCCCGCGATTCGTGTGTTGAGCCCTGAGCCGAGGAGCCGTAGCTCATTCCGAATAATTGACCACCGAACCGTGCTGCGACTGACGTCAAGCGCAAATTCTCGTTGGATCACAGCACAGCTTCTCATCTGGCTGGACGCTGCATGTATCATCTGATCTCTCCTGCGCAAAGATCTCCAGCGTCCACTGGACCTCCTGCGGCCGTGAGTGGTGTGGGCTACTGAAATAGCGACGCACTACGCATGTTGTCCTCTCCGTTCTCCTCTATACCCAGAATCACGAAACATCCCTTAGCTCGATGAGGGAACGCTGGAGATTCATCCCTCCGTCGTCATGTCGTTGGGGAGCTCCGCCTGGATTCAAGCTAAGCCAGGATCAACTCCGTTGAAAATTAGCTTATTGAATTTCACCGTCCCCTTGTGTCTTGCCCCGATCAACAGCTCTGAACAATAGAGCGAGCAAGTATGGGAGTAACCTAGTATGGGAGCGAGCTTTCCGCCGCAAACAAGAGACTGAGCTGGCTCGCGCTCGTTCTACCTAGCAACGAAATAATGCTTGAGACTGCTCTGACGAATCTTTCGTCCACTCCTGTCGCTCCAAATTTTCGCTCCGTTGTCCTGGAGCACCAGCAGCAGCGGCAACCATTCAACGGCAGCAAAATTATGGCCGCTTCCCAGCCACCGGTGCGCGAAGCCGCAAATAGAACAACGAGGGCTGATGAGAATCCACCGCAGCAGACGAGCAAAATCTCATGCGATTGCTCTCAGGAACTTCAGAATGAGGCCAGCTAACTCTGGGCCATGCACCTCATTCCGACTCCATTGTTCGGGCCTTGGCTAGCGCAGGCACTCACGAGCAGCCAACCAGACAGTCAATCAGAGGCTCGAGATATCAGCCCCAAGGATCGCTCTGCGTCTCGGAATCGTTCCCCATTGACGAATCAATTCCGACAGCTTATCGTTCGGACAGCGCGGAAATCACTCGGGTGGACCTTGAGGATGCAAACCCCACGTAACGTCTTCCGTGGATTGTCCGGTTTCCCGGACACAAAGACAACCCGCAACCTCAAGCGGAACCCGCGGCTGAGCTCTTCAATCTGAAACCGATAATTGAAAGCCGCGCGAGACCAAAGCAGAAATGACTGATGAGCGCTGGGAGAAGACTCTCAAAGAGTCTTGAAAAAATCGCTCGAGCCCAACACACGAACACGAAAATAGCTGGAGCCACATCCGCCCGATCTGAAGAGTTCCGAAGTTTCCCCGCCACGGCAAGGAGCTGCGTTCGAAAAGTCAGGGCCTCCACAGGCTCCGATGAGAGATTCCAACGAGACTCGGAGCCTACGCTCCGATCCCGATTTTGTTGAAAGCGAGGTACCGCTCCGAAACGGCGGGTGTTGTGGCGGCGTCCGCAACTTTCTGACAGCGTAAGCAGACACAATGGAAGCTTAAAGGCGCTCGGGGTGAATATCGATGATGGCACAACCTCGATTGTTGGAAGCCGCGAAATCTCGGCAAGCAAAGGAATGGGACGAAATCCTCCGAAAGTTCTCGAGCCGCCCCACAACAACGCTCCGGCGAACGCAGTGGCGCCAAACTGGCGCTCGTGGCAAATCGTTCCTCTGGGCTCGAAATAACTACGAAGTCACCTGTCCGAAGCGGCTTCGGAATTCCAGCGTTCGATCAATCGAGCTTCTGCGTCAGTTCATTAGAGCCACAACCCGAACGCGGCATGTTTCTTCGATGAGACAGCCCCGCCGCGGGGGAAACGAAACAAACACCGAACGCATGCAGTGGGCACTCCCGACAATAGTGTCCCTCCTAGGGCTCCACGAGCTGGTGCTAGAGAAAGTCCGACGATGCAAACTCCCCTAAAGTCCATACCTAACTGAGAGATCATTTCCGACCAGTTGGACACCTTCCGTAGATCTCGGTCAGTGGACTGGTACTCCGGTATCCTGGCACTGATTGTTGTAATGTCGTTAGTCCACATGCACAGAAGCCGATGGCATTGTCGAACATCGATCAGTCGTTGGATCGTTTCAACGAGCAACTTGAAGAATACGAACAGTCGGACACGACGAGCACTATTCCGTGAATTTCCCACTTCGTGATTCTTATTTCGTGTGTCTATCCCTCGCGTTCGGCGCGGGGGCCCATCGCGCGGCCTCGAGTTCCCGAACTCTATCTGAGGCCCTTTCCCCAACGGCGAGGACCTTTATAGCCAGCCGGCTGGGAGAGACGACGACCGCGACGGAAAGGGTAAGCTGGGCCTTTTATACAACTTCGCTTATTCGCAGCAATAGTAACCAGCATACCGACAACATAGGTCGATGGCGATAATAGTTACGACTAGTGCAACTATAGCGATTGAAATATTTGGTGTGCACGAATTTCGGATGACAGGCGCCGTTCGTGCTGTACGAGCGGCGAGCTCTCGGACCCGATGATGCACAATGTCGATTCCTCTCCTCCCGATGGCTCGAGCTGCCCAGGTGACAAACTCCTCGGGATGCTCGTTGGGAGCTCCCAGCTCGCAGCTTTCGACTCGGGAGTAGTCGTTTGTTGCGTCAACGCAATGAATTTCCGCTGATGCTAATGTCTCTCGACTGCAGCGGAGGCTCGATGTGCTTCGGGCTGGACATCATCGATGAATAGACCAGCGGAGGGTTTCGCGTCGCTCGTCCAAGGGAAAAATATCCACGCTTGTCCTGCGCTCGCGAGAGAGTGGGTGATCGCATTGGAAGTATTCACTTCTCTATGCCTGCCACGTCCGCGGGCGGTTTCCGGTTCGGGTGTCGAAACCGGAGATACCCAGCTTGCACACGCCGTGTCACGCCGGACTGTGTACGCACCCGTACTCCTCTTCATCGGACTAACGGTAAAGTGTATCCGATCCGTTATCAGCGACTCTCAGCCGACATCGAGCCCAGTGGATCCGGTGGACGGAAAAGATCGTTCGTCAACGCTCCCTCCAAATTAGAGAGTAGAAGACGAACTTAGGAACGGGCTCCGACAACGGCACCGAGATATGATGACCACTTAGGTCTACGACATAGAAATGAGACGATGCTGTGATGGTAAGCCTGATCCTCAGGAAATGAGCGCTCTTCCGATTCGCTAGGTTCCCCCGAGCCGACGGTCAGAGACTGTGAAACTGGCAACGGTGGAAGCTTCTTCGAGACGACTCCTAAGAGACAGCTGCCGACGACGACTACTCCTTCTGCAAACGACGGGTCGCCATGGCGAGCCTGTTGACTTACAAACATCTCTCCGAGCGAAAACGCAAACGCAGTGAGAAACAAAGTCGCAGTGGTCGCTCTCCGTCTATCTTCCGTCAGTGACAGCAGCTTCAAGATTCCGGCGAATCGCGCTTGGTTCAACTACACCCGGAGAGTGAGAGCTGCCTACGCTGCAAACGAAGGCCATCAGGACCATGCTCCCCAAATCGTTCGCTCGCGCAGTGTCGTGCCATTTACGATTACGGTTTATTATATTTCAGTCATTCACTGGCGTCATTGCGGATATACTTTTAACCCTGCACTTGAGCTCCTTCAGTTGTAATGCATTCAAATCCGAATGTGTTTGTAACGGACTTGAACCAGACAGCACGCTCGACAGTTGTTTCGAAAATTTCGATTCTATCAACAACTCGACCCGGTGCATGAAAAGTCGATGTGCGATTGAGACCGCGCTCGAAGAAGTTCAATATATCCCACCTGGAAGGAGCGTCTCAATGGTCAGTTGGGCGGCCTCTTCCGCCTTTATGAGTAGGTGCAGACTGGGAGAGCCTGATGAGCGTGTCCTGCGACGGAATATCACTGGCAAGTTGTGGACCCCGAGCGGGACCGTCTATCGTCTCCTGATGTTCACCTGGAGAATGCCGGGAGCTCCGTTCATTAGGATGTCAGATCACACAAGGTCACCTTTTTCGGTGACTTCCATAGCGGGAACTCCGTTGCGATGCCTTCAAAGAGTTCGCTTCGTAATTCCTCCTCGATGAGGTGGCTCGCATATCTCTTCGAGGACCCTACGGCCGATCAGTCGATGAATTCTATCCCACGATCATCTTGACGTTCGCTAGGAGGGCGTCGCGCTGGGGCCGCTGCAGATCCGTTGGAACGAACTCGCTTGACCCCACGGTGTCAGTCACCGAGGATCCCACCAGTCGCACTACTTCCTCTCTTGCGTACATTGAGGGACACGTGAAGTCTAGTAACGATCGATTGCCGACCGAGGGCCTCCACTTGGACGAGAACTCATGATGCACCCGTAGTGTTCGTTGAGTGGCGATGATAGAGCGGAAGACAGATAAGTGAGCTCCCACGGCAATCAACTCCCTGCCGCGCGCCTCCTGAGCAGAGGGCAGGAGCACCTCCGCGTACTGCGCAAAACAAGTTTTCCTCGCGTAGTGTTGCGAGGTCGATTCTCTGGTTCCGACCTGCTGTACATCGTCGGGAGTTCTCGCCGATGAGAGTCTCATTCGCGCCTCTCGACTCAAGCGCACAGACTGGAGTCATGGAGCGTGATCCATCGCTCTTCCTCATCCTGCCCAGCCGCCGATCCTCGGGGACGAGATGTACGACCAGCCTGATTCAGTTTTTCTTGCGCGCGAGCTGCCGTGCACTCTACGATCCCCGAGAGTCGTAACTCCCCAGAGCTCTATCGGAGATAGGCAGCCAGCGATGGGCTCGGAAGAGCAATTGGCTGAGAAAGAGCTTGCCGAAAAATTGCGCCAGTCCGTCTGCTGACTGGAGATCATTGCGACCATATAACGCGCGTTATTTCCTGCCAAAGCCAAAGGAGCTTTGAGGTCTGATTTGCGATGCAAGATGTGTCCCGACCGTCGAGCAACGAGGGCGACCCTAAAGGCGACCAGACCAGCGGTATGATGAGAGTGAGGACTGTGTAAAACTTGTGGGAGGCATCACGGAGGGAAAGTGAGATTTTTCGTTTGCCCAGATCTCGTCCCGACCCGGATCGCCAGCGGCTCGTCGTGGACGGCTCGGCCTCGCTCTGTGCGTTGGCGAATTTATCGCCCCCGGACTCCCCACATTGGCCGCGATGAGTTTCTTCTTCGCTAGCCTCGGCACTCCTTATTCCTCTCCCAGGATCGTTCCTTTATCGCGCGACTCAATTTCGATGAACCTTCCGACATCTGACTGTTGTGTGCCGTGTATTTTGGCGTCCGCGTGCCGGATCCAGAGCGGTTTCGTTTCGTTCTTCCTCAACTGCATTCTGAATCGCGCAGTGACCGGCAGTCGGACTCGACCCGAGGGAACGCTCGTTAGACCGTTTTTGAGGCTGAAGGGTGGGTGCCGCGGTCTCGGAATCCAGATTTGGGTCCAAAGGATCTTGAAAAAGCTATCGCCCATCGCTCAGATCCGACCCGGTGACGCATCCCTGCCCAGTCGAGAAATCGCGCGATCGGACCGAGCGAAATGTTCGCGGGGTCAGTGCGATGAAAGGACCTCGCATCAATGAAGCATGGTGAGGAGAGAGTGCGCATCGACGCATCAGGTGTGCACATTCATTGGCACATTTCATATGCACATGCAGGGGTCCGAGGGTTTTTGACACATGCTCCCCACTGAGTAGGTGGAACTTCCCAAGTTTTGCTATACCGAGGGAAATTAGGGACTCTTATGATGAAGTTGTGATCAAACAAAGTAAAGTTTGCTTTGCGGTCGTAGAGGGAAGTGGGGGTCGCAGAGATCCGGTTCCGGCCCCAATCCCCTGCGCTCTTGTCATGAGACATCAGGGTCGGGCTCACCTCGCTCCTGAGAGTTGAGGGAGCCTTGAATGGCTCGAAAAAAAGTGTGCGCCGAGCGAGCAGCTGCGAACGGAATGAGCAGGCCGCATCAGGAGGCTTTCCCGGAATTTCCCCTTCCGCTCAGTGCTTGGATACAAGGCAGAGAGGGATCAGGAGTCTCGAGGTGATCAGACTATCCCATGGGAACCTCCCCACATGTCGACGAGGAAGTCGACATCCGGTTGTGGTTCAGAGGCTGTTCCTCGGATCAATAGAATCCTCTGCTAGGAGCCAAGGAGAGTTGGAATCGCTCAGGACGGGACGTGAAGAGGGGGAGGGGGGAGGTCAACATTCGATGGTGTCAAGCGTCTCGCCATCGTGGCTTATTCGCATCATGAGGGACGAGCTCGATCGCGATATTTTCAACCGCATCTTGGGAAGACGTAATTCTCGCGTCCCTCCCGTGAGGCGCTTCAAATTCGCTGAGTAATCACGCGCGACTGGAGCCACATAGGGCTGAGAGCCGGAAGAGCACCTTCGAACGATGTCGCTCCTTAAACAGACTAATCAGCAGATTCGAGACGCATTTTATCCCGACCTCCGCATCCCTTCGAAATCAACGAGGGGATCGTGGAGAGTACCCTGATCGAGGGCTCCGGGGAGACTCCGCAACGATTGAATAAAGATTAACATAACTCGAATGCGATAATTGTCGACTGAAGGTCAGAGTTGTGAAACCAATCCAACCGCCTCGGAACCGAGCGCACTCTATCATTGAGGAATCGGGTCCTTACCAGGCCGAACTTCTTGGTTTCCCGCGATGTTCTCCGTCTATTCACTGGAAACCCTTCCTAACATGATTGGCTCGTAGTTGAGTCACAGCAAACGAGGCGAGCTCCCGCGCACACGAGCGCACGTGGAAATTCACCCTCGCGGGAACACTGTGTACAATAGGTAAACTTTAGCTCGAAGACGAACGGAAATCCGTCTCGCGACCTTTGTTCGTCCAACAAATCTCTTGATGGCCGCAAAGTATGTGATGTTCTTCCTACGATTAATCGCTGGCGATGACAAAAGCCGGCATTTCGTTGAGCAGACTTGTATACTAGATTGTCATTTGCCTCCGGTATTATTCAACAACGACGGTCTGCTTGCGGCGGTTCCCGACCGGAGTCGAGGAATAGCTAACACAAGACGCGGATCATCTCGAAGGCACGACTAGGAAACCTCTGGAGTGATTTAATTAGCGGCGGATTAGGCTCGCTGTCTACTTTGACATATCATTGGGTTTCCGCGAACCGCCCGAAAATGACAGCGGAGACGTCCGATTGTGTCACAGAGCAGAACGATTCGATTGAGACGGGAGCCCGGATCACTGAGCGACCGGCTAGTGGCTGCTCGAAATCTTCTTCTTGACCACGAAGGGAACCGTTCGGATCAGCGAAAGTAAAGCGTTCTCCTCCGCACGAATTCCGGCCAAGTCAACTGTGTATCCATCGCTACTATGGGCTACAAGTCAGCGTGAGCCGCCCTGGTTTCCATTTAGGAGCATTTTGGCTTTTCCCTACTCTCACGTCGCCTCCCCGTTACTGGCTGAGCCCGCTTCTCCGTCCACATATTCTTTGGAAGTCGACTAGCGAGCGCGAAGCAGCGTTGCTTCAGAGTCCCCTCCTTGCAACCGCTGATAGCAATATATCACCACTAGCTCTGGATTTACTCGGAGTCTGAGGGATGTTTGCTCGCCTAGCCGCCCGCGGCGTGCTTGAGCAGTAAAATGAATCCTAGATAAATATAACATGCTTTTCCGTTCCCGCGAGCTCGAGCGTCTTTATCGCAGCTCTCAAGCTTGAAATCTCTCCACGAAACCGGTGCACACAGCCCGCTTCGGAGGAAACGGAGCTACGCGGCTGGGTTGTCTCGTGGTAATTGTGGCCAAGCGACAACAGCAGTCTAAAGTGGGGGAAAAGCTCGCGAGCGGGGTCCGGCTTCAGAGGGAGCGACTTCAAAGGAACGGAGCAGAATATACGGACGTGCGTCTGGTAGCCACGGTGTGCGTTCGGAGCATTTTCATCTTCAAAGATGAGTAGAACATCCAGGGCTGGTTTAGCCGCGGTTCCTTTGTCGACTCCACAGTGCACACCATATAATTCAGACTCTCGGATCGAAGTCTGGATTTCCTGATGTTGAACGCCTATGGACTTCCCCCAAGAGAGCTACACGTGGCCGATGACATCTCCAAGTGACGCGAAAATCGCGAAATGCTCAACCTTGCACTCAATCGTTGGATACTTCAATATCAAAAATGAAGTGCTCGTTTTTGCCCGAGTAGTGATGGTTCCGTACAATCATCGGCTACGCTAGGCAGCAGGCGTCACTGCCTCGAAATCCGGCAAAGTTTCTCGGTGGTATCGTGAAATACAGGCTGCTGACTGAAACCGGAAACGACCGAGCCAGCAGCGCCCCATAGACATGTGACAACGATTTTTGTGCCAAGTTCCGCGAAGGACATCCGCGAATACTTCCGCGGCGGCGTCGTTCCTCCTCGTCGTCGTGCTAATTTTTCTCTCTCCCCGATGGGCCCGGGGGCTTGAGCAGCAGGCTGTCCCATGGGTACTTTTCCTGGCGGACTGTGAGGGAAACGGGCGAGGGCAATAATGGGACTCGCCACCAAAGCAAGGCAGGGGTTCGGCCGAGGTTCAGTTAGTGCCCGCGCGAGCCAACAGACAGCGAGCGCGCTACCATATCGCTGCTAATAGCTACCACTCGGCGGAGGAGTCGAAATTCATCAGAAGGGTCTCCAAGTGGATACCAGGTGTGATTTTGGAGGAGGTTGCTTGATTACTTCCTCCATCGACTTCTACTATTGATCGGGAAGAAGAAAAGTCCCGAATCAGCCCGCATAGAATAACGAGGTAGGCTGCCGCGCGCTGGCCACACAGTCTACAAGCCGCATGGAAACCGCTGTTTGAGCGACCTGATGTAGACGAGGCTGGTATGAGAAAAACATTTCTTCCAGAATGGGAGCAGCTCCAGACTTGCAATCAACGATGGGAGATCGAGCGGTTTCGCGATAGACCCGAACCAACTTCGACAGAAGCTATCCACAGCGACCGCGAGCTCGGCCCCGAATCCTCTCCAGCAGCCAGAAAATTAGCAGTACCTTATGATTTCAGCATGAATTCGCACCGCCCGAAGGAAATTCCTGCTTCGCGTGAAGGGATGAATGATCATTATCACCGATATTCACTACCATGATAATTACCATGTTTCAGTGTTTTTTCGGAAACAAAATTGTGGCTACGTTCATACTTGGTGCATCCTCGCTCTTCTCCGGTCATGTTTTCTGACCGGTAGAGAATCACTTTAGGAAGGAATGGCACTTCCGGATCTTGCTAGTCTGGAAAAAAAAATTCGACTGGAACGACGAGAAAAGTTAGTCTCCCGTGCCCCCATTCATGTGGTAAATTCTGCCAGAGAGTTTGGAAAAGTGGAAAGTCGGGTCAGGTTTCCGGGGAGTTCGGCATACCGTAGCTCGACCAGACGCACACTCGGATTTTTTTTCTCGACCCAACCACTGCATACGCATGGGTGTGGGGTAAGCCGGAGTTTTCATATCTTTCCTCGTGTGGCCGAGCATGCCCTGAGATCGCAGATAGGTGCCTGGCCTTCTGGACTCCCGTGCGGCAAATAGGCACTCGCACTTCCAGACAATTGTACGCAGGGCGGGACCCAGCTTATGAAGGGAATTATTCCAAGGGGGTGCACGGGGCTGATTCAGCCATTGGACGTCTCCTTTTTCCGACCATATGCGTCATCCGTCTTGTTCCGGGTGCGGACGGAGGTGGCGTTCATCAGGCTTGCTGATAGCGAGCGGAGCATCTGTATGTCTCACGTTTTTTCCACTGAATTGCACGTAGACTGTATAACGTAATACTTCATAGGTCAACGTGCATCCGTGATGTAGCAAGTTCCATCTTTTTCCATGCATGCCCCTAGCCGAAAATCATCAATCTTGAATCGGTCCCACCTCGCTCCCATACACATGCACTGGTTGGGTCGAATGGAAAAGCAAAACGTGCTTCCCGAAGGAAAAAAAATAGAATCGGTGGAGATTCGGCTGAGCTACGGTATCCGGAAGTCCCTGGCAAGAAGTCCAACCCGACTTTTCACTCCTTTATTCTCCTTGGCAGAGTCTCGTCTTAAGAATGGCGGCACGAGAGACCTGTTTCTTTCGTCGTTTTTTGGGAGCTTCCAGACTAGCATGATGCGGCAGTGCCCCTGAATATTTACTTGTGAGTCCGCAGGGATGAACTACTAGTTTGTGGTTAAGTATTGGCCCCACTTTGCCGACACCGCCACTAACTCTCAATCTCGTTTGCTTATCCGATCTGAGTGCCGAGAATCGGTGTCGAGCTGTCGGGAAGGAGGTTACCACCTCCGAGCATATTGGCTCGTTCTCCGTTCACGGTGGAGCTCTTCGAGTTTATGACAAAGGCGCCCGCACTGATGGAAAAATGAAAGAAGAGACCTCTAGTGCGGGAAATTGAGAGAGGAAGTTCGAGGTGGAGGTGGAGGAACTCAACGCTCTCGAAGAGTTATCAAATCGCAGACGCCGCCGTTGAATGCTAAGTCCTATCTTGCTCCCAATCGGGTGGAGGCTTTTATTGACATCGCAAAGGACGGTAGCGAGAATCACTCTCGTGCCCACTATTAGCGGCCGACGGCCCTCAAGTTTTCCGAATTGTAGATGGCTCCATCCGGACCGCTTCTCGTTAGTTTTGCCAAGAGGGCTCTGAGAACTGGAGAGACGAGTGCACGTTGCGGCAGCATGGAAGAATGGATCAGCATGTCCAGCGGATGTCGGAGTACATAGCTTTGTGTCCGGTCCATCGGGAGTCCTCTGCTCACCCCCGAGAGAAAACCTCAGCCTTGAAAGAGCTCGCGAACGAACTCAAATTATAGTTACAAATGACAGTTTCGGCAGTCGCCCTCGGGAACCTTGGAAACCAACAGTTGTTCTCCGGTTGCGTATGAAAGCTCTCAACTGGAAAACGAGTGTTGGTCTTAAAGCGTACTTCATCGTGCTCTCGAATCAGCCTTTGTTGAAAAATTCACGAAGCGAGCGAGACAGTGAGGGAAGAAGAGCAACAGCGACGTCAAGACTCGAGGAAGGCCGACCACAGCGGGGATTACAAAGCAAAGTGTTTCAAGGCGTCGGCGCTTCTTCCCTCAAACGAGTCTGCCTCGATTGCTTGGAACCTTTCATTCGGCGACGACTGAATCTAGAAGCCACTGTGCCGAAACATGAGGGACCATCCACTTGAGTGGATACAGTGAATCAGCAACTGTGACAATGTTAATATCAGTAGCATCATGCTATACGTCGAGATGACGTCTGTTTAAGCGGACATCCAAACGAACCAAAGATTGGAGCAACGTCTCTCTGCCAGGCAACATCGACGGTTGTCTCATTGAACGAGACGCCTCATTTTCGAGAGGCAGCTCCGGTGAAGGCACGGCGACTGTGGTTCGACCCAAAGTTCTGACAATCCCGTAAACCGTTTTATCATTCCTCCGGGGTGAGAATTACTCAAGCGCGCTACCGAACGATACATGCAAATCATGACACTGATCATTCTGACAAAAATATCGAATGTCGCTCAAATCAAGTGTCGCTCGAGTAACGTTCGACCTTCATGTGTCTTCACTCACTGCCGCGGCTGTTATTTCCGACACCGTCATCCATGTGTGGCGTGGAATCCGAAGACATCAAAGTCGATCCCGCGCACTTCTCTGCTGTCAGGCCCCTGGAATCCGAGCGAATGAGCCTGATATCCAGCACCAAGCTCCCAAAAACACCAGAGAAGTCGAATAGAAGCTGCGAGACAGTCGAACAGATCTGAGAGAATCGAGGACAGCGAGGCGCTGCGAACACACCTGATTTCATGAGGGGATCCGACAGCCTAACGTTCACGGACTCCGGAGGATTGAATGGCGCAGTAATACATATTTGTCCCCTCATCCCTTCAAGTATGGAGCAGAAGCCTTCAGTATCGATCCCATTCTTCTAGGATGCACTCGCGAGCTGATAAGCTGTGAACTTGCAACGGTACAGCGTGTCGACTCGCTAAAAGCTACCGACATCAGCGGAGTCGACCTGTAGGGTTTGACGGAGTCGTGTCACAACCCGAGACTGAATTTTCTCGTCATACACATCATCGTCTCACGGGATAGGTTAACCTCCCTCAGAAAAGATCTCCCCTTGAGTGGCCTTTCGGGCTCGCTCATGGAATGCGGCTTCGGACGGCGCGATATGGACCCACGCTCACTCGGGAGTGTCATTCGTCTCCAATATCTCTCGAGCATCCCTCTCACGCGGAATGATAGGTTGTTCCGCTTAAAATCTGCATGAGCGAGATTCAACCATCCAGCTCATTTGATTTTGGAGGATTGGGTTAGGTCTGGGCTATCTGACGTCTCCATCGGCCGATGAACTTCGTCCCGCTTCTAAGGTTGATCGGAAATAGGAGACGATAAATACCTACCAGGATGTTTCTCTGCAGTTTCAAATCGAGCTGGGACTGGTTGCATCGGAAGATTTTCGGAAGCTGCTCATTTGAGCATTTCTGATAGGATCCCCTTCGGTCCCCATGAGCCTCAATGTCGGCATCGATTTTGAGTCGTGCAGTTCTATTAGAGTCTCTGTCATGAGATCCAACTTCGAAAGAATCCAGCAAGGTTATCTGTCATCCGCAATCGGTTAGCGGAAGTCACCTGCTGAGTCAACCAAGCGCTCCAAACCTGCCCCAGAAGCCCGCTCAGCGCGGAGTGAAGGGGATATGAAAACCCTGATCTTCAACGTAGCCCTGAACGGAATGATGAGTCAAGAATTCCGAGTTATGTCAAAGCCAGGAGTGTGCCTCAAGTTTGGGAAGCTGCTTCTCAGCTATCCGCATGCACGGTTCGATTCGCTCAAAGAGTCCCACACTGATGTCTGACTCAGTTTCGCTCAGGATTTCGGCTAAGCTCGCTGACATTCCTGAGTAACGTCCAATAACGAAGTATATCCACGCTCGCTGTGGAGCACCTTCGATCTGTTCTGTCGAATAAATCCCTTTGAACTTCGACGTCGCCTCCAGGAAATGGATGCATCGGCGAGTCTGACATACCAGCCCTTCATTCGCCCGCAGACGTTCAGGAGTGGCCGCAGGAAACGCTCCAACGCGCCTTTTTGTGAGTAGAGGTGAGGTCGGAAAACTCGTCAAACGCGGCTCATGGAGGCGAGAATTCTGGGCGGCCGTATTCTCGGCGTCCCAATCACGATGGGTCGCAGTGTTTGAGAACCGAACTCGGACTCATTTACCACACGCATTTGAGATGGACCCCACTTTCATGCGTCGGCTGTCAGAGTATCCCCGAATTTCAACTCCGTCTGCCTGTTCGGCAGCAAACTCGCTCGCTCACTTACCATTGTCGTGACTTGATCTCCACAAACGAACACTTGAGCAGAGGTCTCCTGCGCCGTATTTCATATCTCCCCGATAGGCAGTTCCACAAACAGAATTCTCGGAGGTGTGATGATTCTCTCCGGTGTGTTCCTCTGTCCTCCCTCTCCTTGGGCGACCACATGACATCAGCAGCAGGCACGAAATTTCGGCGCCGTCATAGGTCGACAAATAGAATACCAACGCGGAGCGCTGACTCGGATGGAGAGCCACTAGTGCGAATGTCGCCAGTCAGTCAGTCAGTCAGTAGTCACGAAGGCTTCGGCAGCCATACGCTTTCAACACTCCTCCGACTGCTGGCATTCATTGTGGCTGAATCAACATATCAACCCGAATCCTCCTCGACGAAACCAGAGGGCCCGATATTCTGCCTTCTACGTTCTCGAGGATCTCGGGGAGCCGAAACCGTCACCACGTACAAGCTACCGGACAACCGTTCAGTCCTGACGGAAAGTTCCGTGTTGCTTTCGATCGCGTTTCAACGTTACCTGAGCACGACATGGAACAGCCTTTCGCACGCTCGTTGCCGTTACGAAATCATGATTCAGTGTCAAGTATCAGTCATTTGGAGCTCCGAGGCTTCTAGTAGAAAACTCCATCTCTCACCAAGCCGCGGCAGAGCCCTCCGAATATTCCCCTCTCCGGAATGCCCGATCGTTTTCCCGACTGATTCGATGCATGGGGAAAATCATTCGAGTTTTCGAATGTTTATTTGCTCGAGTTCGTCGGTCCGTCCTCGTGTGGGCTTGACTATCGCCAGACAGGGAGAGCTAACGGTGAGACTTGATCGGTGTCACTTGTCCGAAACAACTGGGGGGCCTCAATCGAGGAATTTACGTTTTTGCCACCTCGTTTTCCAACAAAACGAGAATCACGAAAGTCAAACTTCATCTCGAAACCGCGGACGTAAAGGAGCTAGCGCTCTGTCCCCCACCTATTGGTTGATGAAATGTATGGTTAGTTGCTTCGCTCCGACAACGTTCCTCGGCTTCGAGCTGAGTCGTGCCGCCGAGGGTGTTTCGTTGGAACGATTTGAGCCGAGAACAGAAATCAAGACGCGCTTTCGGCGACTGCGTTCGCCTCATTCATCTCAATATTGAGCGAGGTCAATCTTCACGTTTTTTTCGAGCCTCTGACCATGAAAGCTAGGCTTGACGTGGGCAATCACGACTCTACTGATCGTTATAATCCACACAAGATTGCTCCATGAAAGCAACAGGAGGCATCGGTTTTATCAGACGACCTCAATGAAGTTTTGAGAGTGGGTCACGTGAGAGGCACAATCTATGTGAAGATCGGTACAAATTGCATGTGCCAGACAAATGCTGCGTTCTCAAGGCGCGTTCACGATGAAGGCTACCTCATCGCACCAGGAACACATGTTCTCGACGATCTCGTCGAAACCGACTTCGAGAAAGCGTGTCTGATCGTGTTTTAGCCAGTGGGCCTTCAAACTTGGACGAAACGATCGACTGCGGGGCCAAAACCTTGTTCAGTGTGTTTTTCTACCGGGCCTACAAGTCATTCGTTCGTTTCATTATGGACACTGTTGTTGATGAGACCGAATTCAACATATAGCACCGGGACAAGATCTTGCCCCGCAGTCTTCGGTTCTGTTCCAATTCGGTACCCCACGGTCAGAGAACACAATCAGATATGCCTTCTTCGAGTCGGTCTCCACAAGATCATTCAGGAGACGTGTTTTCGATACGATGGACTAGCCTTTGTCAGATGCGCGCATTGCGTGGCCCATGTATTCTTTGCCGATCTTCATATAGATTGTATTCGTTAGGTAGACCAGTGGTTATGAATCATAGAGGTCGTCTAATATAGCGAATGCGTCCTCTCTCAGGGCAAATCTTGCGTCAAATTTATCAATCGCGCTCACAAGAGACGATATCGATCATTAGACATCTGATCAACTGAGTTGAGACGACGTTTGCTATGATTCAAGTATCGGATAAATACTTGAAGTTAGCATCTTTGTCTATTCGCTCAAGATCGAGCCGAACAAAGTCTACACAAGAGGTGCGTCTCCATCGGAGGGATATTTTCGAACATGGGACGGAATATTTGATTCAGGGCAGCATCAGGATACCGAATGTTTAGAGATCGAATATTCACTCGTGAGGCTTAATACAGAACTGACCCAACGCTCAGCGGCGATCGAGCGAAACTCGCTCCGGTCAACTATGGCACCACAGAGACTCTCTGAGAGCACGCGTCCACTTCGAAACCGAAAAACACAGCGCCTAGGTTCTCATCTCATACCGCTGGTTTTCAATCATCAGTTGAAACTGTCAGAGTGCTTCCTGTGCCCACTGAACGGGCGACTTCGCATGGACGCTCTCTCTCTAGCGGGAGACGTCGAACCAAACATGTGCGCTCAGGTCCAACCCATGTTGCAATCTGCTTGGGATGACCGCATATCTTCTCAGTAAATGTTTCCTGTCTATACTTTGATTAGAAATGGGGTACCACTACCCATACAGCCAGGGAGTTCATGCGGTCACAGGCCGTTTCCCCGACCAGAAACCCTCCCCTGATTCCGCGACTCTCCTTATGGAAGGAGCTTCTATGTAGAGCGCGTCTTCATTGCCCCTTTTCTGTCCAGTTTTCCCTATCCTGAGAGGGGCTCCCCAGATTGGTAGGCGCTTCCGTAGTGCCGCCACACATCGTGTTCCTCGTAGACAGACAGGCGTTCCTCACAAATGGAGCGCCTTGGTTTTTCGTTAAACTTCACGAAGGGAAACTTTTCTTTCCATCCAAGCTGGAACTTCCCGATTCTCGTGACCGATTGTCCGCTTGGATGCCATACCCAACACAACTATCGAATACGAACGAGGAACATTTGACGAATGAATCGTTCACTTCGTTCGTCACATCGGCATTTTGTGATATTTTTTGAGCTCAGATCAGGCCCGCGGGCCGCACCAAGTTGCCAAGAACTTATGTGAGTTACTGTGATACTGAGCGAATCTGAAACGATTGATTCCGGATCAAGGGTTGGCGGGATATGAGACTGTATTCCTCTACGCAAGATCCTCAACATGACTCGCTTCCCCTGAAGTCCACTTCCTCCGCGCTCCGCAGAGAGACCTCATCTACTCGGAGGGTCTTGGATTCAGAAGAGGGTTTCTGGTCGGGCAAACGGTTTCGGGTAAACGGGTTCAGGGGAACGAGAGAACACCGTTCATGCATCAATAACTGATAAACACTGATCGATCAATCAATGGATGAATGGATCGATGAGCATAGTCGCATCGGATTGTCAGAAAGTCTAGCATCAAACATTGAACCATCCATCTACTCAACCAAGCAAACGGATGGATGTGTTTGAGAGCTCAAAACAGGCTCAAGACATAAGATATGTCAGCACAGCCTATGACGAGCCCTCAGGACCGTCGGATTGAGGGTTTCCAGAGGAATTCGGCACATCGCCGAGCGAACGAAAAGGCTCGCTGGCTGCTGCGATGGACGGGAGAAAACTCAGAGAAATGCTAACGACGTCGTGCCGTGGATCGATTCTCTGCTGAGTTCGAACCCACACTGAGGAAATCGTCGTCTGGATTCCACTTATGAGCTAGGAATGTTTTCAGCGACGGTAAATCCGTTTTTTCCAGACAGAACTATTCCGGGGTGAGGATTGATGATCCGACCATTAACATTTCAATGGAGAATGGCATGCGGACGCGTTTCGGCGTTGAAGCTCGAAAAGCAGTTTTGCCATAGCTTTAATCAAAATGGTTCGGGGCCGAGAATGCAGGTGGGACGGCCGATGGTTGTCAGGGCCGCTCTGCTTTGAGAAATATCCATACATCCATGTGTGGAGTAGACGGGGCCCAGGGATGGCGAAGCTCCGATTGAGTTATCCGGAACCGTGAACTCGGCCAGCGATGAGACCGATTCATCATAGATCGGCCGGTCCCTCTCGATGTGTTCAGTTAACTCTCGCTCGCCAGGATCCCGGGAGTCTGGAGATGCCGTCCCGTGGTGGAAACATTCCTTTTAACAATCGTGGCGTGGATAAAACCGTCCTAAATTCTTTCATATGTAGTTCTCCGCACGATGCGCTCTCAGTACGGCCGACTCTGGGTTGATGGGAAAAGCTTCGGAGAGTCCTGAGAGAAAGCGCGATTTCCGCGGTATTCGTGCTCATACTCGACCATTCGTTTTCCCCGATCATCGCGTCGCCTCCCAGTCTATGCTCGGCATCTGAAGCCTTCGCAAATTAAATCTGCGGGATCACCTGACGCCAGCTGTCTGCTCGCAGGTAGTCCCCGGTGAGCCCTGCTCGCTAAGCCTCGGAGTCGAAGAACAGAGTCTAGCGTTGAGGCGTCCTCGAAATCTTGCCTCCAGTAGTTGTCTTCTCATCTCCCTCGCACATCATTCACTAGACGAGCGACAGTATCCCTCCTAGTCTCTTTCTCTATGAGCCGTCCCCCGTTTCACAGGGCTCAAAAGATTTGGGAAGATTTCGAGAGGGAAGGTTCGAGCCAAATATGATTCCGTCGTCTCAATCTTCTTCTAAACCAGCCATGCAGCGAGCCAAGCACTCCGTGGATGAGTATCTCACGCAGTCGCTATGAATGCTGATGTCTACGAAAACGAAGGATTCGTCCTTGAGTGGCGACGTCTGATTGGAAGCATTTTTCAGTTTCGTTATTTGATCGCAGTTTTGCACCTGGTTAATCAGAGTGACAGGCTGGAACTCGGGCATCTCTGCAAACCAGAATGTATTGGTCTCTATTCCGCAGGTGGTAGTTCGCTTATCCCTACCGCCCATAGGAAATTGTACATACGGGGTGGTCGACGTAAGTCTGGAATTTCCCAAACCTTCCTCCTCTTGCTCATTCCTGGGTGAAGAGTGTACCGATTCAGGATTTCTTTCCCGCGATCGATAGCTGGGAGCACGACGTATTTCTCAAATTAGTGAAGAATCGTAGGAAATCTCGCGATTCCCGGGCGAAAACACAAGGTCGGCTTTTCGGTCGGGTAGTTTGGATCAATGCATTTCTTGCATTTCGCGTCATCAGTTGAGCGCGTCAGATATGACGGCGCCAACGTGTCCCAGAGAGTCTTATCCCAAACCAACGATCCCTCCGCACTCAACGACGACAATGCCCGGCCATCTCGGTGGGGAGGAGTGGTCGACAGTCCCGTGGGTTGAAGCTCCCTACCCGAGACTAACTCGGGCCTTGATCTCTAAAGACAGATATCTGAGAAACCAGCAGCGATGCGGAGTGTGTTATTGTCCAGCCGATGTATGCCGATCGATAGAGAAGGTGTGGAATACATCCGCGTCCCACTGCGAAGATGGAAAGCAGCATGGGGTCGCACCCAGAACAGCGCACAAACAGCCGGAGCCAGACGTCGCAGAAGGTCGCGAGAGGCGCGGCATCACAGCTTCGCAATGCGTCAAGCTGACGAGGAGCAGAAAGACTGCTCCGAATGAGAAACAGAGCACGGGAGCATCGGCCTGGGAGAGCACCACGGGTCCATCTCGGTCGGAACGGGTTTCGCGCGGACGCTTCATGTAATGGCGCTCGGAGCCCTTCGTGCTCGTTGTCTCCCAGGACGCAGACTCTCGGCAACGAAGGTTGAAGCAATCGAAAACCGTGCTCTTGGATAATTTCAGCGTCATTCGAAAGCTCGTGAAATTCGCATCCGGAATCATTGAGCTCCGAACGCCGACATATCATCTCCTTCCTGGAGGTCAGCTATGACAGAAGGAGCCCCCCATCGTGCCCTCGGTCAAGAGCCAGGGTTTGAACACTGATTCTGATTGTCATGCGACACGTCTGGCGTGCCGTTAACGACGGTGCATTCGTTTCGACACAAACCAGCCGCTTCCAGATTCTTTCCCGAACCTGTCTTCTGCGGGAGCGATTATCCCATTTTGAATCCTTGGCGAAATGTAGGAGACGTCGCTCCGCTTTCCGATCGTCACCTCGCAACACTGGGGTACCAGCAATCTCGAATGACCCAATGATCGAAGCGAAGATTTCGGAGGCTTCGCCCGAGTTTGAGGGATATGGTTTTTTTCGGGTAGGAAGAGGTCTCTATGACCCGAGTGAAGTGGTGTACCTTGCTTGATGAGGCTGCTGGATCGCTGTGTGATATTTATTCAAATGTGTTGATTAAATGTGTTGATATTTATTCAAATGCAACTCTCCCTTTGTTTTCATTATCTTTGATATTAATTGGAGTGTAACCTGAGTGGAACTAGGAGAGACGCGTTCACTGAACTCAGCTCTGCTCTCAATCAGCGTTCTTATTATTCGAGAAGCGAATCGGTTGCTACCGGTCAGACCAGTCCATCAAGCACTGGGAAGATATTGCAGAATGAATAGTGCTGGTAACCTCTCGGTCAATCGCACTGAGCCGGAGTACCTAGCTCGCGTAGACATCATTGTTCGTGTTTGATTTTCGTGATTCGAATGATACTGATTCGAGTGCGGGCAAAAACACACGAGCACAGCGTGAGAACTCGTTGATTCGTCGGCGACTACAGGAATAACAAGACAAAAAACTCCAATAGCAGTTTTGAGGGTGGGAGATGGTCAAGTCTCTTCGAAGCGAGTCGGTGGTTGTGCGGAGTCGAGTTCGATGAAAACCTCAGCCTCAATCAGAGTCCGTCTCCTTGCGGATAGTTGTTTCACAGGTTAGGCGACCCAGTGTGTCTCCGAAATCCAACGGGCTGATGAACTAATCTCTCTCACGGCGCACCGGGATATTTTTTCCGTAGAGTGTTCCCATTGCGGAGTTGGGAACCCTGCCGCTGAGAACCGTTCAGTAGAACTCGGAGGAAGCACTGATCAACGCACATCAGCCAACACGTCCTCCAGTCCCCGCAGCACTTTGCGGATGTTGATCAAAACATCATCGAGCCGGAAGACTTCATACGATCAGTTCCTCTGCCCTCTCCAATCTGGGATCCCTCTCACTGTAATGTTAGGAAGAGGTCTCGAAGGAGTTTTTTTTCTCCTGGGCGCTAAGGCGGCGACTTTAGATGGAGCAGAGTTTGCTTCCGAAAGAAATTGGTTCTCGGAGTGTGCGAGATGCGCGACCGACTGCACGCAATCAAGAAAGGCATGCTCACTTGGATTCCCCCTTCAGAGAGATGTGCTGGGAGAATAGTTCACGTTTTGTGACTTCTCTTCTAACTGCTCGCTCAGGTCCTCTGTCAGAGCTTGAGTGTCGGAGCCCTCGATGGAGTCGTTTGGTAGTGCTAATTGGGTCTCACAGGTCAACGGCGAATCTTCGGGTGGCTTTTTTTTAACGGACCATCGCCTGATTATCGATTCTCTTCTGGATGAGAATCGCAATCACCCACGTGTGGCGGAACCATGTTGCGGATTCCTGGCGCGGTGTTTGAAGAAGACCTCCTAGCCGGACCGATGTGAGAATGCAGAATATCAATGAGTGGCTCGTATCGAAAGAAGGAAACAGCCCATTATCACGACAATCCTATCCGTGAGTTGGCGAACAAACAGTCAACCGAGTTTCTTGTCCTGTTCTGAAATTTCGAACATAGATTATGTGACCGCTGCGATCAGAAAATTATCGAGGTCGCACCATACAATACAACAATCTGACCGCAACATGAGAGAGCGTGGCGAGTAGTGACCACAGATTGAGTGGTTGACAAATTAACCACGATTGCGGAGAAAAGCAGAAAAACTGTCAGCCTCGAGAATTGTGGAAGAGAGTGAAGAGGGAGTTATCAGAGTTTTTCTCAGAGCTCGGGAACGAGGAGAAGGAGATTCCATAGGGCTCCATGACCATGATTCGCCTGCGATCGGATCGCCTTCCCTCTCGACTCAGCCCTCCGAGCCACTTCCACGCATTGGTTCGCAAATCATTCCAGTCATGATACGAAAAACCCTTTCCGAAAGTATCTCGAAAGTTACCCAAAGTATTACTTGCACTCCTCGAGCATTAGGTGAGAGGGCCCGAATATGCGATACTTATCGTAAAATAGGCCTGATCGAATGAGAAACAACTTCCGAGACTCGGCATGATGCCTTGAACTGCTATCCATGGGGCTGAAAACAGGCGACCGCAGGTCCGCTCAAGCCCCAAGATTCGCGCCGATCCGATCATCGGTTTGGAAGTCTATTCAGGAATGACACAATGAACAATCGTGGGGCAGCTCCAGGATTGGATATCGCAGAGGAAGCTTCAAAAGGCTGTCAGAGTAATAAACAGATTATCTTCCCGGTTGCTAGTGGATCGCGCTCGCACCGGATTCTTTTGGGAGAACGGAGAGAGAGAGAGAGGAGAGGGCACACCAGGGCTTGTGAAATCCCGCATCTTCAGGACCGCAAGTCCTTGGTCTATAATTTTCACGGGTCACCTTAGTAGAGAGCCCCTAAATGGAAACCGCGGGCTTGTAGGCTTTGTTGCGAGCTTAATGAAGCTCGCCTCCAGAATTTCGACCATCGTTGATAGTTAGCGGAGTTTGAAAATAGTTATCTGAGTAGTTATAGTGATGATAGCCAATCCGCGTGCTTTTGCAGTCAAACTCCGCGAGTTTCACTCCGCGGTCCTGACGCAGCAGTTGCAGGCGCCCGCGGGCTCGCAGTCCTGGAAATGCGGACTCTTGCAGACCGTAGGCACAACCACCCGATATCATGGAGAAGGTTCCATCCCGACGAGAGGATGGAATGCGAGACTGCGGCCTTTTCTTCAGGGCAGATGTTCCATAGACAGACAGACGTTTGACTTTCATTCGTATAGGTATGGTGAGGGAGGGCGAGGCCCATGTCCGTCTCGAAGACCTGCTCTACGCGAAGCAGGAGGCTACCTCCCTATCGGACTCTTGGTGACAGAGTCTAGCGTGAATGCCAAGACAATCGGACAGGTGGACGTGTGTTCGACTCTTGCTTACAAAGCCATAGAGAGACTTCCCGGGGAGGGGGCGGGGTGAGAGAGAGAGAGAAGGGGTCTGCCCTCCTGCGAGTTTACTCGGAATCATGGGGAACGTTCTATCCCGACCAGAGAAAGCAATGAAAGACTCTGGGAAGTTTGCCCAGCTAGCTAGTTATTGATTTGGGAATACCTATGGAAAAATCAGAGCACATTTGACCACGTGAGATCATCTTTCTCGAATCGACTCGATGTACCTTTGCAGCCATCCGACTTAAGCTTGAGGAGCCGGGCTCAGTAGGAAGTCTAAACATCCTTCTGTTGTTCTCGGCGAGCTCCTTCCATCCTCGAGGCGATTCTTCGAGGCGTTGAAGATGCCTCTAGAATGATTCGGTCACATCCCTCCCTGCGGACCGCACCAAAAACTGCCCGGAGCGCGGCTCGGGTCGGCTGGCACATCTACAATTAAATCGTCGATTCGAAGCCGCGAAACCGGCCGACGTATGACCTATCGAGATTATGGACCGAGCAAGGTTCAATGAACTGATCCAAGCTTGCTGACCGTTAGCTATTCCCAAGCCCTACAGTCCGTCGTCAGCTGTCGGTCGGGGTTTCGCGGCTGTGGGTGGCGTTCTTCTTTTCGGCGAACTGAGCAGCTCTTCTACTGGATTTCGAATCACGGGTCAGATCGGAACTTCGTTGCGATCTATTCTCCGAGAACCCCCAACTTTCATCGCTCGTGCTTAGAACTGGCGAACAACGGGCTTGGTGATCGGTTCTGAGAACTTGATCTAGAAAACCTCGAGAACGCCATATTGGAGCATTTCGTGGTCGAGTTTAACCCATGGGTCCAGCGAGAGCGAGTCTGCTCTCTCAAAATGTTTAGAAGAGCAGCCAGCCTGTCTCCAGTGGACTCAGAGCACTGGTTCCGATCAGAAGCTCTTCTACCACTTTGCGCGGGTTTCGCAAAAGACGGCCCCTGTCGTTGAAAACTCGTGAGATTCGACGAAATGTCGTTCGCTTTAACACTGATCATATGTGTGGTGTTCATCGTGGTACTGAACAGCCTGTTCAAGTGGGTGCGGCTGGTTTACAGCTTCAGGAATATCCCTCGGCTCCAGGAAAGGTTTCCAGGCTCATTTACGTTAGACCTTCTCTGGGATATGAGGCTCTTGCGAAAACGCTGTAGGGAACTCTGCGGAGAACCCTGGACCTCCAAGACGAAGATCTACGCTCGATGTAAGTATCCTGTTATTGGAACATCTTCGCAGAATCGAAGCTGAACGGTCCTCGTCTCTGGCGGTTCGACTCGGCCGTCGGATTTCCTGTCTCAGTTTCCCCTCTTCCGGAAGGGAATGGATCGAGTAGGATTCGCGAGACCGTGGGGCTTGACGTGTATTCCTCAGCTCCATAATTTACATCACACCTGATTCAAGGGCTATACGAAGAAATGGAAACCAAAGTTCCCGGTTATTATGAACATCCCGTAGTCGGAGGCATACTCGGACCGGTCGGACTCGTAATCGCCTGCACTCCTGAAAGTACCGAAGCCCTGCTCTCCAGCAAAACGAACGTGAACAAAGGCTTCAGTCATCATTTCCTCAAGCCGTGGTTGGGAAACGGTTTGCTCTCGAAGTAAGTTATCTCAAGGCTCTCCGAGTTCCGGACGTGAACCAAAACCCCGTTCCCTGGAACCAGAATCGTGAACTCCAGGAGCCGCCTGAAGAAGCCGTCTATTCCCGGGAGGTCGGCTCGTCACTCTATATTGGATCATTCCGATGGTGATCCTGACGGATCGAACACGCGAGCCTCGCACGAATTGTTCGACGATGATAACCCATGAATCCATGTTTCCAGTCCAGGAGACGCGAGTTGGAAGATGCACAGAAAAATGCTTACGCCAACCATGCATTTCCGAATCCTGGAAGATTATCGTCAAACCATGAACGAAAACGCGCTGCGTTTCATCGACAAGCTGTATAAGCAAGGGGATGGACAAGTGGACATCTATCCGATAATCCGCATGTGCACGTTTGGCATCGTCTTCGGTGAGTGAAATTTTCCGTTTTGAAGCTCGCCGAGGCAAACAGATCGAAGTTGAAGTATAATAAAATGTTCTATCCGCAGAAACCGCTTTCGGCATCCGAGTTGATGAGAGCGATCCCGATCACCTCAATTTTCTCGCCGATTGTGACGAGTAAGTAAAAATGTTTTCGATGATGGTCCTGATGTATCTGTACCTCAAAGCCCTTGAACGTTGCCGATCATGACGATTTCATTTGGATATCCTCCAGGTTGGCTGATCTCATCGTTGCGAGGATGACAAATGTTCCTCAATGGTTTGACGTTATCTTCCGTCACACTTCAGCTGGACGTCAGATGGAAGCTGCCAGTGAAAGGGTCACCGCCTATATAAATAAGGTAAATACTTGAGCTTGCTCTCAAAGTGCCTTGGGAGATGATATAGACGAACTCCTCGCTGATGTCAGGTTGCAGACGCCAAGACCTGTCTCATATCCCGATCTCGACTCCACAGGTTATCGATTCCAAACTCGCCTCCCTCGAGAACAACAATGAGGTCGGAAAAAGCTTCATAGACACAGTCCTCGAGATGTTTCGCGAAGGCCTTCTGTCTCGTCGGGATGTCCGAGACCATGTCGCTACGTTCATAGTAGGCGGCTTCGATACGACGGCAACGGCGTTAGCCTACACTCTGCATCTTCTCGCTCATCATCCAGAAATACAAGACGAGCTGCTGGAGGAGGTTGAGGGCGTGGTGACGGATTATACGGACATCACGAAAGAACAGCTGGGAATGCTGAAGTTCACCGAAGCTGTCAGCAAGGTTCGAACATTATTGAGATCCAGAACTGTTTACCCTTCTGACGGGAAATCACGTCTCGGATACAACTGAGGATATTGTTCATCCCATGCCTTCTGTTCTGTAGGAATCTATGCGGCTCTTCCCACCTCTTCCGCTCATAACGCGGAACATCAGCACTCCGATTCACGTCGGAGATCATGTGATACCTTCGGGCACTGTGGGTCTCGTCGACATTTTCCATCTCCACCGGAACCCAGATCACTGGGAGGACCCATCGGAATTCAGGCCCTCCAGGTTCCTTGGTTCCCAGAGAAGGCATATCTATAGCTACGTGCCGTTCTCTGCCGGGCCGAGGAATTGCATCGGTGAGAATCGATTCCAGATTTTCCCCGCGAAAATCGTAACATATCGATCGAGCCGTAATCGAGATCACGAGTTCACGCCAGTCGGGGCATATACCGAGCTGGGATAAATCCTCTCTCATTGGTTCCAGGTCAGAAATTCGCGTTGCAAGAGTTCAAAACTCTCTTGGCTCACATCGTGAAGAATTTCAAGTTACATACGAACCAACACACTGACAAACTTCATTTGAGCTTCGATTTGATACTCAGACCTCTTGACGGGATTCAACTACGGTGTGAGCCGCGAAGCCGTTGAGCAACCCGACAACAGCAAATCGAGAACCTTTCCAATATACTAGTCCTTCGCTAAATGGAGCGTTATGTTTGAGTGTACAGAAGTGCACCGTTGTAAGTCACGTTTAGCAAAAAAATCGTCTCGAGGACGAATTCAATCAAATCTAGAGAAGTATATCCTGTTGGCGCATGCGGTTGAATCACGAGCGTCCAGCACAAGCGCGTCTAGTATCGGGCGATTCAAGGATGAGCGTGGAAAGGGAGTTCTCTGCAAGCGCTCCTTGTGAATTCAGCACTCGTACACTTGCCGAGTTACCGGAAGACCACCGCGGAAGCTCTCCCCTGGTCGTTTTGGATGGCGGAAGCTGTGAAACGAGGAGTGGGCGGTATGAATCTGTAGTGGAGGGAGCTCTTCCGATTATCATTCAATAAAGCCAATACGTACACTGCGGTTGACTGTCTTGAATAAGTTTCCATGTATGAGATCCAAATCCGGAATGATCTGTCGGAATTCCGTTGCTTTATTCTCTGAACCAAACACCTCAAGTTTCGGTGGATCTGTGGTTCGCTGATTGGCATTCCTGATAGCTTATCGCGTCAAGAAGAATCACGCATGTTGATTCTAGATTCGTCTCGAATTTTTTTCTCACTTCATTCAGGAATCAACGGCCCCAATACTCGAGAGGTCGAGAACGCTGGGTCCCGTGGTTTTTGGAGCAGAAACGAGCCATTCGTAAACAGGGCTGAAAATCTCTGGAAGCGCATGATATGGTCGAGGATCCAAATTAACACATGGAGCCCCCGCGCATCACCGCGAGGGCTCTTTCCTCATTTTCACTTCGTGAGAAGCCAGTGAAAAGTTCCCACGTTAACTCTGTGGTCAGCCATGTGCGGGAACCTGATATCGGCATCGCTCCGCGTCTTGTGTTCAGTGTTTAGCATTCACCCAATACAGCTGAGCTGGGGTAGGTCATCGAGGAATTGCCGACTCGGGGTCGGCAGAGAGTCCACGTGAGCAAACCGCAAGACCGCGGTTCTTCAAAGAAGAGCGACAATGCCATCGGGGAAGACCACGAATGGGATCGAGCTCAGGCGGTCTGCCGAAAACTGCAGACGACATTGCGACGGCCCTTATTGGCTCAGTTTTGCGAATGAGAAGACCGCAAACGCCGTGCTCGGTGAGAGGAAACTATCCGACATGGATGTACCGGATGCCCTCATGAGGATCCTCTATGCTCCAGCTGATCCCGACTCAGACAGCACCCGTGACCGACTTCCCGGCTACTTCCGCGTTTTGGAGCCTAACCGTAGCCTCGTTTCTGCGCATTCTCAGGACCGCAAGCTCGCGGTTTATAATATTCACGGGTAACCGTAATAGGGAGCCCGCGAATGGGAAGCGCGGGCTGAAGCCACACTTTTGGGAGCCTGAACAGAAGGTACCGGGATCCATCTCAGCACACTTCTCGGAGCCTGGGGAGGTGATCTCGGGGTCGATCTGACCATTCTTTCCGGAGCCTGAGAAGGTCATTCCGGGATCGATCTGTTCATGTTCTCGAGACTTTCAGGAGGTGGCTCCGGGGTCGATCTCACCACACTCCTCGGAGTCTAGGTAGGTGAATCCGGGCTGGGTCTGAAGATACTTTTGACAGAGAACATGCGCAAATCAGACGAATAAGGAGACATTTCACGAATGGTGCGGACTCATTCAAGAGGTAGGAACGTACCTCCTTGAAATGCATGACTGGGATAGGAATCTCAATCATGAGGCGCAACGCCCCGATACTATGCTAGCGAGAATGGAATGGCCATCCCCGAAGGTCTCATAAACCTATATGTGAGGCAATGTGTGTCTGTCTGCAGTAGACTCCCGAAGCAAGCGACGGGTCAGCCAGCGTAGTCGGCCAAGGGCCGGCTGGTGTTCTACATATATTCGAGAACGGCGACTGATTCTCCTTCACGTCACCGGTACGACGGGATCAGTGTAACAAAAGCACATAACTATTTCCAGGCGTCGTTTCTCCATCGACCCCTCTCTGGAAAAGAATCTCTGAAGAATGTCAAGTCCAGACTTTGAATCGAAATCCCAAGTGTGAAAACCATATACTGTTCGTTGATCAGATCGATGTGGAACGTAAGCATACGGAAACACTAGTTCAGCAGCTGAACTTGGCCCCGTTTTTTGATTTTTTTGGCATGCCTTCGCTCCGACCATGAGCCCGTCCTCTTTCTAGATCGCCTTGAAACTCAATCATGCGTCAGAGATCCACTAGTCCATTGATGAAGCACTTGCGGGTGGCTCATGCAATCTTCCCCCAGGACAACCCTCGTGCAGGTTGTTCAAGGCAGGAGTTCCATCAGATGTTCGATGAGCCATCTTCACCAGTAATGGAACAGGAGCTTCCGGTGGAGCTTTCCGGAAAGAGGCCGACAGAGAAAAAAAAGCAGCTTCCGATAGACACTTTCCTCAATCCCGAGCATAGCATGAGGAGTGACGTACTGAGGTTGATTTGCGAGACCAATATCAGTATGAGACAGATCGTCTCTTCTGAGACATTAAGAAGGCTGTTCAATCGAGCTTACCCCTGTGATTCACCTCTGCCTAAATTGGGGTCCACATTAACGAGCTATCTCCGCGAAGATGCAGAAGTACTCGGAACCAGCTACGCATCAAATTACAGGAGATTCGTTCGACAGGTCCGAGGCTCTCCATAAAACTTTCATGCATATGCCTCGATTTTCGAAAAAATATTTCACATTTACCAAATGTCCGTTGTTTTCCAGGTCAGAAACTGTCAATCTCATTTGACGAAGCAACCCTTATTGGGACGGATCGCTACCTGACCGTCAACATTCATCATGGATCTGCCATTCTCGGAAATTCAAACATTGCAGCCCTCGGACTTGTGAGCGTGAAGAGCCGAGCTACAGGAATATATCTGAGCGACCTGATTTGCGAGAGACTCAGGACTGTAGGTCTCCTGACGGAAGACGTTTCAGCAGCCGCCACTGATAGCGCCAGCAATGTCCTCAGAGCGGTCGAGATCATGGGTATGAAGAAGCAAAAGTGCTTCGCCCATGGTCTCGATCTTGTTGTCAGGAAAGTCATGCACGGGACAGGAGCTTTGGCTTTCGAAGTCGGAATCCTCGATGCTCCGGAGTTCGAAGAAGCAGTTGTTGACAATGAGTGGGAGGAAGATTCGGATACAGACACGGACGAACCACCACAGCGCCAGATTGGTGAAGATCAAGGCACAGTCTGCCTTGGCGCTGTTGTAGATCGCCTCCGACGTGTAGTCCGAGACTTCAAGCGGAAGCCGAACCTCATGGACGAAATCCGAAGACTGACCGCAACAGATGAATTCAACAAGAAAGAGCTCCGGCCCATTCTCGATTGCAGGACACGATGGTATTCGACAGTTCTGATGATTGAGAGGGCGCTCCGCATTCTACCCGCTCTGAACAATGTGTTCTCCCGGCATGGCACGCCGATCAGTGGCCAAGACAAGCTGACCTTGGAGAGTATAGTCAAGGCTTTGAATCCCTCCAAGCGTGCTATACTCCTTCTCAGCAGCCAGGAAGCGACGCTGGTACACGCAGACAGAGTTTTTACCCTTCTGATGGAAGCACTCCGCAATGCTCAATCAGCTCTGGCTGAGGCTCTGCTCAACAGTCTCAAACAGGAACTTAAGAAACGGAGAACAGTGCTGTCTGCTGCTCTCGCGATACTGGACAGCCCAGGATACGGTTTCGAGCTGGAATCCGCGATAGGGCAACAACCACCATCGGAAGAAGAGCTCATACAAGTTCTTGCGGAAATCGCGAGTTCCGCTCAGATGCCCTGCTCCAGCCGCTCAATCGCAGCAACGAAACCTGCGGTGAGTTGTCCGAGCTGGGTTGTAGTTCACTCTATCACAGAAGTCTTGTTGATCCCGGACACTAAGGAGAGCATCATTTTCACTTCAGGCAACCCTTTCATGGGATTCTGTGTTTGCAGCTCCGGCTGGCCCCAATCTTGTCATTGAAGGTGAAGGTTGCGTTGAGGAGACTTTGAACAAGCAACTCGCCCTTTTCCGAGCTGGTGGCGGTAAGGGCCGCCTCCTGAAATTGTGCCATCAGATTTTGGAGTCCATACCGCCGACCTCCGTTCAGCCCGAACGGGACTTCAGCATCTTGCGAATGATCCTTGGCGAAAACCGCGTGAGCCTCAAACCAGAAAGTTTGAACGATATTTTCATGCTCCGAAGAGCGTTTGAATCGGCAAGAAGGAATCCATCAAAATCCACCGATGATCCGAGCAAGAATTCGTAGACGAGAAATTCGTAATGATTAGGGCTGGGAAAAATATGCATGAAATAACGGAGAATATGCATGAAATATGCACGAAAAATCAGCACAAATATGCAAGGAGGTATGCACAAGGTTTTTTTAGTTAGAAGGTTGGTTACAAGCCACCACAACGTAATGCTTCAGATTTCCGAACAGGAAAGACTGTCCATTGTCTCGCAGAATAGATTTGTACTGGGAGAAGGTTCGCTCGACTTCACAGGACACGATTGGCGCGAATTTAACTGCTTTTATCCATGTACCCCAGCGGGTGAGAATCGGCTTGGGTGGAGAGATACGGGAAGAGAGAGATACGGGACGGAGCCTTTAACAGTACGCTCTTCGTGCTAGCCATGAGACGATCCACTTTCGGGAAGACAATTCGAATCTGCTCCGACACGCGATGCAGACCGTGAGCTAGGAAAGTTAGGTGGATCATCCAAACTTCCGCCAAACTCTGCGTTTCTCAAGGCGCCCACCAAAACATTGGCTACGATTCGCCCCGTTCTATCCGTCGCCTCATCGATAGAGATCCAAATCTTCGACGTTCCGACAGCCTTGCGGATCTTGCGTATGGTGTCGTCGTAAACAGACGGAGCGTAACCCTTGCGCAGTGTCTATGGATCGGGGACTTTCATCGAGGTTACCCCCTCAAGAAAAGCCTTCAGGACGGGATTCGAAAGTTTATGCAGCGGAATATCTGCGGCCATGAAAGCGTTGCATGAACCTGAATTGAATCGACTTTTCGGAGTGCTGTCCCTAACTGCGACTTATAGCTGCTGTTGATGTCCCGTTGCTCTCTCCTTGCGACGCTGGGGGCTTCCATGTGTATCTTCGTTCGAACATGCTGCTCTATCGTGAATTTCCTCGCTTGAGGGAACGGCTTCGAGCAAAGGGTGCAGAGAATGATGGCGCCATCGGACACGAACACATCGGCTCCGAAAATTCGGATGAGCTCGGCATGGCCTTTTTTACCTTTCGACGTTTGAAAACTCCCGAACGACTATTGATTCGAGGTTACACGCACGGCTGGTTTCTCTGCAACTCGCGTACAGAGCATGAACGGAGAACACGCTGCACCACAAATACACAGCAACGGGATATCTACAGGCTCTCTCCAGGCGCAGATGTCGTAGTGGACGCGACGTGCACGTGCCCCAATATTCGCACCCGTGAGAACCTCCAGAGAACACTGATAATTTGCTTTCGATTTCTCGCAATCGATATACATGTGCATTCCTTGCTGTGCCTGATCGCAACGTTACCTCGAATGAGGTCTACCATGCTGAACTGATAAAGATGTGCACGACAGAGCAGAAAACAGAGAAATATGCAGAAAAACGTGGAATATGCACATATGCTAAAAAATATGCATTTCATAGAAATCCCGGTCCTAGTAATGATAGGATACAGCCCTCTCAAGAGTTCCCTAACTCGCTTTGTGATGTACATAGTTCATTGTATTGTTCTTTTACAGTAAATTAAACAATGCGTTCATTTGGCGAGTTGCCACATGAATGCAAGCGCTCATAAAGTATGTACTTGGCTTTCCTTCTCTCACTGCTCCCCCATATCAAGTTATGAAAAGGAGATGCACTGAACCACGCCTCGAGGACAGCGTGTTGCGAGTCTATTTGGTAGCTATGAGCTGGAAACAGTAAGAGTCACTTTGCCGATCCGTTCTGCAGAGATCCGCGGATCCTACTTCACGGGATAAGGGCCTGCCGGGATAACATGGAAGGAATCGGCCCCACCAAAAAAAAACGATTTTTGAAAACTTAAAATTCTCATATCTCGAGAACCAGAGGAGTTACAGCGCCGATAAAAAGAACGTTGTGAAGCTCTTTTCAAGGGCTATCGAACGCTGCAGGCAGCGGGTCCCGGAAAACACTTTCCTAGTCGAGGAAAATGAAAAATTTGGTTGGTTTACCCGGAAGGAGAAGGCTGACCACTTTCTCAGATATCGCTGAAAGTACTCCCATCCATGGTCTACTCGCAGGGCAAGTTTCATCCCGATCCGAGTTTGCGGGGCCGAGATATCAACAGTTGAACATCGGCGATGAAGCGTTTTTTCCCCAGATCGTTCCCGGCATCACCCCTCCCAGACTCGGAAAAGTATGCTCAGATTGGTCCCTGACCATACTGACTCACTGACCATACTTCTGAGGGTCGATCGGAGTGATTTCGGGACCAATCTGATCAGACTTTTCCAAGTCTGGTAAGGTGATTCTGGGACCAATCTGAGCACACTTTTCCATGTCTGGAAGGGTGATCCTGGGACCAATCTGAGCATACTTTGACGAGTCTGGGAGGGTCATTTCGATCGATCTGACCATGATTTCCAGAAAGATGACTCGATTCGATGACTTCTATCCATTTTTATGCTGGGTTTCAAGCGAGTCCTGGGGGGGGAAACCACTTCATCGCAGATGTTCAACTGTTGATATCTCGGCCCCGCAAACTCGGATCGGGATGAAACTTGCCCTGCGAGTAGACGATGGATAGGAGTACTTTCAGCGATATCTGAGGAAGTGGTCAGCCTTCTCCTCCCGGGTAAACCAACCAACTTTTTCATTTTCCTCGACTAGAAAAATGGCTTCCGGGACCCGCTACAGCGTTCGATGGCCCTTGAAATGAGCTTCACAACGGTTGTTTTAACGGCGCTGTAGCTCCACTGGTTCTCGAGATATGAGCATTTTAAGTTTTCAAAAATCGAATTTTTCTAGTGGGGCGCTTATCCCGGCAGGCCCTCTGCGGATCTTTGGAAGGCCTAGGCTCCGGTCGAGTGGAGCAAGCTCTGAGATCAACATGCACCGACTGGGTTCCGAGAAAGCGCCCCATATGTTCTCGAATCGGATTCCTCCCCCAATCACTCGACGACGGTGACCTTCATGGGAGTTGAGAGCTCCTGGGTGACGAACATGACAGCATCGTGGATTGTGGGGAAAAAGTTTGCTTCCAATACGACGTCAGAGACTCCTGCTTTCCGCAACAGCGAATAGACAGCCGGTGTGATGCTCGCTATGCAGATGGTGATGCCCAGCTTCTGATACGAGTCCACGACCTCTTTCAGTACCTGAGCCGATGTGCCGTCCACGAAAGTTATCATACTGAAATCCAGGATTATGGTTTTCGCCTTCCCCTGTTGAGCCGGTCTCCAAACGACGTCCGCGCTGTCGTTGTGCTTGGTGTCCTCCGCGATCGGATTCGCATACCTGTGGCCGTCGATGTTTGTCCGACGTCCGAGCTCTGTTCGGAAGAACTCGGCGTTGCCAAAATGCAGGGGTCCGCCGAAATGGAAAATCTTAACGCCCGGGATCTCAATCGCTTCAAGATACAGTTTTAGAGGAACGTAGAAGTCCGTGTTCGGTATGGTACCCATCAAGAAGGTCTTGGGCATCTGAATCTTGAAAACCAAGGTGAGCAGCGAGAAGATTACCCCGCAGATGAGACCCAGCTGGACGTTCAGAATCACAGTCGCGAAGAAGGTGACGAGCCAAACGTGCTGGAAGGGGGATAGCGTTGTTCATCGGGCTCAAATTTCAGGGTGGAAGCTTGCTCTTCGAATGGCGATCAGAGATCATGACTCAAATCGGTGAAGGTTTCAATGGAAGCTAGGTCTCACTCACCCCATCGATCTTCGAGATTGCCCAGAAGTTCTTGAAATCGCGGACTTGCATGAAAATCTTTTTCAGAGACACGACGATGATTGCCGAGAGGATGACGGTCGGAATTTGCTCCAGCAGCGGTCCGAGGGCCAGGATCGTAATCGCGATCAGGGCGACGTTGACCACGCTGACAAACTGTTGGGAAAACAATCGTCGTTGATGAGCTGTAGGTCTGACAGATATTTTTGATGGATCTGATCAGTGAATTTTTCGGAGAAATCCCAGCACTCCACGTACCTGTGTGCGCCCTCCAGCGAGGAACTGGAGGGAACTCCTCGGCACGGACGCCCCGACCGGGAAGCAACCGAAGAAAGCTCCGAAGAGGTTGGACGCCCCGACTGCGAACAGCTCCTGGTTCGCACTGATCTGGTAGCCGTTTTCCCTGGCCCAAATCCGTCCGAGAGAGATGTCGATGGTGACAGAAACTACGGCGATAGCGAGCGCGTCGATGACCACAGCTTGGAACAACGCGCTGCTTATGATGGGCAATGTCGGCACCGGCAACCTAATTGACGAAGAAAGCGCTTGAACCTAAGATGTCTCCCAAAGTCTCACGCTTCCCAACGAGGACTAGCGCGGCCCCAGTCGAGACAAATATGAGGCTTTCTTCGGGTTCAAGGTGGAATACTCACACATGCGGGATGTTCTCGACGACTTTGAAGTTCTTGCTTTTGAGGTCGAGCTGCTTCGAAATCACGATTGAAAGAATGACCATTATCATTTCGATTGGGAACGGCATCCGGATCTTCCGGAGCAAGTATGGGTCGATGAAGAGCTTTACGGCGAGAATGATGAGCACGGCTGTGACCGCGAACACGAGCGTCGGCACGTGAGTCTCCGTCAGAAATCGGGTGAAAAAGTTGTGATACGTCTGAAAATCGGAGCGTTCCGAGCAAATTTGTAATGAAGCTGAGAGGATGCGGGCCCCCAGGTACAGACGAGGCTCGTGAGCTCAGCGTGTTTCGACGCATAAGATGCAGCGAAAACTCACCTTGACCAACAGGAACGCTCCTGAGAAGTGATCAACTTTGAAGCCGAAGAGGCCCCCAAGTTGCGATGAACCGATGTGAACTGAGACTCCCGCGGTGAAACCAGACACGAACTGGTCGCTCAGGAACACGCTCAGTCCCCCAAGCTTCAGCAACCCGAAAATCAGGAGATAGACTCCTGTCATAAGCGAGGTGGCCGTCGTGACGTTCACAATCATGTCGTCGGGGACATCGAGAGTCGCTCGAGTCTTGATCACGACTTGGGACGTCATTATACAAACCACTGCAAACGCCCCGATGGAGTTGTGCCGCGAAGTTCCGAGTAATATGTACATGACCATCGGAAACATGGCTGTGTAGAGTCCATTCACTGCTGGGACTCCAACAATCAGAGCATACCCGAACGCTGGATAGAACGTTGTCCGATTAGATACGCTGCCTGTTTTCCGATCCTCCCATCGGCATTTTAACATTCGTCCAGCGCGGCAACGGGCTGACCTGTACATTGTCGTCTTCTTCGTACTCTACCTTGGGGCACGTGGAATATGGCGAGGGTTATTCCGGCCAGCAGGTCTGGAATCACGTCCTCCTTGAGATTATAACTGGCCACCCAGCTGAGGATGGGGAAGAGCCCGAGGAGGGATCTCTTAGCGTTTTCCACACCAACATTATTGAAGACCGCTCTTTTGACAGCGCCAGCAACGTTCCGTTTGCCTGCACAAAATCATTCCGGTCAAATTCACGATATAGCCCTCGGTATGATATGAATATCACGAAGCACATGTTATGGAGAGACCTGTAATGAGCAACCTGGCGTAGAATGATGGCCCGAACTGTCATAGGGGAGCTTGGGTGCGCATAAACGAGAAATCATTTGCAGGAGAACCTCTAACACTCGAAAGGAACTTTGTGGAACCCCATTCAAAGAGCATCGTCAAAGGCAGTGCTTCGAGCTGCGGCCGAAAGAGGGAAGTCCCGTTCGAGGGGTTGCGAGAGACGCTCAATACCTCAATGACCCTTGTGGGTCGACGCCCGAAGTTATTCCGGGGCCGATCTGACCATAATTTTCGGGGGCTACGCAGGTGACTGCGGGATCGATCTTCTCGTATTTTTTTGGGTCACGGAGGTGATTCCAACACCCAGGGGGTCGATGAGTCTGGGTGGTTTGAGAAGTATTGGACTAGACGGGCCATCATGGGGACTCATCAAGAACTATTGGCGACTGCAACAGCTAGCGAAATTCCTTTTCAACCGCACGCTTTCCAACAGTTCCATTGGTTGCCTGAGCGGCCGCAGGATCTTTCCCGGAAGGTCAATCTGTGCAGGAGTTTAATCGAATCTGGTCTCCTTGAATCCGCTCAGAAACAGATCCAGGGCCGCTGCAGGAGACGTAGCGCCTACCCCCTCGTTGCGCGTTTGGTCCACCAGCTCAACGTAATGTCACCAGCCGCCGAGAACATCCGACCCAAGTCGCCACTTAAGGCGGGCATCACTCGATTAGTACTCGAATGCGAGAGGAAAAAACGCTTCTTCAAGATCGGTCAAGGAAACGGGAGAAAGTCGCTCGCAAATGGCAGCTTCGGAACAACGCCTCGGCGACGTTCAGCCAGGGCAGGAATCAGACGAGAATTCGCGACCAAGACCGCTCTGAGAGTTGAATCGACATGATTCTGGGTTATCAGGAAACATCCAGGGAGTCGCCGCCGCGTTTCCAAATTTCCGAAACGACCCGCACTCGCAAACTCAACATGTTTTGGCCCCGGAAGCGAGGCGACCGAGCCGTCAGCATCGGGTAGACAATTCTAGAGGAAATGAAGGATTCGAAACGAGCTCAGAACATGATTCCATGATGCAGGTCGCTTGAGATCAAAACCAACTTGAGGCCAGAGCATATTGTGGGCACAGATGAGAGCAGCCGGCTGGATCACTACGGAAACAGTTTCATTGAATCCGGCCCACCATCCCAACTACCGATTATCGCAACGAACAATCAAGCGGATTCGCCCAGATCGTATGCGGTTTCCGGAGGGTTCGGGGAGCCCCAATCCGTTGCTGTAATTGAGCAAGCATCCAACCCTGGCTCATTGCTTGAGGAATTTGTGTGGATCGGTTTTCTTGTATCGGAATGCTCCTGACCGCAGAGTCTTCCGATTAGATGCGCTTAACGGGTGCGCCTTCTCATCGGCTCTCGGGCTAATGGGCGCTCACGCAGCTCGGTTCGCCTCAGGTGGCAATGATTGGCTGTCGCGGAGATGGGCGCATTACGTCCTATTCGTTGTCCGCGATTCGCGGTCGAAAGTGGTTGGCGCTTTCCAACACGTCTCTATCTAATTGACGTCTGAGACACTGTGGGTCTGTGGTGAGCGTTTCCTCTCCGCCTCACGAGTTCTCCTTCCAACAGAACCGACTCCATGGCTCGCAAGGCGCGGAAACACTCCCAGTCTCGCAGGAGGTTCATCCGACGGAGCCGCGGAGATCAATTTGCGATGAAGTAGCAAGGAGTCCAAATCCGGAGCCCATGTATTATTCAGGGACCCGCATTCAGGATATTTCCACAGATGTTGGTCCCCAGCTACAGGGTCCCAGATTCCGCTGGAATCCACAGGAAACCACTGGAGTCCCGACAACTCCCCGCGCCGCTGGCGCCCGCTCCTGAACGCTCCTTCAGATGTTGGACACGATGAGGTTCACATTCGATTTCATCCGTAGGTCCGAGTTTGTAACATTCATCACTCTCCAAAAGTTCGGATGGAACACTTAAATTCAATGTGAGCCGCCATGTGGCGCCCCGAGAACGGAATCCGCGTCGAAAACGTAACAGTCGGGCAGTCGCTTTCGTAGCGAGAGCAGTTGTCCGCGCAGGCATTACCACTTGTCACATTCAGCGCCAATTCTTACGACCTGTGAGTCGTATGAGTTACCTTTGGGAATCTCTCCAAACCGCGAGTCAAACGAGGGTTTCGTGTATATCGGTCTGGAGTTGCCGCTGTCTGGACTACTCCGTGCGCTGTCTCCGTCCTTCTCGAAGGCCTTGTTGTCAGCTCTGCAAATGAACAAATACTCTCTTGAACGAAAATTCGGAATCACAGCGAAGACACTGCACTCTGAGCACTCCGTTGCTCCAGAATATTCGACTGGTTTGAGGCAACCAGCGCGGATTCTACACAGCTAATCCCTCTGGTCAATAACTTTTCGAGTGTTGCATTGTTTACTTGTTTTTCATTCGGTTTTCGAGGACATCTGGAGGATCTTGAGGGAGAGCCAAGGTTTCGCGTCGCGATCACGCCGAAATCAATCCATACAGGGAGTCGAAAGCATTCGAAATTATGGTTCAGATTCGGCCCAGAACAAAGGGGAACGAGGGAATCACGGGGCTCATGAGAGGAGGGTTGAACTCAGGGTTGAACTTGATAACCTGTTACTTGAGCTATCTTGAGGCATTCCTCTCATTAAATTATGATCGAGATCTGAACTGTTCTTCGGTTCATCGGGGCAATGGATTGCATATGGAGCAGCCTCCGGATATGGTCATCGTGGTTTATCAAAAATATCCGAGCCTGAATTTCAGTTGAGACTGTCGTTGGCAGCCCAGAACACAGGAGCGTGATTACGCTGCTTATATTTGCGTCTCTCAGGCACATACTTCCTGCTCGGCCGAACAGGGGACCGGTTCCGTCTCTAAATCAGGGACACAAAGCTTTATCTTGTAGATGTTGAGCGGCTGGGCAGAATGTTTTGCACGAACTGCATTAGTCTGCTCCGGGGTCTGGAGAGCTGCGAAGCCGCAGAACTCCAGCGAGACCTTCAACTTCGGACGCTAGTTGAGGGCCATGACGTTTCACTCAGAGGAGTTACTCACCCGAAAAGCATGACGACGGCTTGGCTCTGACAATGCTCCTGTCAGCGCACTCATGCGCGTAGGTCCAGGGCCGAGCTCAACCACATGCGCGAGATCAGCAACAGCGAAATTCCGCTGCTCCTTCATGCAGGTTGTGAGGCTCAATAGCTACGCTGCTCCAGTTTGGTGTCCATCAACACCATCAGCACATCGCTCAAGTCTCTCAGCAAACTTCAGATCCAACGATAGACACCGGCTCACTTCCCGTGCCGCCCTTCGGGTGTGTCTATTTTCCATGCTGGACCATCACACGCGTCATGTATTCAAAAAATCTGCCGCTCCTCCCGGCCGTCTTCGAAACAACACAGGTCAAGAGTGAACTTGACAGACTTGGAATGTCGGCCACCTGTTCAATCTGGAGCGAATCCTACGAGATTCTGTCTTGCGCTCGCTAGTCACTCAACGCGGAAACTAATCGAAGACCGACAGGAATGTCCGTCAGAACTGGGCCAAGAGTTCTTCCGCAGCGCAAGTGGCTTCCATCCCGACAGTTGTGCCGTGATAGATAATTCATGAAGTCATCTTATCTCTGACCAAAACTGTGCGCGTAAAACGCTCGAGACGCATTCAGTATCGTCGAATTCGATTGAATCTCGAACGCTTCGTGAACGGAAACACTACTCATCGACATCTGACGCAAACACACCCCGTTGAATCGCAGTCGCGCCCTGGGCCCGAACCCGGGCGATGCCACGAGACTCGAGGTCGGATGAGCAAATCGGAACACAATCCAGGCAAGAGGTTTCTCCGGAAGAAGCCAGACGCTCAGAGTTCTTCCTACTAACAGATCGGAGACCTTTTGCTGTTCATTGAGTCACGTCAATTTCCAATTGAGTTCCAAATTGCCTGGGAGGAGATCAAATCCGAGGGCAGGTGCCTGACCAAATTCACTTTTGGCCGGAATCGCGGCCAAATCCAGACCCAGCGATGGTTTCCGAATGACAGAACTTATGCGTAACTTGGTGATAGTAGGAAACCTGCGTAAACTGTCGGCCAAAGAAACACCAGCAATCAAGGTAATTCCGGTGCTGGTCATGAGTAACGTACTCCGCCCACTTCGCCCACGTGCCCCCTGCCTCCAATCTGGAAAATCCTCCGATGTGGATCGGAAACTTGCGAGGCGGGCTGACGATCCCTTGAACGTTGAGGGAGATGGATTCGCTGTCTGTTTCTGGGGAACTTCACCCTCAGGGTTTGCGGAGAACATGAACAAGTGTCGTGCTGCCACGATTTAGCGAGCACTAATGCGACCAAACACGCCGATCGGTTATCGCTGCTTATCATTGAGAAAACGCCGGTACAGACAGGAACGATTGTAGTACAAGTAGGAGCAGAGTCAACCAGCTAGAACGTCACGACAGACGATTCTGCTTCTGTATGAAAACTCTTCTCGCGCGGTCGGTATCAAACGATCTGAAACTGTTCCAACCCTGGTAGAAGAGGCCCTTGGATAAACTCTTCTGCCGGTTTGGTGCCTTTCACCATTAGGGTATCGATTTCCGAAGATGATGCGTTTCCACGCTCTGCTGCTCCCAACCCTGAGCTCCGATGCGTACAGCTTGTTTATCAGGGAAAATCTTCGTTCGAGCTCAAAGTTCCGACATGTTGTTTATCGCTTCAGCTTGCAAGGGCGTGAATGGAAAATCCTCGGAAAGTCGGAGCATTCTCGCTTCCGGAAGACTTGCAATCGGTGAAGCTCAGTGCAGATCGCTACAATGGCCCTCAACTTCAGTTTCACGACGAGCAGGGTGATCTCCAGCCGCGTCGAGCAGGTACACGGATTCGGACGCACCACTCTCCAATTTTCGAGCGCTCGCTCTTCATTTAATGCCGGAGAGGCAGGGAATTCATCCCAAGAACCTTTCCTGACTAGAAATAAATCCGATGCTCCAGTAGTTAGCGAGTCCGACTAGCCGAAACTGACGCATGACGTGATCGTCTCAAACTGAACTCTCATGCAATCTCGAGAAGCCTGATGAGGCAAGGTTCTTACAACCTGTTGACAAAGAGCAATCGCAGATGTTCGATGGAGAACGACCCGAATGGGTCGCGACTCGTTTGTTACTTGAATTATGCGGACGTCAGCACTCAGATATTTAAAATCACTCATGTGGCCACTCCAGAGTGACAATGTGTCACGGCTGGCAAAGCTGTCCACTGGGACGTTCCCTGTTCTCTTCATTGTTCGGCGAGAATTCAGTGAGCATCAAAAGTTGAGTTCGGCAACGAAACGTCTGCGCGATCTACACCATCTGTTCTGCATAGACAGCGATCCGCATTCTTCCAAGCTCGAACACTTGACTCGCATTTCATACCAAGCTGAACGAAAGTACCTTTTTTCGGATGGAGACGCGGGAGGGTACTTTTTCAGAACCAGATGTACGAAATCGAATAGTCAGAGATCCCGGTCTCAACGCAAACCGGCATCGTAGCGAACCTCTAGACAACTTTACTGCTCCCCCGCTCCGCTAGGTTGAATACCAGGAGCGAACCGGGAGATGGCAGAAAATACAACCACATTTTTCCAACCACACAAAGCAATTCCGATACTCGTCGGAATATCACCCAATCATTTTCTCTCACATGTGTCAATCACTCCATGGGAGGCAGGTGGTGGGAGTGCCCGAAAATGTGGCGAGGCGGCTACGACATCTCACGGGGTGGGTGGGGAAATAATCACAGTTCTGTCCTTCTCGAGCAACAGTTGTCTGTTGCTTAGGCAAGCAGACAAGTTTTACTCACTTTGTACCTATAATTCCATGCGATGACTATTCTCCGAAGACTCACCCTTTGAAAAAATCCATGATGCGTCGCTGTCCAACAGAAATGCACTACTGAAAAGCAAAAGGGAATTACACAACGAGGCCTTACCCTGAGGGAGGAGGTTAGAGTTAATGTAGAAACGGCGCATGCGTCAAACTCCGCAGACTCCTGGACAGGTTCCCTCTATCTCATTTCAGCGATCTATTCAGATGATGACCGGCGGCTCTCCTCGGACGACGCAACACCACGCAAGGCCACCGTTGACGGTTTCAGACGTATTCACGCACGTTGAACAGCTGAGATCTCGTGGTGCCGCTATCACTAGTGTAATAAACCGCCGACCGCGTGCCTCCTGAACGATTCGTTTCGAGGTATCGGCTTCAACAAGCTGAAGGTTGCGATGTCCACGACTAGGGCGAGGGAAGGAATGAACTCATCGGATAAAGACTGATGGTTCAGAACTCATGGTAGCATCGTCACGCTTGGAGACGTGACCCGATCAAACGTTTTGTAAACGAGAGTCGACGCCGCGGGAGGATGCGTGAGAACGCGGCACCCAGCCCACTGCGACGGAGCGAGCTCAAGATTGACTGTTTTCCGATCGAGTGTCTTCTGGAGAGCATGTGGGTGTATCGGAACTGTGTCCGCACCGCGTGACCGCAAGCTAGAATCGAATCTGTATTTCTGATGGCACCGGCCTTGTTCGATTTCGAATGTCTCGCAACCAATTTCTGCTGTGGCCTATGAAAACGAGTAATGCAGTTGCTTGCTGGTCCGACATGCTGCTGGCTAAGACCAACATGCATCTCGTCGCTTTGCGTATCGACTTGTGAGGATAACATGCTCCAGAACGAAAGGCAGTACTGACCTGGATATCGTTCCGCCCCAAACGATAACGTAGAAGTGACTTGCTGAATGCGGACAAATGAGGCAGTATGGAGGCTGTAGTCTAATGTTCTCTCCGAGCGAGCACCAGCTAACGGGAGGTTCAGAGCACTTTAGCCCTCTGCAGCTCCGAATTTCTCGGTATTCACTGTCTGGCTGCTTACGAAGCAATGCACATGCACTACGAGACTGCGAGTCTCCGGTCTCGCCCGTGATTGGTTGTTCACCTGCGAGCGCGGGTCTCTCCGATGAAAAAAACCCTCGTCTTCCGCCTGATTGTGAACGAAGCACGCACGTGCTGCGGAACCGGGGTAGCCCCGCTTCTGGATGCTCTGCTGATCACGAGTCGATCGAAAAGCTCGGTCGCGAACAGACACTTGTCATGAAGCTCTCTGTGTGACCGCAATCGGATTGGATCCGTGAAGCGCATGTCTTCTGGAATTCCAAAAGAGTAACGGGAATCTTCGCCTGTTCCGATGACTGTAAAAAGCCCCTACCCTCGATGTCGCAGACTCTCCATGCTCCGGGAGTGAATAGAATGAGAACAGCGGAGTCTCAATCCTGATCCTCCCTGTTTGAAGCCTTGGAACTTCGAAACAAAGGAACGAACTCCGTCAGAGTCCCCATCCGGTTTCGTCTCTGTGAAGACTAGAAAAAGAGAGAGAGTGAGAGAGTGATATCGATCTCCATACGGCTCCGAACCAGAATATTTTCTGATCTGGGGCCTCAAGAATGAAGTTTCCACTATCCGAAGCCACATCGTACACTCAGAACGCGCATCCTGGTTCCGAACACAGAGAGCCCATCCTAACTGGCGTGCCACAGAGCCATCTCGAGGTTTTCCGTCCTGAACAGAAGCAGCAGATCGGCCAGCCGACTGTTTTCTGCTGGCTATCTCGTCAGTCAGGCCGTCAGGTAGTGTTGAAGTCTCAAGGGCATCCGCTCAATACGAGCTCGCTCAAACTCCACTGAACTTTCGCAATGAAACCTGCGCTGACTTCGTAGCGTTGCTACACATAATCCCCAGAGTATCTTTCGAAGTGGGGTTTTCCGAGGGCAAGCGAATGGATCCACTCATTGTCACATGAGTTATCGAAGATACCAAATGAGTACATTCCGTATAACCTCCAGTCAGAGGGCACTCCACGAGCCCGTGCTCTTTTGGAGGATTGCAACATACACGGGCACGGCCCTCCGTCAGAGAGAGAACTGTATATTTCGGACCCTGAGATCGAAGCTTATGTCCTACCGAGCCAAAGATGTGAGCACTCGCATCATTCCTGCGAACATTGCTGAATTCTTCGAGGAGCAGCTCGGACGCAGATGATGTACTAGGTAGGTCCTCAATATTTCTCGATATCAGACTGGCTGATACGGTCAGTCGCTCGGTGCGAACATTGACTGAATTTTCGAATCATTATCGTTCGAGAATTATGTCTACGTTGTCGATTTTCCATGGAGTCCACGAGGGATTGTGAGTTTCTCCTTGCGAGGCTTTCGTGAGAAGTTGATGTAGACGACCAATCGACCCCGAGTTCATCAGAGTCACCCAGAGTCAATAATTATCGAGTACAACTTCGAAGTGATGGTTTCACGCGAGACCGTCTGTTCCGTCCGTCCAGCTACCGACTTGAGCGGTATATAAGGACTGAATCAAGCCTCGAAAAGGTTTCGATAGCTTCCATAGCGGCTGCGCCATGGCGCTGGGCATGGTTCTCGTTCATGCCCTCTTCCTTGCGGCCCAGCTTCATAAATCGACTCTCGAAGGCACTGCGGTAGGTTTTCGACGAAGCACAGTTTCGCATCATGAGCTCCTCCGCATTCCAGTGAGCTCGGACATTTCTCTTCGAGACCTCGCAGTCGTACACCCGACACCGACGGAACATCGATAGAAGCTGGATCTGTTGGCAAGCCATCTGACGTGAAAGGTCGTCGATTCGTTCCGCCGTTCGAGGACGGGGCCCGCGGGCAACATGCTCACAGTGTGGCTCTCCGACACGAAACATCCTCGATGCACTAATGATTCCGTTGATTCCAGCCCGCAACTTCGCTGAGCCAGGAGGCAGACAGGATGACTCTGGTAGCGATAGACGATATCTCCGCCGCCGTCTCGAACCCGCGGGTCTTCAAAGCGACGATTGCATCGGTTTTCACCAGTAGCGCCGACCAAACATTCGATGCTAAAGTCGTGGTCCCCGCAATCGAAATGGCGATACGGGAAGTGAACCGATTGTTCAACTCCACCATCGTTTTTGACCACGTCGCGCGAATTTCGAACGAAGGCTGCGACCGCAACATAATCGGTGGCCTAGCTGCCCAGTTATACTATACACACAACGTGAGCGCATTCATTGGTCCAGGCTGCGAAATCGCGCTCGATCACGTAGCCCGAATGGCCGCCTTCTGGAACGTAGCCTCGTACACAGCTGGCGGTATCGATGAACGTTTTGCGAGGAAAGATATTTATAGTACCCTGACGAGGATGTCCTACTCAGTGGATCGTATAAGTCTCTTCCTACTCAAAATACTCAAGGAGTTCACCTGGCATCACGTCGTCATTCTGGTCGACGAGTCGTCGATGACCGATGCCAACACCGCGGTTTCGCTCGAGAAACTTCTAGCTTCCCAGAAGCTGCTTGGCGAAATGGGCGAGAACCATGAAGTCTTCCCGGAGAAAGTGCTCTTCAATGGTTCCGACTCAACAGAGTCAATCTCGAAGAAAATGCGAATCGCCAGAGACAAAGCGCGGATATTTCTGATTCTTTGCAAAGCCGACATCCTCCGCCGTGTCCTGCTCGCCGGTCACCAGCTGGGGATGAATGACGGCGAACACATCTTCGTCAATGTCAACCTGCTGGGCGACTCCCCAGGAAACAACTTGACGAAAGTACTCAACGAAGATTACGATAATAACGTTATGGTGAGTAAGCGCTTCCGTTACGCGGCGCCGGCGGCGGTTCTTCGGGCGAATTTCCACGCCCCATCGATTCTCGCGGATTCGCTTCGCGTGCGCGTTCTCCCTCACCTCGGCCCCCGGGAAGCTGAGGAAACTTCATTCTCCGAATGCGAACACCGGTTACAGCATTTTCTGGAAGTTCATCGGGCGCTCATTGCAGAAAGTGAAAGAAATGTTCAATTACGTGATGGTGGTCAGTGCCATGGTGCCTGAGACAGATCGCTTCAAACGAATATTCAAGAACGACCTGATCGCCTTCATGACAGCCAACATGAGAAAATACGGACTCACTGATATTGTTCGGAAGGTGCGTTACGTTTCCCAGGATACTTCGAAGTGGGTGATCGGACTTGCGAGCAATGATGGATGAGTGAACGATTTCAGGAGGAAATCACACCTGTCGTGGCTGCATTCTACGACTGTGTGATGCTCTACGCGTTGTGTCTCAATGAGACTATCACTAACAAAGGAAGCCCTCTCGACGGACGGACCATCGTCCGAAACTTCTGGAATCGATCATTGACCGGGGGTAAGCGAAGCCGAACCCCGGAAAAAGCTCCACCGATTACCTGGCCCGTGAGCACGAGTAACGTTGAGCTCTTTCTTCCCCCGAAGCCGAACAGTTAAGTGTAAATTTAATTGGAAATATCACGTTGGATCAAAATGGCGATCGGGAAGCTGACTACGTTCTTCAAGTGTGGCGAGACCCCAGGCTGGGCTTCCAGGTACGTGAAGTAGGGTCCTGGTAGGTGGGTAGGTAGGTAGGTATACCGCGACCGACTCGGAGAACGGATGAGGATTTCTCAAACACAGGGCTTCGAACTCGCTTTCAGGCCGTGGCTCGTTTTGAGGGGACGGTTCGAAAATATGACATGATACTCGGCCGAGAGTTTATTTTTCCGAGAGGAAGCCCGCTCGACGTTCCGAAGTGCGGCTTCAGAGGCGATCATCCAGACTGCAGGGATAACTTCAACCGCAATCTGATAATTTCTCTTACATCGGGATTCTCGGCCATTGTGGTCATCTCTGTGATCCTTGGTAATTCTCGGCTGTGATCCGTTTCCGCTATCGTGAGGCCAGAGCTAGCTTCGATTCGTTCCCCGCTGGCGAAGATGTCTTATCGTGGACAATACGACTCGAATCTGCCGGCCACGTCGCCAACGCTGTGGGTTTACTTTCAGCTGTCCTCATAATTCGAAAACTGAAGTACGAATCCCAGCTGGCGGACACGTGGTGGAAAATCAGTTACGAGGATCTCATATTCCCTGACAAGAATGTCAGCAAGAGCCGCAGCTCGTTGCCGTCTCAGGGTGATTCGATCGCGACTCGATCCGTGAGTTATTGTCGGAGTTTTCTACGATCGCTCTCGATTCAAGTCGATCGCATCGTGCGATACACTGAAAGAACTCGATTCGAGTCGAGAACAATGAAAGGAGTCATTGGAACGTTTCCAGTCCGCTTCACAATCGAACTTCAAATCAACGTCGAACGTCAGCACTCTCAACAATTTGAACCTTTCGGGTATTCAAGTCGCCACCTACAAGGCAAGTGCGGCTGGTTTTACTCTTAATTAAGCTTCTGCCCCGCTGCTAGAGAAGGCTTCTAAGAAAATTGGCGCTCTACCGTCGGAAAGTTCTAAGCTTCCGAATCCCTGAACAGCAAATTCGCGTTGCCGTCAAACCTCTCGAGATGAAAAAGGTACACATAAACAGAAAGCTTCTCATGGAGATGAAAGAGGTGAGCTGAGTGTTCCGTAAACTGTTTTCACGTCGGATGCGATCCCTATGACTTCCTGGGAGGTCGATTAAGTCTCGAAATAAGCCCAATCTGTTTCTACAAGGATTTTCTCATGACTGTGATCGAATCCATAGGTTCACGACTTGTCCCACGATAATCTCGCTCGTTTCATGGGTATCTGCCCTGATGAACCGAACCTCGTGATTGTCACCGAGCTTTGCACGCGAGGGAGCCTTCGGGTAAGAGCGGGAAGCGCCCCGAGCCTTCGTTTTCTCATTGTGGATGGTGTCCTCCGTACCCGCAGCTCACTTCCCTTCTGAATTCTCCCTCCACGGCTCGGAACGGGTGCGTTTGCTCAAGTGAGCTTATGGGTTTCAGGACATGTTGGAAAACGAATCCATCAACATCGACTGGCTGTTCCGCTACTCCATCATTTCTGATCTCGTCGAGGTAGGCTTGATATTGAGAATTTCAGAGACGATATCCGAAATCGACGTTTCAACTCACGAATTGACATTCGGTTTCCTGAAAGATGTTCTGAGTATCATTTAACGATGATTGGCAAATCGGCAGAGAAGCTAAACTGACGTTTAGAGTGTCAGAGGCCATCCCAATAGTGATTGCGTAATGAACATTGTAAGCACCAAGGTGTTGCGAGTCCTATGGAAAAGTACAGTAAGTCGCTCTCATCTTTGTTACCGTAACGTCGGAACAGCTGTGCTCACAGGAGCCAAGGGCTGCGTGACTCGGGAGAGAAAGATTTGTGGTGAACTGTGAGCGTGCCTGTTGGACAAACGATGACCTTTTTGTCACCATGTAATTTCCGAGCGAGAACCCGCGCTATTGCACCGTAACATGAAATCTCACCATCGGTTCCTGAGCGGACAGGCTCCGTGTCACTGGAACAACAGAACACTCGCTTAGGCTCTTTGGAAAGGAATTTTCGGATACTCGAGACGTCTCCAGTGACCTGGCGGATATAAATATTTTGAAAATTAGAGTAGTTGCTCTAGGGATGAAGCGGTCATCCACGGGCAATGACATTTCTCGATATCTCGCAGGGGATATTCTTCCTCCATAACTCATCGATCGGACTACACGGTCGACTCAAGAGTACGAAATGCGTAATCGACGCCCGCTTCGTTGTGAAGCTCACGGACTTCGGGATGCCATCGCTCGCCGAGCAAGTGCCAGAGCCCGATACGAAGAACTTAAGTCAGTTGCAACCGTATTTTTGATGTTTCCAGCAGTGAATGGAAAACGAAACTGATGAAATCTAAATGCATTGAAATCAAATGGTGGAGTTTCCCAAAACAAAGAATGTCATTCGCGGAGTCTCATTCGTCAGGAACCTATTTCTGGACCGCGCCCGAGGTGTTGCGAAGCAGAGATCCACGTTTGAATGGGACCAAGCAAGGAGACATTTACAGTTTGGCAATTATACTCCAAGAAGTCATAACCCGCTGTGGTCCATTTGAATCGATTGAACGCTTGGGACGAGCGAAGGCGAACCTAGAACCCGAAGGTTCGTCGCCACATTTGTCAGATAATAACCGAGAACGATAGTCTGACAAAACAACGTCTCTGAACTGAGCTAATTCCCAGAAATCCTTGACCGCGTCAAAATGGGCGCTGTGCCTCCGTTCCGTCCTGAAGTATCCGCGGACGAGTGTCCCCAAGAGCTACTGCGTCTAATGAAGCACTGCTGGGCGGAGAATCCGAACGACAGACCACAGATATCCGAAGTCAAACACAAGATCAGGAAAATTACGAAGTGAGCGACGTATGATATTATTGTGTACTGGTTCTGCGAGGTGAAGAGCGGGGCTCAGAGAACGTCAGAGTCAAGTAATGACAAGCGGTTTCCCTCCGTTACACCAGGGGAATGTCATCGAAGAACTTCTTCGACAACCTACTGCAACGGATGGAACAATACGCCAACAATCTGGAATCTATTGTCGAGGAAAAGACTCAGTCCTTGATGCAGGAGAAGGAGCGGACCGATGAACTTCTGTACCAGCTGCTGCCGAGGTGAGCTGTCACTTCAGAGTCCTGATGAGTCGTTGTCCTTGGTCACGATTGAGGAGACTACAGAAAGTGTTCTCACCGACCGGTTCTCCGCTACGCAGATACGTGGCTGATGAACTGAAAAAAGGTACTCACGTACAGCCGGAATCGTTCAGCGAAGTGACGATCTTCTTCAGTGATATCGTTGGCTTCACGACTTTGTCTTCGGAGAGCTCACCTCTGCAAGTGGTCTCGCTTCTCAACGATCTATATACAATGTTCGATGCTGTCATAGAGCAGCACGACGTATATAAGGTACTTAGGATACCCGCTAAAGAATTGCCGTGATAACAAGCCATGATTCCAAATCCGCGTCCCGGTGCGAAGTGCCTGTTGATTTCATCAAGCACCTTCTTCCCCTGCTGCCTGGATGGCCTCCGGTGAGCGATCGGTAATAAGCTCCGGTGATGTCTCGGCAGGTGGAAACAATAGGAGATGCGTATCTTGTGGCATCTGGGGTTCCACAGCCGAACGGAAACGAACACGCACGCGAAATCGCGCGCATGGCCTTGATGCTGAGAGATAATCTCCAAGGCTTCAAAATCCGCCATCTACCTCAGAGAAAACTGCAACTGCGCATAGGGATCCACTCTGGACCTTGTGTGGCAGGCGTCGTCGGTCTCAAAATGCCCAAGTACTGTCTGTTCGGTGACGCGGTGAACACTGCTTCCCGCATGGAAACCACCGGAGAACGTAAGATTCGGCACACGCTCGACGAAAGCGTTATCACGCAGTCCACTAGAGAATGTATGTCGGATCACACTAACTCGCTGCATCCCGGTTCCTCCTCAGCCATGAAAATTCACATCAGCAAGCGATCGAAGGACATTCTCGACACGTTTGGTACCTTCATATCCACCCTAAGAGGTGATGTACAAGTTAAAGTGAGTTGAGTTCCTCTGTCAAACGACGGAGCGGATCGCGTCAGCATTCCAGAAGCGCCAGGTGCGAATCGAGTGCCACCTGGACGGTCCCGGACAGATCTAGGGACCTACGGAAATACCACGTCACTCCCAAGAACCATAACACAAGCTGCGGACAAATGGCGTTTCAAACATGCTCGGTTTTGCAGGGCAAAGGTGTCATGACGACTTACTGGCTGGAATCTGAAATCGGGCGCCACAAGAAAACCGGAAACCCGCAAGTGGACCAACTGATGGCCGAAGTCAAGAGCGATATCGACGTTGATTCGCCCGTAACACCTGAGAATATCAACCAGATCAGCAAAATATTGAATTCTTGAGCCGCTTTCGATGGCTTGGAGGACAGTTCGGAATTCGATTCCGCGCAGGAGGTCATTCCGGCAAGAATCCAGAAATGTCTCGGAGGTCAGCCGATGGCATCTCTCGAATCAACACTCACCGTCTTCTACTCGTCAGTGAGCGCAGATTATACCAACTACAATATATCCCCAGTGGGGATATCGAGAATGATCAGAGAATGTGGCTGTAGTTCGCTTCAAGAAACGCGTCACAGAAGTTCGATCGACTCTATGAGGTCATGGTACTATGGAGCGAATGAGATTCGTCGGAAAATGTAGGCCCTATCAGAACGATCGGTTCTCCCCGTTCATTCGGTGGGTTTTAGAATGAGCGAAAGAAATGTCTGTCAAGAGGAAGGTTGACTCCCGTCGATTCTGCCTGAAGTGCACGTGTTGATGAAGGACAACTATAGAAGGATTTCGTGACACTTTGCCTCATCTTATGCAGAAGACTCAGAACGTCAGCGAAGCTGGAATCATGTTCAACGTTGTCACCCTTTATCACGCACCCATCCTTCCCTGATTGAAGTCCCCCAGGAAAATGGAATTATGGAATATAAATGTACACGAATGTCTGGTCAGAAACGCTGATTCCATTGATTATATGCCTCAAATCGTTGCCTCAACAACTGTCAGGAGCGTGCTCAGTTTTTTCGGGGAGGGGGGGGGGCAGGTGATGGGATGATTATGAGCAATGGCGGTGATGACATGGCCAGACTTCGGATGAGTCCTGAGGTTCAGGACGAGTCGATCCATTTCTTCATCTTGATAGGTGTTTCGCTGTGTAATCACATATTACTCTTCTCAGCCTTCCGCATCAGGCGGTGTCGCAGGTCAAGGCGACTCCATCTGCCGGCTTCTCAATTTTTTCTCGACGTGTTCACCAAACATCGGTTCTGTTGTTCTGTACTTCCTCATGAGGTCCAAGTCTAGCGAGGGGCGCACTCGGAACATACGAGGAAGCCTCGCACGATCGGGAGAAATGCGCTCAACGTGCGAAGTATCTGATTCCCATCCCTCCAATCGCGCTTCGCGGGCAAAGCAGAAACGAAATGCCGACAGGACTCCCCAAAATAACAGACAACAGTGGACTTCTTCGAGGGTTTTCCCGAGGCGCCGATGACCAAACGACGGTGGCTCTTGAGGAGTGCGACAGTTCTGCCGCCGCGCGATGTTGGGATTTGGTGGTTTTCACGAACCCGACTCGCTGCCACGCAGAACCGATTTGTCCCGGGTGGAGCCCGGCTTCGCGGTCAGACCGCGATCATGGTCAAATTCCGGGCTGACGCAGGCGATCCCAGACTAGAGTTTACTCGCGGCTTCCCTTCCGTGCGATTTTTGTAGCATCCGCGAACCCTTTCCGGCACATCCGAACGCGCCATGCTCTCTTCCGAAGCGCCCGCGGCAGTTTCTTCAGACGAGCCAAGCGATTCTGAGCTAGTGAAAGCACATCCAGACAAGTTTCCTATGAATGTTCGAGCTAACTCGCGAAATGACTGATTACAAAATATAACTGTGCAGAATTTCGAAATCGGTCCGAAATGGTCGAGCAGTTCTGCCGCGAGGTTCGTGAAAGGGGAATATTTTCCTCCTCGCTGGATCACTAAGCGCGTTTCGCAGCGCAACTTGACGCGCCCTAGGTGACGCCGTTACTCCGAGGACGATTCCCGTTCCCTCGTAGCGGACGCGAGAGTAAAACTCTTTGGCTGCGGCCTGCCAACCCATCCGCGGAACCTGACTTCCGCGCTGCGAGCTCGTTTCCGGAGAGCACGATTCGGGACAAAAATCGAGATCGACGAAAACCGGATGCGGAATCATCTCGCTCGAAATCTCAGATCAGTGTTCAAGAGCAGCCAGCTCGAACAGCATCATGGAAGCATCGGTTACGGAGTGCGTGAGGTTCGTTCAATAAACTGACCGAAACGGGCTGTTGTTTGAGCTCACGCTAAATTGAGAAAGTCGAAAAACCTGCAGGCCGCTGCTGTGATCTAACGTCGTAGGTTATGCGACTCGACTAGCTGAATGATTCTGCTGAATCCTGGAAAATATTTCAGCAAAGAGCCAATCGCAGGGGGTGCTACGAGGAAGCAATCAATTATGATCGGAACATTTGGACTAACAGCGGTTTCTTCTATTCCGGCTTTATTGTCCATCTACTGCATACGCTCATTGATCCAGTCAATGAAGTAGGGTACTTCGGTGTACACTCCGGGCGTGTTCTTCCGAGCGCAGCCTTTGCCCCACGACACGACGCCGATTTGTTCGAAGCTTCCGTTCTCCTGTTTGCTGACCGCCGGACCCCCAGAGTCTCCCTGAAAATTCAGAAAACATGTTCTCGCGCTGAATCACGGTTCTCTACCCTAGAGTTCTCTGCGGGCCCGCCTCTGGCCGGGTCCCGGGCTTCCTCTGGTACTTTAAACCGGAGGGGGATACCCACCTGACAGGAATCTTTGTCTCCCTCCTTGTAGCCTGCGCAGAGCATGGTTTCTTTGATGTTGCTCTTGCCACCCGTGCCCAAGCCGAAAGGCAGGAGACTTGAGAGACCGAAAGCGGGTTTGGAGTACATTTCATTGCATTGGTTGTCTGTAACAACGGGAACATCAACCGCCAGCAACGTTTCGGAGGGGTTCCCGCCCTCTCTGGTGGTTCCCCAACCAGACACTGTGATCATGGAGTCAGCTGACATCCTCATCTCCTTCGGAGGGAGGCACACAGCTTCGACTGCGTCCGTCATGTTGAGCGGAGTTGCTAGCGACAGAACAGCTATATCGTTCATGAGCGCATCTGGTGAGTTGTACTTCTCGTGAGTGGTGAATTTCGCGACCTGGAATTCAGAGTACCGTGAAACCTATTCCGTTCAATACTGGGGATCGCCCTGCAAAAGATTTATCGTTCCGCTGATCGAAAAGTTCTTCGTGCTCATTTTTCCCCTGGATGGATCCAATCGATCGGGCCCGTGTAGCTGCGAGGGGCGAAGAAGTTTCAGTCTCTTTGAGCTGCCAATGACTTGCCTCAGACATCTGAACGTCTTCGTCGTCAAGACTGCTCTGGCTGTGGAGACCTGCTACGACGCGGTACTTTGCGCTAGCCATGTAACAATGAGCCGCCGTAAGGGCTCGAGTAGGCGACAGCACAGAGGCCCCACAGACGTGCATCCACCGATTGCTGCGGCTCCTCACTTGCAGCGAGAGTTGCCACGGAAACTCTCGCTGCGCAGCGCTCCGACCTCCAACTATGCGTGTCGGTGGTGTCTTCGGTCGGGACCTTCCGCACTCTTGGCTGCAAGCTTTCAGGGAGCATATTGAGCGGAATTACAGGCAGTTTAGTCAACGAGGTGATGCTAACGAGTTTTCGTACTAACCAACAGCACTAAATAGAAGCAGCACAGCCAGAACGCGCATCATACCAGAGGGAAACATAAGAACGAACATGAACTGCAAGCTTTCTACTTTTAAGCCTTTTAGAAATGCGGGTCGGTTCAGCATCTCAGCTACTGTCCCTGATTCCCACATACGGGCCATGATTTCGAGGACGCTTCCTGGCCTATATCCACGAGTTGATTTTGGAGGATTCGAACTGTTGTAGTGTCCAAGCCTGAGAACCCGCGGAACTCCATATAGAACATTTGCCGGTATCGCAATTCAAGGTATCATTTCGATCATTCACCACATGGAAAACCCCACTGCCGACGCCGCTCGGTTTTTTTTTTTCAGCCGTAAACTTCCATCCTGCGTTGGCGGTACTAATCATTATACGCCAGAATCGGAGCAACCCAAAGGCCGGTTTATTTCAACCAAACGGCCGGTCGGCCCAGAGTTTGGAGCCGTTCCCCGTATGTGAAAAAACCAGCCGGTCTCCGGACGACTGGAGCTCCTCCGGGTGGACTGCGGTGCTCGGCATAAAGGCAATTTTCACCCTCTCCATTGGGTCTGCATCATTCCTGAAAAGTTGTTCTCATTTGGTTGAGTGGTCCATGTTTTTACTTTTCTGTTTTGCAGTTTGCTCGTCTGTTATCAAAAGTTTCGACTGGGATGGTGGGATATCGTCGCGGATCGAAAAATGTATTCTGCTGCCACTGGAGCCTTCCTCGTGGGTTCTGCTCAAGCTCCATAAATATGAAATTGAATCGCTCCATCGGGCTAACAAGGAGCTCGTCCTGTGGTTCGCGCTTTAGCTTCTCGAGATCGACGTTGAATCGTCTCTCCGAATGCTTCTGAAGCCCTTCTCGTTGATTGCGTATTAGCTTCTCGGATCCGACACTGAACAGCTTCTTCTGGAGCTTCCAAAGCTCTTCTTGTAGCGTGGAAACGGAGAAGGTCCAGTAGAGTCTCGTAGGCAGGCTTCCAAGCTCTTGTAGACACTCGTAGGCTTCGAACCGGCCTCCGAATCATTTCCTTTGACTCCGAAGAATATGGACAAATCGACCCCGGAATAACCTCTGTAGACTTCAAAAAGTATCATCAGATCGATGCCGGAATCACGTTTTTAGACCCAGGAAGGTATGATCAGATCGACCCTGGAATCACCCCCTGAGATTCCGAAAAGTATGGTCGAATCGATCCCGGAATCCTCGTCCTAGACCTCGAAAAGTATGGGCAGATCGACCCCGGATTAACCTCCCTAGATCCCGAAAAGTATGATCGTACCATCAAACAACCACCTCCTTAGACTCCGATGAGTATGGTCAGATTGATCCCGAAACCACCATTTTACAGTCGGGAACTTTCGAGCCCGATCTTGTTTTGGCCATGATTTTGTCAGTGCTTGGAGTTTTCTTCTTGTGAATGGATATGATGGAAATTTCGGTCAGGAAGTAGTTCTGAAAGTGACACATTTTTTTCGAGGTCTCCCTAAAAGTTATCGTGAAAACGTCAATATACATCAGATCGGACTCGTGGGGTTCACGTTCGAGGAGCCGGTTATTCGCCAGGAAACTCATTCCAAGAGGATCTTATTTCCTTGAAGAATTGCAAGCGATCGTTCCAAGAATTCCTCCGATGTCAGTGGTGATTTTGGCGACCGAGGGCGGAGAACTGAATGAGGGTGCTTCCTCGGCGGTGGAAATCAAGAATCGTCGGATCGACCTTGCAGCTCAATATTCGGATGATTCAACCATTTCATTGAATAATTTTCACCAAGGGTTTCACGAAACCTTCGATTTCACCTCATTGAGGAGTTACGAGAGAAAATGTGAGGAAAACGAAATTATCCAACGAGCAGTCCCTTGAAAAAGGGGTGGATACGATCGCTCGCCACTTTTCGAGGAATCGAGACAACTTCGAATCTATTTCTTCGCCTATCATCTGCGCGTCGAACGCGAACCCCACGAGTGAACATTGACGTTTTCGAGATGAGTTACCGGGAGACCTCGGAAAAAATGTTATGGTCAAAACAAGGTCGGGCTCGAGAATTCCCGACTGAAAAATGCCACCTTGTAGTAAGGACAAGGATAGCTGCACTTGGCGGTTGTTAAGAACGACTCTCGATGTCATAGTGAGCACGAAGTATTCTCAATGCGAGATGCTGTCGAACATTGATTACTTCTCGATCGATGGAGCCTGTATATTGCTCGAGCCCTGTGCACGTATGCTCGCGTATCGTTCAGTCATTCAGCATCTACGGAAAGCGAAGCATGAGCTCATTTACGACCAATCCCACTTTGAGGTACGAAAGTGCTTGAATCTACGCGCCTTCTCATTCCACACTGGGTTAATGGAGTCAGAGAACGATGTTAGCGAGCACTGCCATTACTTCTCGAGTTCTTCTCGCGTTGTAAGTCGACAGGATCACGCCGGGCCACACAGATACAGTCACTCTTTTATACAGCCGAGTGGACCCTTGCGTACTTGCGCGGACAGCTTGACGCACGCGGTAGGTTCAATCCCACCCTCGGTCAGCCATTTCCAACCCCGCAGGCCATTGAAGTTCCTTAGGGGAGCAGGGAAAAAAATTGAACGAATTGAATATTACCGTGTTGAAATATGCGCTCCGTTCATAAGTCCTCCACCTGGTCACCACCCCCCAATTATAGCTCCTAGACCCAGATATTGACCGCTGGTGCCTGAATAAATCGTGTTCTGCAGGTGGAACGAGCTCCGAATGGTGTCTTGTGGGGAAAAGTATTAGGGACACTGCCCCATGGAACCTGACCGAGGATCGGCCTGGTGATCAGTGATCAACGCTCGGTGTGCAGAGAAAGAGGGAGAGAGAGACAGATCATGGGCTTATCAGTGAGTATGAAATTTTTATTTTCATTTTTTCTTCATCAAAAACATGATCGGTCATCATATTATTGTGGATGATGTTGTGATCGTCGTCGTTGTATCGCCGTGAATTCGGGCTGATAGCGATGAGAACCGCAAAGGGCTTTATCGGTATTCCAAGTCTGCATATATGATGAACAAACAATAATGAGCCTGGGAGGGGGACAGGAGAACTTGTGTCCTCCGTTCGAACAAAAACTTGTTGCTGCTCTCATCGCTCAAGTATTGGTACATACCCTCTCACGCACACGAGTCCCTCCTCTCATTTCCGGACGGAGGGGATACACAGTGTTGTCTAGGAGCGCGCTCGAAATTCACGGTCGGATATTTTCGCGACGACACTCGATTCGCAAACGATACGCCCCGATCTCATGAACTCGGGAACGCCTTTCACCTAGCATTTCATCTCGTCCCTTTTGATTCTCGAGGGTTCAAAAATTTTCGCAGCCACTGCTAAAAAAGGCCCGAAGATCGAGAAGTTGCTCGCGGAGTTTGCGATGCGTTTGATATGTCACAACTGAAGATAAATCTGGCTGCTGATACCGTGGATCGTTAGCTTTCAAATTTTTCACCTCCTCTGTTTGCTATCGAGGCCCTCATATTCTGCTGGCACTGCTTGGAGAAGCTGTGCGCAGGGGCCCTCGGGTCCACTTCGTGAGTGCGAATGGAAAAGGGAATGGGGGAGGTGAAGGGATGAAAAGGAATAGGGTATCATGGGAATATAAGTGATGGAACGGCGAAGATATGGGATTACATGTGTGGAAGGCTGAATGGAAGATTCGGACTAAGGAACAGTTGGGGACAGGGAGAAGATATGATAACAAAAAACGGAGGTTATTGGAACCCCTGGAGCGGCACCGCCGTCCGCAACCACTTGGGGCTCCGAACCAGAATGTATTTACAGCTATTGCACGCGCGTCCTGCCTATGAAATCGACCGATCGGAGAGGTTTTGTTGGAGGGCTGGCCAATCGTCGACCAGCCATCGATATAGACCCATCGAGATGAAATGTGCTGCGAATGGTTTCAGGGGTGATGGAGGTGCTCAGCTGGTGCTTGGAGTTGGGGATGATTTTTGGTGATGCTGAATCTAGTGATCGATGGACATCCTTCCTCTCATCTCCAACCGTCGTCGGTTCTCTGTCTTTATGTACATACAGCAGAGCTGAACTGAGCTCACGGATTCTAACTATGATTCTAATGATATCTAATGCATCGCTTGTGCCGGTTGTACGAAGCAAACTTCTGCGGCGAAGTGTCGCTCCCCGTACACATCATCGGGTTGCTCTCGGTTTGGTTTCTGCTCACGGCGCTCACGTATCAATCATTCAATGAATCAATCAAAGAATACAGTACATGGGCATACAACGCTCGTATGCTCGCTATCGAATCGCTATTTACAAGCGGTGGTTATCAGTCCTTTAGTTTCGCACTTATAGGTGCTGAACACAGCCCTACGGCTAGCGCCTCGGACATTCGATTTGGGGCTTTGGTCTAGTCGCGCACCTACGCCGAATGGTTCTTTCATCTGATTGCAGGTCGTTGTTCGCCTCCGCCACGACGGAATGGCGAAAACGTCGAACCATCGTTGCGTCTTTGTGTTCTAGCCGCTAGGGCTCGGCTTCACAGCGACTGAGCACTCGCGCTCAGAATTACAAAGCTTGATCAGCCCGCCCCTGACTCAGCCTATGTACATTTACAGTGAGGAGCTGTCTCGAGTACTTTGATATTGCGCAGACCCACAGTCTCTCTCACTGAGCTTCCTTTTGGGGAAAAGCACGCGACGAGAGAGGCCTTCTGAAGTTCTCTCACCCGCACTCCTCCCGCTGTCGTTTGTTGCTACATATATAGTCAAATATGTGTTCTACAGCTAGGCGCGGTGATGTTGGTCCGAGCTGAATCGATATTTTCAACCACATGATCACTATTTCACATTTCACGCACTCCGCGCAAGATTATTCATCCTTCAAACTTGTTGTTCTAACTCAACCGCTTTGTTATTCCGCTGTATCGTCCTCTCGCACCTCCCCCTAATCTGGTTTATCGCTGATACTGTGATATTGTTGATTCGGGCTCTGCGCTCGCTATTTTGTTATCCTCTCTCTCTCTCTCTCTTTCTTATCATTTTTGGATAGATTCCATTATCGATATTACATATCAGTTCCAAGTGGGAGTTGTCGGCTCCCGCCTCAATATTTGTACATAACAAAATAATGATTTCGTAATCGCTCATCGTTCTCATAATAATCTTCAGCATCGCCTCTCGCATTTCTCGTCGATTTCTGCTATATACGTACGGTCTACTCTCGCGATCCAAGAGCTTTACACGTTCGTTGACGCCAAGCTCTTCCCACAAACCCGGCGACGAGAACGTCCTCAGTAAGAGGCTTTGAAGTCGATGGAGTATCGGCGACTCTTTGGTTGGGGTCTAGGTGTCATGGATCGAGCGATGAATGAATTGAAATTTTAAAGGAATCCTCGGTAGAGCCGAACCGATTTGTGGGAGGTCGCAGTGGCGCCCTTTTTGACAGTGTTCAAATTTTCATAGCTCATATCTTCACATAAGTCGGGCACTTGTTTTCGTCATCGCTGTTTGGGTTAACGTACGCGTTCGCCTGCCAGCGTGAGTTTCCGCGTAAGTTCGTTTGTATATTCGCAGATTACTATTCTGTTTCACTCTAGGAGACTGCTCCAACTTTCTCGGTTTCAAGTTGTCGTCTACGGGGGACACCTCGCCCTCAAACTCGTTTTTTTTTTGTAGCTCGGTTGCGACATATTCTGGTTAACTATCTGGTGTACTTCAAATACAGGGCTGAACGTTGATACCGCTGTTCGCATGAGTGACGAGCCTGACATGATAGTCGGTGGAAAGCGTGAAGTTCCCGATACAGCCGACGAGGCCTGTTTGGTAACGACCCAGCGTCATGTGGCCGATCTCTTTGATGCCACCTGGAAACCAAATATTCGTTCAGACAACAGTATTGGAAACGGTGGGAGGGGCAATTCAGAGCCGGCGCCACCGATTCAAGTTCCGGAATCAATCTCGCATCTGGAAGCAGTGGCGTCGGGAATGAGTTGAAACCGCACTCACCAAGGTAGAGCCCACTATTGACTGTGAGCTGGTTGAGTTGGCCGAAGGACGTGCCCACGATCGTCGGGCCGTCGTCAACTGTCAGAGAGCCTTCCTGACGATAGCGAATCGCCCGAAGGGTATGCCAGTGACCATCACCGACTCTAGAGTAGTTGTAGACGAGATTTCCTTCCCCGGAGCCCAAATTGAAGCGAAACACTAGTTGGCCGGTATTGATCCCCAGCGAGACGAAGTCGGACGTGCGAGTGACGTCCTCTTCGCCAGCCCAGAGCAACAACCCATGGCCCGAAAACGATCTGAACTTCATTTGGATGTCGATCTTACTGCCCCGCACCCGTTTAATAATTTCTTCCGACGTGTAATGGAGATAGCTTTGCCCGCCCATCATAGGCTGCGCGATGGCTTCCTGGACCTCGACTTCGCACTGCTGGCCAGAGAAGCCAAGTTTGCAGTGACACTGGAACTCGTCCATCGTCGGTTCACACTGTCCTCCGTTATAACACGGACCTGTGACGCACGGGTGGGCGCAATTGTTCACGTTTCGACCGGTTAGAGCTTCTTGCAGAAGCTTGAGAGGTTTGTTGTTGATGGTTACCTGTTGGGGAGACACGAGATCTCGACTTAGAAACGCGAGTGGTTTCGAAGCGATGTCCCCGACATCATGAATCAATGGGGGCTCGGCGATACGAACCTTCTGTATGCATCCTTCGAAGTTGTGAGTGATTCCTGCGTTCACAGACGTTTCCTTGAACGCAGCCACTCCTCCGATGTAGAGGTTGAGGTCAAGTGAAAGTTGAGTAAAAGCGCCTGGGGCTAGACCGACTATGTACGGGTGTTTATCTACTCGGAGTATTCCCAGCTGACCGGTTCGCGAGATTGAAATCGTGTGCCATTTGTCGATAGAAACGACCTGGTCGCTTCTGGAATCGTAAAGCCGCCCGTCAGACATCTCATCCTCGTCCAAGCTGGGATCGAGGCTGGGTGGCCACTGGCCGCGACGGAGTTGGGGCTCTCATGAATTACTTCGATCTTGACCGAGCCGGCCGAGAGGGACTTACCTCACAATAGCAGCGCCGTTGCCGAGGTCGAAGCGGAATTCGACGAACCCATTGATGAGCTGGAGCATAATGAAATCTCCCTGGCCCTCCAAAGTTTCTCCATTGTAAAAGAAGACTCCATTCAAAGAGCGCGGTTTGAGGACGACAGTGATCTCGAGAAACGAAAGGAATCGTTCGCCGAGACCCGGATACCTCATGTACGACGAGCCGTTGAACGAAGGAACTAAGATTGTCACCTCTGAAATCGAAACCTCTTCTCAGCAACTGATTCGGTTCCGCTGCCTCTTCGGCTGCAGCTCAGCCGAGATACCTCGCACCGGACCGCGTTCGAGGAAATCACCGCCCTGGGGCGTCCCGGGGGGGGGATCGGTCCCTCTGGGGGACAGATCTCGGCGGAACGTACCTTGGTCACAGAACTCGCCTTCGTACCCAAGCGGACAAATACAGCTGGCCGATTTCCCGTGGTCAACGCATTGGCCTCCGTTATGACAAACGACGTTGTTGCAGGCGTCGTCGCGGCATTCACCTGTAAATGCAAGAGGTGAGGATCATTTCGAGGAAACCTCCGCCACAAAATCGGTCGTTTCCGGGTCCGCGCAGTCGCGTTCGGTGGTCGGCGTTCGTCAGATAACTTAGAGATAGGATTTCGCGACACGAGAGCTGCTAAGTCGTTCCAGTTTGTCCTTGGCACGGCTGTCTACGATTCCGGGGAACCCCTCAATCCTTCATTCCGGCGCCTCCAGGGTTCTCTGGGGGCCTCCGCTCCACTCGCTCACACAGCGACCCGAAAGCCGTGGAATATCCTCGTTCCATTAATAATGCGCGTCTGCTTTATTGCTGAGCCGTGCTCAATCGGCGTCGGGCAAACAAGCGATTCTTGTCCCGGGCAAGAAACGTTTCCTGACGATAGGAGCCTGCTGTTGGCATCCTCGATTTCCGCGCAACGACACTCTGTCGCGAACACCACCTCCCGAGGACTGGAGCAGTAGCTGACCACTGTGCCCCCTTCCGACACTCAGAGCGTTCGTGAAAACTCCGAACCGCGAAGGCGCAGATCGGAGCCTTTCGTCCGAATCCCTCCGAAAAAAGGGTCTCGGCGAGGCTCCCCGGATGTTTTGCGAAAGTCGAGATGTCACGATCGTGTTGATTGATGATTGACGACGCGGGGCTGTGCGGCTGTGAGCGAGAGGTCGTGCGGATGGCGTACTGGCGCGCTACGATCGGGGACGTGTCGAGGAAATCGCACCGTGAGCATACCAACGTAACAGCGACATAAAGAGACGATGGCGGCGTAATAAATAAATCAATGAGACGTTATGGACGGCGGAACAATAGTGCCGCGGCCAGCATCGACTTCTCCTATTGTGCCGTCGGCCGGAAAGCGTCAAGGATATCGTCAGGAGGAACATTGTCCAGCGCGTACAACTGTACGGTCGCGGGAAGGAACTCTCGCCAGAGCTTACGGTACCAAACGCATTGTACGCCGTTCTGTTCCTCGAGAACCCGCGGAGATTCGACGGGAGGAAGCGATTGGGGAGCTCGCGCCACTTGATTCCTGAGACTCACCGATGTCCGCTCCGTCGAGAGCGTCGCCTTTCACACCGGAGCGAAAGTCGAAATTCCGGCTGTTGATCTCGAGTTTACGGACACAACCGATAAAGCCTTTGTCGATGTCGAGTCTCGTCTGCACCATCGAGATATTGGGCGATCCGCCGAGGTACAGGTTGTCTCGGAACGTGATCCTCGAAAAGAGGCCCTTGCTGCGGCCTTGGACCTGGAGAAGAGAACGGAAAGTATAGATGGAGGGAGGCCTTGCGGAGGGGAAAAGTATATAGAGCACTCTCAGAACGACGCCTCGTCGAATCTTCCCGCCGCCCGGCTCAACATGAACCGTGTCTTTCTCCGCCGAGCCATCCTCCAATCGATCAATTGCATTGTGAGTAGATAGATCGAGGATTGATGGACAGCGGTGGGGAATCCTAGTCCCAGGGAGTCGGGCAGCCGCCGAGGAGTGATGTCGTTGGGTTTCTTAACTCTGCCTTTGTACTCGTCCTTATGTCTATCTCGAGCTGTCAACTCCAGAAATAATCGGTCATCAGACCGTCTGTTGTCCGGCGGGCTTCTTTCCTTTCCTCTGTTTTTCTCCTGAGATATTTCCCTACCTGGTGGTCATTGTTGAGCTGCATCCAAGCGTCCCATCGGTCGCGGTAGATCGAAAGTTTGTTCCAGGATCCTAAAACGACGGGCTGGTCGCTCCGCAAGATGCCTTCGCCCATGCCGCAATCGAAGCTGGAGAACGAGGAGAACATTTTAGATTTTGAGGAACAGGCAACGAAATCGATCTTGACGCTGACTTCCTCCGACACCTGTCCTTGATTCTCGTCGAGTCTGAGAAGAGCGAGCCAGACACTCCTCGACTCCAAGAGCCTGCCGCCCTTCGTCCAAATTCGATTTCCGCACTTCCGCACGAATTCAGGTCGGTTCTTGCGATGTTGTTTCTGGGACAGAACATCGATTACGCGATCGCTACCGGGGGGAATTGGGAAGGACGTCCGCTCCGTATCCTAGGAGTTTCGGAGTTCGTATCGACAAACCATTCACACCGGCGGAAATTCCGTTGGCCAATGAGAGCCTCCTCGAGTAGAAGAATTCCATCGGCCATAATTTATCAACCTTTCAATTACGAGCAAGGAGCCAGCCGGCCGACCAGCGGAGCAGTCAAGCAAAGAGCTCGCTCGCTGGGCGAGCAAGTGACCGACCAACCGATCGAGCAAGTTATTATGACACGTTGGATGACTAGCTGGCCTGTTCCCGATTGAACGCTTTTGTCTTACACACTTTCACGAATCTATTTCCGCGCCGATGCTCGTCCCTTCCGACCTTGGAGGCCAGGCCCTGCTCGAACGTGTCTCCATCGGGCAGGAAAAAGTTCTGTGGAAGTGTCAGTCGAATCCTCACTCCACCCTGCGGCGACACTGACATGGAGAGAAGTGGTTTTGTGTACGATCGCCATCCGCGTCAGAGATGAACATGTGTCAGCTCTCAGCGAGTCGTTCGATCGCTGTCAAAGGGGGATATTTCCAGCTCGTAGAGCTACGATTGTCTCGGGCTGAGATTCCTCCTTATCTCGAGAGTATTCCTGGCGATGCAACGGCGCAATCAGAGATTATCGAGTACCAGGTCCGCGTGCAGGCGGTCGGCTCTCTCGGATGCATGCCGAATGTGTGCGCCCCCACGACGATCCAAGTGTTATGATCGACAGGATCCCGTTCGGTTTGTTCAAAACGGCTTCGTTGAGCTCGATCGGAGGCACGACTTCGACCAAACATACGAGCACGGCATTTCATGATCAATGTCGCAGCCTCTCCCTTTCTGGCGCGTTCTGTGTGAACGAATGGCCGTTGTCAACAAACTACTACGGGACGGAGAGGCTGGAACGGAGGAGAGAGGAGCTTTTCGTGCAAACGAGGGTCGTCGAGCGGTCAGCCGCCTGGCGGGTCCGTTACCGGCCCGAGTTGGACTTTCTTGGAATTAGAAACTTCGGTGTCGCGGTTACCAGCCGTGAGCGCCCAATGTAGCGGCTATCTCGTCAAAAGCATTATCAGTCTCGATTAGATTCACGCGGTTCCGACAGAGCAGCTGTAGTGACCGGTACCGTTGTGGTTCCCTCGTTTTTCTCGTTCCAAAGGTTCGCTCGACGCGAGATAAGCTCGCTTGTATCGTCTGCCGGTTCCCTCCTCGAAATAGAAAGAGCGTCGTCGGCTGCGGCGGCAACATCGTCTCCGGTTAGTGAACGAAGGTCGAGCAGTCTCTTCTACGAGAGTCGAGGAATTAGTCTAATGCATTCGTTCCCAAGACGTCGCTCCGCGAACAGGTGGTTCAGCTTGCCGCGTTCGAAGTGAGCTCCTGTCTCCGTGTGACAGTGTTTCCGAAAACCGATCGCCCTCGGCGGCCGTCGTCATTCGAACGACGCTTATCGTCTTTTCCACCAGCAGAGCAACGCGTGCAGCATGGTGAGTGTCGCAACGGCCCTGGAGGAGCCTGCGCTCCAGGTGGGACCGCCTCGACCGTAGACCCCATCCCACTGATAGGACACCGCGCACAACGATTGTACTCTTCCCTTCCCAGAGTCTGTCCGGCTACGGTCTCAAGGGGAAAACCGCTCTGGTCACCGGTGCCGGTTCCGGGATCGGTCGCGTCATCTGCAAACAGCTGATCGAAGCTGGTGCTCACGTGAGTCTCATGCTGAGGAAGCGGTGTCGTCGGAACAGGCACGAACAACGGATCTCACACTTCCTTCTGTCACAGGTGATCGCTGTGTCCAAGCAGGCCGAGCTGCTGGATTCGCTGCGCGCGGAGTACCCGAATATCGAGACGAAATGCTGCAACTTGGCCGATTGGGATGCGACGGAACGCGCTCTGAAGTATTCGAAGGTCGACCTCCTGGTCAACAATGCCGGCGTCGCGATTCTCGAACCGGTGGGGGAAATCACGGACAAAGCGTTCTCCTCCACTATGAACGTGAACACGAAAGGCAAGAAACGTTTCGTTCATAGCGATGGTTTTCCTTTTCGCATTTCGCTACGAGAGCCAACGACCCGGGCCAACGTGAGAGATTCCCGTCGCAGCTGTCATCAACGTGACGCAGTGTTGCCTGCCGCACATGAAGGCGAATAAACGTGGCGTGATTGTGAACATGTCCTCCCAAGCGTCGATCGCAGCTCTGAAAGATCACGCAGTGTACGCGGCATCCAAGGCCGCCATGGACGCCCTCACGAAAGTGTTCGCACTCGAGCTCGGACCCCACAACATACGTGTCAACTCCGTGAACCCCACCGTCACCATGTCTCCTATGGCGATGGTAAGTATCGGCACTGAGCCAAACATCCGGCCGGAGGTCTTGGCGCTGCTGGCACTGACTAGCCGCATGAGCTCAACGTTCTCGTTCGAGTTCCCTCCTTAGAGCTCTATAACTGTCGTGAGAACACAACGAGCTGCTCCGGGCTCTTCTTGTTTAATGTGCTCGGGGTGTTACCGTTCGCCTCCCCCACCCCCCCCTTGACAAACCCCGTACACGTCTATTCCCTCACAGTGTTCTGTTTGTGACTGGTTCTCTCTCGGTTAACTTCGCGCCGCTGGCTCCACGGCGCTTCGAAGGGTGCTATTGAGGCGACAACGAGGACCGCTGGCAATTCAACATTCGTCTTGCAGGTTGGGTGGTCAGACGAGACCAAGAGTCGGGAAATGAAAGCGAAAATTCCTCTTGGACGCTTCGCACAACCCGAAGAGGTCGCGAACACCGTTCTGTACCTCCTCTCTGATCGATCCTCGATGATCACCGGCACGTGCATACCGATCGATGGTGGTTTCACGGCCTGCTGACCACACTATTCAGCGTCGGTGTTTTCTACCTCACCCCGAAACCGAGAATAATAAATAAGTTCCTGCTGCTTCGAAGAGTTCTGGTCCCATCATGCCTGAGAGCTTGCTCTGGCTCTGATCTCACTCGCTCTGTTATTTCAACTCACCGAAACTCAACGAAACCTTCAACAAGTAGTATTGCAACGTAGTCTCCTTGGAGATTCGCTTGTTCACCGCTGTACAGTAGGATTGCATTATGAGTCTCGGGTTTGAACTCCAGGCTGATTTGCATCGATTTGTGGGCGTCCCGTAGCGTCGGCAGAATGATGTGAGAGTTGCCGCTGAAGCTGGGGTATTTGACGTCCATCTCTGCGGAACAACCAAACGATTAAAATGAGATCCACGCTGGGCCCCAGGAGCTGCACAGCATCACATTTCCCCTTTCCAAGCGATCATCGTTCCGACCAATCCACCGAGGGTTCTCACCTTCATTGCAGTACGGGCCCGCGTAGCCCAGTTTGCAATTGCACCGAACTCCGCCCTCCTTTTGCGTAACACAAATTCCACCGTTTCGACAATCGAGCTGATCACAGCTCCAGAAAGCCGTGTACTCGCTGTCATAGTCCTCCTCTTCCGAGACGCCCGGTCCACTATCGGTCGTCTGAAATATTCGATCACACGAATGAGATGACGTTGAGTCCGTGCGAGTACGCCGGAACAGAAGACGACTCTCTCGATCGAGCTTCTGTCGCGAACTCATTCCTCGAACTGATTCTCATTGTGTTCGATTTTGCTCCATGCATTTACCTCCTCTGTGGTGGACGCGGCGGTCGCCGTCGTTGTCGCAGCGATTGTATTCATGACAACGTTTTCTGACGTTGCAGACAGGGACTCGGTGGTGGCTTCCTCCGTGGACGTGGAGTTCGAACTCGAGTTTGTTTCGGCTGGAACGGAACGAACATCACATTATTTCCCGCTCGGCTCTGTTCCTCCCGAGTCGATTTGTCTCTTCTACTTCTCTCCTCGGTGATTTGCGGGAGGAAAAAATCTCCCGCGGAACTGCGATGGAATGCTGCGAAAATCCAACAGAATATACTGCCGACACAAATCAAGGCTTTTGGATGGCTCAGGGGAACGGCTCATTAAAATAAAACAAGGTTTGCTGTTCCGGTGTGAGCATTTGTCGTCAATCGACGCCCTTTTGATGTCTTCGCAAAACGACGATTAACCCCCACCTCGCATTGAGGAGGGGAGCGCGGGGGAGGGAAGGGGCCAGAGGTCCAGAGAAGGGTGACGCAGGTGGCGGGCCAGCGCGGATATCGTCACTGGCAGGACAGCGGAAAGTCCCGAAGCGGACGTGAGACATCAGGAATGTCCACGAGCGTCGGAGGAACATTCGAGGCAGGGGCGGCAAGAGATGACCGGGGACGGAAGGAAGCGAGCGAACCCACCGGGAAAAAGGGTTTGGAGACGACCGGCTGTCCGAAAGAAACCATCGACTGTAGGAGGGTCTCGTGATGTCGGACACCGCCGTTGGAAGTCAATCGTTTATTCGGTCAGCTCTCCGTGTATTCTCATTACTTGCTCATGGGGCGCACGACGATGGGAGAACGAGGCTGATCGAGGACTCCGTCGACGCAAACGGTTAGATAGCGGAGGCATGAGGTCCCGGTCTGAAGACGGGAGATGGAAGAAAAACATTTCCGATGCGTGAATTCACTCGGAAACGCAGTTTTGGAAGTTTATTTGGGCGGACACAGCCGAGAAAGAGCTCAGACGACCAGACCGCCGGGAGCAGGCCAGCCAAACCCTATTTCTCCTCGAAACGGCTGGCATCCATCATATCTTGGGAAAACTAGTTGCTGAACTACATATTTGCCTCCTGTGGGTTGGTTCCGCTTAGAAGCAGACCAAAGTGATAAAAACTGTAAGAGCAAATGTAGCTTTTGCTACGAATTCCTCGAGTTGAATGCTCGTATCCTGAAGATATGTACAGCATCTCGTGTTGAGGGGAACAAGAAAGCGACGAAGGCAACTCGGGAAAAGACGCATGAGAGGAACGAGAATTCGCCTCGGAGCGAAGATGGCGCGAGAGCAAAGTGTGAAGCGAAACAGGAGCAAAACGACCTTGGAAACCTATACGTGATCAGAATCTGGGTCGCTTGTGGCAGGAGTCTCTTGTACAACCTGCCAACATCGCCATTTACCGAAAAGCTCCAACCAGAGACGAAATCTCGAACGAGTGTGGAGCCTGGTGCAGCGTCAAGGCGTCGCAGCAGGCCGAGGAGCCCGCCTCGGCGCGACGAGCAGAGGTTTGTCTCATGCTGTTTGCAAAGCTGATGTCAGCTTTGATTCTCGTAGCTCTGTCGAGCATTCACTTGTTTGATATCATGCTCCCTCCCAGTCGACTCCAATTTCTCGCTTCAAGCATGTGAGCTTACTTCCGAAGCCCAGCTACTCCCTCTACCCCTCCCCCCGCCGGCCAACTGGAATCGCGGACGGTGGGCCCCCGAAAACAGCGTTGTTATCTTGCTTAGCCATACCCAATTAGTGGAAGCACAGTCACACACAAACAGCCGCTAGAGCGGGCAGGCTACGAGGAGGTCCCTTTCTGCAGAGTTGCCGATAACGGGCGCGTTCAAACGTTGCAACGAACGCACGAGTGAGGCGCCGAGCGAGCAACCGACCGATCCAGTCTCCAGACAACGCCCCCCCCCCCCCGAAACTCCCGCCACCCATCAACAAGGTAACGTTTCCAGGCTTCGAGGATCACCTCACCCAGGGCGCTCACTCCAGAGTCGGCGGAACTGGCGGCTGGGCACCGGAGCGCACTTTGCGCAGATGGGTGAAACAGCAACAATTGCCTCTGTCACCTCTTCGGAATTGACCTCGAAGCGTTGTCGTCGGCAAGGTTGTCTGCTGTTCACCTCCATGTTCGCACGGCATTCCTGGAACCTGTTCCGGGACCCTCCCACATTCGATGAGGGCCACCCCCTGCGGCGAAACTTCCATCGAGTTTCTCGACGAACTTTTCCAGGATATTGGGAACGACACGTAGCATAAAATATTTTGACAACGACCTCCTCGGAAGGAATAGTTCGCTTCTAGACGCGGATTCTTGGAGCGCGCATGATACCCGTCCTGGATTCCGCTAAGGGTGGATTCAGAATACATTTTCCACAGCGGTTCCTCCCCGGAACAGCTCAGTCGGTTCGGCCATACTTTGCATTCCACAGAGAAGTCCCATTCCTTCACAGTGGGAGGAAGCGGGACACTGGAAGAACAAAACTATAGCCCTCGGGCGAACCTTCCCTGAATAACCAACTGGGAGGTGATCAGATCATTTTTATTCTGCGTGATCAGAATGCGCTCCTCGTTCGCGAGCGAGCGAGCAGATTTCAAGCTTTCGGTCGCTTTTCGGTTTCCGAAACTGCGCTTTCCGCTCGACTCCCGCCGTTCTCTCTACGACAGAGCCGTCGAGAGGAATCCCGTCTCTGTTGTCGAGTCCGTCCTGTGCCAAGGTTTTCCAGCCGGTGATGAACGCATCGACTCGACGGAGCTCCGTTGGCGAGCTTCCGGAGACTCAGATGCAACACCAAGGACTTACACAACTTTCCCTTCTTCATCCTTTTGACAAGTTCCGTTAGTCGCTGCCACACTCATTCACTCTCTCTCTCTCTCCCTCTGCCCTTCGACCCTCTCTCTCACTCTCTCTCTCTCGCTCTCTCTGTCTCTCTCTCTCTTTCTCTCTCTCTCTCGCTCGCTCGCGGGCCGATTCGGCTTTCAAAGCCCGCGCAGACTCGTAGTCTATCCGAGCCAAGCAAGCAACCGAGCCGAGTTATCTACCTATCTAGTCGTCGTCGTCGTTGCGCGGGGCGAATAAGCCCGGGGACGTCCTGGTTAGGTGGAATAAATTTGAATACACTCTCGGAACTGAAGTCGTGTGTGGCTTGAACGTAGCCACATTCTACCGGGAAGAGCAGGCGCTGCCATCGACGACACACTATCTGCCTGTCCGTCCATCGAGCTAACCTGCAGGAGCTCTCGTTCACCCACCGGCTGGGTTGCGAGCTCCGCGATGCTGTCAGCTCTTTTTCTGCCGCCGCCGCTATTATTACTATTTCGAACCCACAGGTCCCGCTATCGAGCCGCAGCGCTTGTCCTTGGCCTGTGAAGCTGGGAAGAGTGACCCTGGAACTCCGTCTGCTCGAGCTCCCGTTGCTCCCGCGCTTCTCCAAACTGTTTGCATCGAGCCGCGGATCGCAGGCGAGATGCTTCCACTCAAGAGTCCATGATGACGATCGGGGACGGTGGCATGAAGTTATCGCCGAGGCGGTTCGGTGGCTCCGCGGCTACCAATACGATTCCCGTAGCGATCAGCTAACAATGCGGTCAGATAGCGACCAGCTACGCGAGAGATCGAACGGTATTGCTTCGCAGTCGGCGAAGATAAAATGGGTAAAACTCCCTTCGGCGAGGATCTCTCTGCCTGGCCACGACGTCCGACTTTGTGGCCCGGCGAGGTCGGCGCTGGCAACGTGGCCGGCGGTGCGGCTGGAAACGGTGGGCTGGAGACGTTTTCATCTTCTTCCCTGTGGGTGAATTCCACGAATACCTCTCTTATGTTTTCATTAAACGCCCCGCGGCCGGCGTCCGACAGTCGACCGAAGCGACTGGTTGGAGAGCCAGCCCCTCGCTTCCCGCCCGCTAGATGTATGACTGCGCAGAATTTTATTCCTCGTCTCTTGGGAACAGCGGTAGCAAGGGCTGCTTGTCCGTCGGAGCATCTTGCGACTCACGACGGACTGAACTTTCCAGCCCCGCTCGACGCCATGAGCGAACTCACAATCGAGGCGGTGCTTGAAACTCGATTCCAGGCCTCCACCGACGACAAGAGGCGAAGCCGTTGATGATTGTTGCTGCTTCGAATTGCTTCCCAGCTCGCAGTTGGCAGCAGTGTTCTGTCACGAGCACTCTCTGCTTCCAACCCGTGAACTGGATAACTCGCGGTCCTGCAGCCGACTCGATCGCGGGGGAGTTTCCCGTGAAATTAATTCCTTGCCTCCCAGAACATGGAATAGAATCACTGTGCGATGCTTCGATTGGACGACTTTTCTGCCAGCGTTCATTAACTCTCAGATAAGCTTTATCTAATTGACTGACTGACTCGCTGCTGCCGTGTGGTGCCGTCAGAAGAGCGGTCGGGCAGGCGATCGGGTCGAAAGTCTCGAAAGCAGCGCACAAAGACAGTAATGAAGCGCTCCTACATCATCTAGTTCCTCACTTAAAGGGATGCCCGTCGTCAATGCAACCGAGCTAGGGAGCCGAACGACGGATACGCCGGCCGAACGCCAGAAGACTCGGAACCGAGTGCACGAATCGGCAGCGTAGGGGTTGACGACAATTTGCCAATGGCGATTGCCCCACGGACGAAGCGAGTGGAAAAAAAAGAAACCAGTCCGGGTCCAATACAGACGAGGGAACAAGAGGCCGAGAACAAGGGCATCCGAGCGAGAGGGAACTCGGCGGGAGCAGGAGACGACCGTTGAGACAAGAATCGGCTCGAACCGCCCGGCGTGGAAGTCCGGACGATTGGGAACGCCGGACCCCGACCGGAGTTCCAACCGGTGGCGAGGGGAGCGATGGGTAGGGCCTTCAGGCATCGCGACGGGACCGCCTGGACGCCGCGCGGTGAACCCACAGGCAGAGTCCGTCCAGAGGCACCAGATTCAGACAGTCGACGACTGGGGAGAGGTGGATCTGACCCGAGCCCGAGTGAACCACGCACAACGAGACGAAGTGGAAACGCCAATTATATCGGCTTAGACCTGCCTATCTAGCGGACGACTCGGTGTGACGCAGTTGAGTGAAACATTCCATCGAAGCTGCTCCCGACCGGCGAGCCAAAATCAGGCGAGCTGTGCGGATCCAATCGAGTCGACTGCTCAGATCTGCGTGCTCCCGTCGTTGCTGATCCTTTGCATCTCTCCTCCCGGACGAAACCGGGTCATGGAGGCAACGGCAGCACAAACTGCCCCGCGAACCGAGGAGCTCTATGGCTCGAGGCTGGTTCGAGAGGTTTCCCGAGCAGGACGGCGAAGAGAGGAGCTTCAAGAGGAGGAGCGGAGCGGCGAAAATCGACTGGAGGTACTCTGCGCAGGGGACGCGGTTCGGTCGGCGACGTTAGCGAGTGTATTCCATTCGGTATTGGCTTGCTGGTCTCGTTTTCCCCGATTTGTCAGAAATGTCAATTCGTGGACGGGAGCTGGAGATTTCGTTCACTGCTCCTCCTCCGGTCCCTCGCGAAGCCGGATTCGAACGGAGCGAACAGTTCCAGAAGTACGGGAGGGAGAAGCTCCCCGCCACGGCGTTCGGTGACCGGGCCCCGTGAGCCACACGCCATACCATCCCCCGAACGCGATGGTGTCAGAACGCGTGAAGAAAGTGGAATGGGTGGCGGAGGATGGGAAAAGTCCCCATCCTCCACGATCGCTTGCTGCTGAAATCGACCCTCGCAGCCAGTAGGGGGGGGGGGGGGGGAGGGTAGGACCAGCTCGGCAGACAGGCACCACGCCAAGCTCAGGAGTTCCACGTAGAAAAGAACTCCGACCCCGGGGCTTGTCTGCGGACTCGCTTCTGACTCTGTCGTAGCCGGCAGTCCGATAACAGCTCGTGATGACGAAGAACAGCGAGCTGCTTTCCAAGAGTGGGATCGCGTAAGCGGATGAAGCACCTCCGTTGCGCAAATAACAAGCTCAACAAAACAGCGGCGGAGTCGGAGAGTAATTTTGCGAAGTTCTCGCTTTCTACAATGAAGTTTGCGGCGACTCGACCGACACATTCAGCTTGGTCATTAAGCGGTCGCTGTCATCAGTCACAGGTCGCACAATGAACGAAGCGTTTCCTTTCCTGCCCGGCCGACGTTCTGACCGGTTTATGTAAAAGGGAGCGTCACGCAGGCGAACATCGCCGTTCGTTGATGTAGACTTCTTCGCCCGACTTTTGACGAGCGGGCTTCGACCGACTCAGTCCCGCTCGGGACGGCAAGATGAAGTGATCGAGGTCTTTCTCATTTCGGCTTCGTCGCTTGCGGGTTCCGTGTGGGTCTCCATTAAAGAGCGACGTTGACGAGATCCGCCGGGCAGCCGCTCGTCCCGATTGTCTGCTCGGTAGGCTGGTTTGACGAGACAACTCCGTGGCCAAAGTATGGCGTGCAGCTGTTCATCGATCTCTGGAAGTCGGGGCTCCTCTTTTTGCTCGCATGATCACTGCGCTCCCCGCAATCGTTCTCCTATTCGAAATCTGCTCTACAACGTGCAGCCCCTCAGCCTGGGGGGAGGGAGTGCGACAGTCCCCGTCCAGGGAGCAGCAACGGCCCAGCCTGTGCTCTCGAGCCCGCAAGAGGCCGCAGACGTATTTCCGTGGCATGGATTCGTCGTGGGATGCAGAACAGAATGACGAAACTGAGCTGAGTTCCAGTGCCTAGCGACTTACGGTGGCAGCTGTAGCCATCTGTTGACAACACGTATCCCTCTGAACAGCCGCATTCGAACGTCCCATCGTGTAGGTCGTAGCACAGCTGCTGGCAAGGACCTCCTTCTGATTGGCATTCACCTGAGGAAGAAAACAAAATGAGCATTCAATCGTCAGGGTCGGGTCGACACCGCGATCCCGCACCGAAGCTTCTCGGGGAGCTGGCGGGCCCATCAGCTCAGGGTTCAGGCTCCAGAATATGGAACACTCGGGCTCTGCAGCGACGCGAGTACCGAGGCGAAAACCGTTGGGAATAGCTTTGAAAATGGCCTCTGGGGCAAGTACTCCAATATATTCGATTCAAAACGCGAACAGACCGTCTGTGGGAGCTGCTCAAGCCTTCTTTAAACGAGGAAAAAGCAGATTTCCCACTTCCTCGGGAGAGGGCAAGAGGTTGCTGTGCACTCATCGCCACCGTCAGTTCTCGGAAAACGTGAACATCGAACATCATCTTCCGTGGGTTTTTGCATCGACGCTCATGACGTCCGTCGTCGGCGCACATATTCAAGAGTGTCGCCTTCCCCTAAGAGTACAAGACGAGCTTCATCTGCGGACGAGCATGCAAGTGCTCGCGGGGCTCTCGTTCAGCCGCGCGTGGATGTCTTGAATACATTCATATTCTGAAACCATCAAAATCGCATCAATTTCACGGTGGTACCCGGAAGCCTGGGATCGGCACAGCGAGGTCATCAGCGCCCCAGCTCAAAATGCTCGTTGTCGCTGCGCTGCCGAAGTAAATAATATGGCTGATAACGGTTCTGGTAGCCCATCCGAATATTTTCCGAACAATTGGCGGAGTCGTCCTCGATGCCCGCTTTTTGCTGCTCGTGTTCCACAGCCTCGATGGCCCCACGAGGAAGCATTGATTCCACCCGAGTTGGGCCTCAACTCTGCGAAGCCCCGGCCTGCAGGACTGCTTATGGAGGAGAACCCAACGAGTACTCCCATCAGTGGCGTCACCAGCGTATCCCTCCCGGGAAGCTTGAATTCCCTGGAACCCTAAACTCGGACTCCCTCGTGCTGGCGACTCGAATACACTGGTTCATCATGAGGAGACGCGTCCCGTTCGTTCGGACTCGCCTTATTCCCGAACGACCTGACTGAAATGCCCGGTTCCAATGATTGCAATCAGGAAAGTACAGTTCCAGGCCTAGATTTGAATTGAATGTCAGAATCCCAAGCTGTTCCCAAGTGATCAAGTCTCGAAATTGATCAAGTTCCCGTTGGCGATCGCATTTCACGATTGAGAGAACCCGATCGTTCGTATCTCTCAGTCAGTTCAACTCAACCCCTAGTGGGGATCGACTCCGATACCATTGAGGAACATTCGCCGATCAATCTCGAATTCGTGCACACCCACAGTGTTCTCACCAAAAAGTTTGATGCCGATTCACGGAGGATGGTCGGTTTCGCCGACTCTGCCCTTGAGCTTCCAACTAGAGCCCCGTTGAACAAAAGCCCCGCTCTGCGGTTAAGAAGGCGAGTCGTTGAATATGGACAGAATTATCCCCTTAAGATTATTCAATCCACTCAGCAACCTATTTTCGCGTCGTTGGCCCGGTTTGCGGATTTTCGCTCTCAGCCGTTCGCCAGCAAAGGAGATTCCGCTTCCTCGCCGTGAGGCCGATTCGCTCATGTCGTTTCGGGCCATAAAGATAGCTGTGGACCAGTAGTGCGTCTATGAGTGAAGTTTATTAGAAGAAAGACAGTGAGCTTTTATGGAAGCTGGCGAGCAAGCGAGCTCGCCGCCACGGCTTGCGTCGTCGTTTCTGACCGTGGTCAAGGACGAACATCTCTTGACAATGTTCGCCATTCGCTCGATGGTGTTTATCTTACGTCTCCCACATGGTAAGCCAGTCGTCGGGCTGCGAGCTGAGGTGACGTTGAACGGACGGACGAAGGGTCGGCAAGAACGGCTCATAGTTAATCTGTCGGAATACACGGTGTACGACAATGTCACGCTGCCCGCGGCCAGATAAAAGGCTCGAAGTGCCGGTCGTCCTGCGTGGATAGCCAGCGCCCGTCCTCTTCGTTGCCCTCGTCAACCACGTCCGCACCGCAAGACATAGCTGGGCGTCGGTCGTTTTCCTGGTCGTCTGATGTCAGTGTCGGATGACACCGGCCGTGCGGTTCGCTCAGAGGAGAGCCCAATATGCGCTGCTGGAGTGGCATACACAGCCGCGTAACCGCCGACATTATCGGACACCGGAACTACGGCACGCCACCTTTTGGTACACACATGACACGACTCTGAACGCGCGGCTCACAGCGTAATATCGTGAAAAAAGCAGAACGGAACAACACTGCGGACAGCATCTGCGGTACGCGACATCCCGGTCTCCCGTCCTGGAATTTCCTCGGCCTTACAAGCCTGTCGCACTCGCGTGGGGAAGACTCCGACGGAGAGGTTTCGAAACCTCTTACGGGAGTTCGGTGAGCCTCCATACGTTGATCCTAAAGTGGGCCGAAAGCAGGACACGCTCGCTCTCGAGGAGGTCCCCGCTGGAGAAAAAGTTGCTCCTGGAGGGCCGAGCCTGTGGATTGTTCTTCGGTATCGTCGGGATAGCCTTTCGGTCGGACCGAAATTCGCGCCAGCGAGCGAGCGCGTCGAGGTCGAGCGAGGGAAAGGTGGTTCGCGCAACTGCTTCAGGAAGCGTTATTAACTATTAGGGAAAGTTTTGCTTCGCATCAAAGCTATTATATGGCATGGCAACTTGCATATTCGAAGGCGTTGGGGAAATTAGAGAAGGGTTCTCTATCAAGGCTGAGTATGCCCGTTGACTGGCCACATCAAAAGCCGAGAACACAGCAACTTTCTCCGTAGCCGTAATTGGGTTACGACAGAGTATCGAGCAGCCTCTCGCCCTTCCCCCGCCGTCTCGGACCAATAATCGTCCCGGAGTCAATAATCGAGGTCAGGCGGAGCGGACGAGAACGCCGTGAAGTCTCGTTCTGCGTTTTATTCAGGAGAAACTCAGCAGCGCCGCGGCGAATGGAGTAATCCCCCCTCCCGAGCCCCATCCCACTGATGGATCTTGAGGGGATGAGGAGCTAGCAATCATCAAAACTGGTTCAAAAACTTCTCCGAGCCCAGAACGGTACGATATCCGTTGGCTTGAGATCCTGATCGACATGTCCTGATTCCATGGCCGAGATGAGTGATTTTCGAGCAGCATCTCTCGAGATTATTCCAACCGTCTTGCAGCGGCCGGGTGAAGATAGACGGGAGCGAGGGCAGACCAAATGAATTCCTCAGTTCGGGAGCGCGACATCTCGTCGGGGCTGTTTACAATCTCAGAACTCGGTCCAACCGAGTGCCCCGCGATCCCAGTCTCGACACGAAGGGTTCACTACACTATCCCCGAGGTGTTGTCTACCCTAGCTCCACTTCTCCCTGTTGGCTCAAGTCGCTGTTGTTCGATCGGGTTCGGGGTGGGACTCGCTGGGAATAATTTATCGTAATTTGCACAGAAGAACATCGTTGAAGTAGCAGCATGAAGCCCGGAGAGGGGCGCCGACCCCGCCGGGATGCCGAGGGAATATCGTCCTGTCCCGGCAGAGGAACGGGGGTCAGTGTGTGTGAGCGGCTCTGTGTAGGCATTTATCAGGGTATCAGGTGGTTACCGGCCAGTATCCTGAGCGCCATTCTGTCCGTGTTGTCCCCGGCGGCGAGCCCCACTCGACGGATCGACCTGTCGGTCGGTCGGTCGCTGACTGACCGCCCGCCTGCCGGACCTGAATCTCCCCACCTCGCGTGAGGAATTCGGCAGCGTTCAGCTCGAAGGGACATTAGGGTCTCTCCTGTTTGATATCTCGAGGAAGCAAAATGAGGCAGCAGGCGAAGTAGCCATCGGCTAGTCCCGAATCGAGGAGGGCGGCCGTGCCAACCACTCAGCAAGGTTATAAGGCACTAGCGAGCGAGCCGGAGGGTATTGAGGCTTTTCATCATTATGGACGGCGCACCTTCGTTTCGGTGTCTGGTGGATAAAATTCTCTCTCGAGATGTGTGTATCCAATCCGATTCGTGCAGTTCTCCCTTTCTGAGTGCCTCGGGCTCGCAGAGCCGCCGGCTAGCCGGAGAGCCAGCCAGTCTGAGCGCAGCTGACAAGCTCGCCGCTGGCTCGTGGCCGGGAAGCTCCGCTAGGGATCGATCGACTCGCACGCACGCCTGCACGCACGCCTGCACGCACAGACACGCCACTGCGGGCTCATCATAGGGATCGAACGGGATCGAGAGTCGCTCGTGAACATCGTCAGGTCGACAACGATTCCGGAACTTTCGCGCTATTGCCGTTGACTCGATCGTGGCCTCCACTGATTGTCGACTTCTGGAAACTAGTTAGTGCTTCAGCGCCTGTCTACGAGGACGAGCGATCGTCTAATAAGAGGGATCTCCGTTCTTCGCCTCTGGCTCTAATCTGGCCAGACACGGAACGAGTGAATGGCGGCTGATCGGACGGACCACCGCCGCCCCCGCTGGGTCTGAAATCACTAAACTTTCCTCTGATACAACATCGTAAACCCGACGAGTTCTCTCTGGCTGGTGCGTTGGATCGCCGCTCGGCAATCAGCTGCTCGAGCCCGTGTTTTAGCCGCCGTTGGAGCTACGGCATTTTACCAGTTTCGGGTCTCAGACCCGCCCGATCCCGGTAAGAGCAAAATTCCGAGCCGCGACGGGATTCCCCCCCCCCCCCCCCCTCTCCCGATACCGATCCGATTTATTCGACGTCGTCTCGACCCGAAGTTCGACAACGAGCTTCCCAGCGGGTACGGCGTAGTTATCACACGTTGTTGCGCGCGACAGGGATTTGAGCTAGAGCCGGATGATGCCGATAAGAAGGGCAAAGATGAGGGTCGGCGGAAGATGTGAGATTATTCCGATTCGCTTCCCTTATCAATGAACACTCGTTGTTCGATCATGCTGGATGGATGGATCGCATGGGCCACCCTGACGATAACACGGAGCATCGGATGTAAATGTGTCCGATCGGACGACCGGCTGGCCTGGACGAACGTTTGGGTAGAGTTGTTCGATTGGTTGCTGTGTCGCAACATTCGGCGAGCCCGTCGGTCAGCTCGCTTTTCTTCAGGGATGAGGAACATTGCACGGATGGCTCAGAAGCTGCTGAGTGTAGCCGATTGCCGCCCGCCCAGATTAACTTCGTTAGCGTCTGCGGTGGCGATGATGATGTTACTGCGAGCTCCCGGGACATCTGCACAAACCCCTCGTCTACCTTCCCGGCGGAGGGAGCTCCAAAACAATCAAGCTAGCTCGCTGGCGTGCCCCGCTCGGTTGCCTCGTTGCTTGTTTGCTTGCTTCCTACATAGGTCGCTTATCTTATCTCCCTGCTTGCATCAACAAAGATGGCGGAAGCGAAAGTTTTTCCATGTCAACAGTCTTCGGTAGTGATCAAGCCTCGCAGCTGCAGCGTGCTCGCTCCAAGCACCGCGATCAACGGAATCCTCATGGGTTTCAACGCGGGGCAACGTCCGCTCCGAGCGGAAAGCTGTGGTTCCAGCTGGAGGAACGCGGGAGAAATGACCGGTCCGATGGTCGGCTTATTGAGAATCGACTCTATCCAGGCAAGAAGCCTGCCTTCATTGCCTCGTGGTTGCTCCACGAAGCCGGTCACTGAATCTCGGGGCTCATCGAAGACGAAACCTGCCATGGATGGCGAGATCGGAATTTCCGCTGCTCTTCCGGATTCAGATTTTCTGCATCTGCACGCAGAAGGCGAAAAACAGATCGAAACAGAACGGGCGAAGCGATTAGTCGCGTCGGCAACCTCCAGGTCTCGCTTGTCCCGAAGATAATGGCTCCCTCGATGGCGCCACTCCAGCCTTATTACATTGAGGGCATTAGTCCGTCGGTCTCTTACGCAAACTCGCTCCGACTTACACAATGATGCCAACGACGTCCTCAGAGACAACAGATCGACAACTGCTACAAGTTCGAGATCGATGGATTACTGCCGGAGAGGAATCCACGGAAAGGAATCTGACCGCATGTCAGGACATATGTTATCGAATTCCAGGGGTCGATCCAGGAATTCGTATTCGTCGCCGAACAGCTGCGAGATCGACTCTGGATTCGACTGGGCCTTAGGACGTCCTAAACATCCACGGAAATTCCAAGCGGTTTCTCGTAGATGATCCGCTGATCTCGACGGCTCTCGTCGTTAACTCATACGCCCCTAAATACCGGCGGTGTCAGCAGTGAGCCTTTAGGCTAACAGTCATTGAACAGCTCGACTTTCACGGCCCGCGTCTACTGAAGCGTCTATCACTCTATCCTATCTCGGCCTGTTCCGCGATAAGGCGCGATCGAGAGTTTCCAACTAGATCAGTTTATTCCGCAACATCCAAACCGTCTACTTCACATACGTTCCCAGCACTCATTCATGATCGGAGCCCGTTCGTGCATCGATTGCTGTCCACGGAGTCGATGTGGCATGGATGAGTTGATCCAGGACGCCCGCAGCTTGTGCGGACCCGCGTCATGTCATATGATTTTCCCATGGGCCTGACGAGCTGGAGTCGGGATTCCCGTTCGTTCTAGGGGTCATCGTTGAAGTTCCTCGATTCCTCGCTGTCCTCATCCTCGGGGTTCTTGATCCAACCGCGACTGGCCATGAAGGGGATGAAGAGCAGGTTGTTGTACATTGCCATTCCAGAAAGAAGAATCAGGAAACCGATGACCGTTTCGTAGTGGAAAATCTGCCACGGGATGCCAAGGCTGACAGCCCAGATGATGATCGTCCTGACGGAGTCGAGCACCATCCGGGTGGTCGCCGAGAGCTGCTTGGTCACGGAGATTCCGGCGTAGTTGAAGAAACTGATCGAGAGCAGAGTTCCCCCGAAACCGAGCGCGATGTTCGTGCTGTTGAAAATTTGAGCCAAACCGTCGATAGCGTCGTCGATAGGAATGCCGCCGGGCCTGATGAAGTAGAACGGGATCAGGAGGAGACCCAGGGTGGTCATCCCGAACAAGCCTTCCAGGCCAACAGCTTGGAGAGGCGGCACGTTGTTCTTAGAAACGAATCCCTCCTCCAGAACCATCTGAATCGCCGAGATCACCTGAGCGGCAACGACGATCAGGTCGCCGGTGATAACCGTGGTGACGCTCTTCTTGCCTTCGGTGGGCTTTTTCAGTCTTTCGGCATCTTCGTCGGCATGTAGGAGATCTGCCACGCCGACGACGATCAGCCCGATCAGCACGAGAAGGATACCCAACCACTTGAATCTGTGCAGTCTGGCTTTGAGGATGATCATCGAGAAGATGCCCGTGAAGATTATCACGGCCCCACGGAGCATCTGGAACGATGAAGCGTAGGTCATGGTGAGACCGACGTACATCATCGAGGTCCCCACCATGTCGCACAGGGCCGGGAGGTAGAAAATCAAGGGATTGAAGTCCCGATTCCCTTTGAGCATCTCCGGCAGTTCGCTCTCGGGAGTTTGGCGTCGGCTGTGGATGAACATCATGATCTTGAAGAGGACCAAGCACGTGAACTCGCCGATGAACATCCCGGTCGCTTGCAGGAAGGGATGATTGAACGGATGCGGTTCCGTTGTCGACACCTTTTCCGTCCCATTCTTCCAGAAGCTGCCGTTCCTTCCCGGGGCCTCTTGATCATCGGCGAACTTCGTTGCCAACGTGTTGAGGGATCCGGTGAAAACCAGCAGACCGGCCAGGAATATCTGATACCGTGTCCAGGCCATGCTGTCCGATTCCGCGCTCTCGCTGCTGCTCTTCCACGAGACACTGTGGAAAAAGTGATCGCCAGATGACAGCTGCGGCTGAGCTCGTTGGAATTAATAGGCGTGTGAAAGATTAAAGTGTCCTTTGTGGCTTATCCCTCCCTTCGAGGAGTGACGTTGGCCCGGTCACGTTCTGACATTCTGTTGCGGTGTGGAACAGACTCCGGCGAAGGATTCCGTTCACAGCGATAGCGTTCCGCTCGTACAATCTCTCCGACTTGGACCAAAATATCGTTGTCGGAGCGGGACTTGAACTCGTGCTCACTCGAACCAGGCAACGCCGTCAGACCGTGGAGTTCTGATGACGGCACCTCCGAGGGTTCGAATTCATCGGAAATCTTCCAGAAAGTTTCGCGGGGCTAGCGCAAGTCGAGGAACCGAGGGAAGAGAGAGAGAACGGACTGAAAAACTCCCTGGAAGCCACGCTTTGGTGTTCGTCTAAATGTGAAAGCCCATCAGTGAGATAGGTCCGTGCGGGAACAAAACGTTCCCTGGGCGTGCCGCACAATATTCTCCTTGCCCTTCTCCCCAGTGAGCCTGCTTGCCAAACAATTCCTTCGCTGCCTCCGCAGTTTCCGAACGATTTGAGCGACGCTAACTGTTCCCGGTCCGACACTTCCAACAAAAATAAAGCAGCGGCGTTTCCCTTGAAGGCAGCGAAGAGATTCCTGTTGTTGCATCGAGGGGCTCGATATTATTCGGCGTGGTCCTTTGCACTCTGCTCGGTTCCTGTGCCGTCTTTTCGCCTCGGGTCATCCAACCTCACGGTTGCTGAGCTTAAGCCACGATAAGCATCTGTGGTGGCAGAAGCGGCGGTGCCCGCGGTGCCAGACCCTTAGCCTGAGCCATGGGTGAGATATCTAGTCAATCTCCCCCGGTCTCCTTCCATGGGCTTCCACACTCTTCCACGCTCGCTCGCTCCCCGGTTTTCCCACACTGAACGGTTACCCGGTGGGCGTTTTTCCCCACGCGCGGAAGTGGCTGCTCTCTGCCGCCGCCGTCTTGCTGGTCAGATCAAACAGCGCCAGGCCCCAGGGAAGCTTGCCAGCAGCAACTCGGTCCGCAGCTCGAGCCTCACGACCAGATGAAATAGACGAAGTGAACTTCGCTCGTGAACGCCAGACGCGAGGGTTTATGGGAGCGAGAAACCGAACTGCCGATCCTTTCCAAGGCGGACAAACGTTCCTCAGCGTAACGCGCCACGCAAAGACGTCCCCCCCCCCCACGGTCCTCCAGGAATTTCGCTTAATCACTGATCCTTGGAGCCCTCGAAAGATGTATCCACTTGCGAACCACACTGATTCTGGACTTTGGACCTCGTTATCAGAATCCCGGACTACGCATGCTCTCCGTTCGAAATTCCATCAAAGATTGGGCTGTTCCAGTTTAGCCGTCGGGAAGCGGCGAAACTGTTCGATATTCGAAGATTGCGTCGAAAAAGCGCGCGTACACCGGGTCTCAAACATGGATGGGTGCTGTCCCCTTCGACTAGGCGTGTCGAAATAGGGTTCCCTAACGAGTGGAAAACCGAGCTTCCAGACAAAGAGCAGAGTGGCCTGAAATGAAGTCGTGAACTCCGCAGGGAGAAATCCTACGGGCACATCAACAGCAGGATGTCATGTTCGACAATGCTCCACGCGAAGCCAAGCACGCGAATGCCGCTGGCTTCGCGTGCGGATAAATAAGGAGTACAATGGCGTGCGACCAAGACTCGACAACCGTAGCTGGCGATGCGGTGCGGCTTGTAGTCGGAGAGGTGCCCCGACGACACGAAGACACCGCAGTTCCAGAAAGTACCTTCATGCGTACTCAAGAACCCGCTTCAACCGCAGGACGGCTACCGTCACGACTTATGGGCGCCTTGCGTTTTCAGCTCTCGTAGGTGCTGAGCGTCAACGAAACGCAACTCACAAGAGCTCTTAGAAGCCAGTCGACTCGAGACGAGATTAACATGTTTATTATGGAGGAAAAGTTTTGCGCACAAAAGTACGCTCGACGCGTTACGGCGACCGGCCCAGTGGCCGAATCACGTTGTTCACCAGACATCCGGCCATAAACGTGTTACGACTCTCGCCGCACGCGCGTAAAAAGCTCACGCATCGGCTTAATGAAACACATTCACTGCGTCACTACGGTCACTTCGCGAAAAGCGTCTCTTGCCGCTCCTGTTGCTGTCGATGCCGGCACTTCGAACGTGGTCAACGAACGTTCCTGAATTGAGATCCTCAATTAAGGGAGCCCCGCTCGATCGCGTCAACCGCGACGATCGACTCGACTTCAAAAGGAAGGAAAGTCGCTATCACAACATGATTCCTTTCTCAAGAGGCAAAGCTTGGAATAGCGTGGAAGGAGCCGAGTTTCCCAATCTTCTCAGGAGCGATAGGATCAAGCTCCTGTCGCTCCCGCCGCTGACCTCATCCAACGTCCACGTCGACAATGATGCGACCACTGGGTCGACGGGGTGGATTTCGGATGCAAACAATGTTTGGTTAGGCTCTTGCATCGGCTCACTGACTGTCTTGGATCTTGCCATCCGTCGCGACCCACAGTCGGTCGGTCGGCCCGACTGACGGTCTTTCTCGGTTACAGCGCGAGAGAGGAAAGGAAGGAGGCCTCCGGCGGCAATGTCCTGAAACTCCTCCACACTCCCTGCAGAATCTCGTTCCACATCCAGATGGCGGTTGGCGTTTGTTTTCTCCCCTCGTGGCATCTCGAAGTCCCGTGTTGATCTTGCATTGATTTCGTTACGCGAATCCTGCTCAGAGGAAATCGTTCCGCCGCGTCTCCCTCAGAGAGACGCTCCCTCGCGAACCTTGCTCCGTTGCGGTATCGTCGACATCGCTCTGCTTGTTTCCTGGCTTCCACTCAGAACATCCCGAAGTCAGTCAGCTGCACGACAGACTATTTAGCTAGGATCGCATGACATCCTCTCTGAGCATCCCTACAGCTGTGATTCCTCGACACAAGAGTCGAATCTCAAGAATACCAGTCTCGTTGCTCCTCGTGCATCCCGGAGATCGATGACGTAATTCCCCGGATCGCTTTTCTGAGAACGGCGGTGCCGAACCAGTCGGAATGCGACAGAGAGTCGTCAGCAAATGTTCCTGGTCGAGGAATTCGCCTCTCGGTCTCGCCTCGACTGACCGTATTAGTCAGAGCCTCTTCCACAAAGCGTCTTGCTGACCCGTTTCTTCCCGCTCCACAAATCATCACGGCATCCGTTCCTCGGACTTCGCTAACATCGCATCACATGTTTCGATCAACGAGTTTTCGACCCCGGTTTCGATCTGGGTGAGCCGAATCCAGACGAACGTCTCGACTCTCATCGCGTACTCAAGGTGTATACTCAGATACTCATCCCCCAACTCATTCAGTCGGGGACTCCGGTCGTGCCCTCGCCGAACCCGCACGGGGAAGAGAATATAACGGGGAAAAATGGATTCGAACCGGGGAACGAATTGCGAGCGAGAGTGGCGCACCAGAAATGAGGAAAAACGAACGAGTATGAGAGCTTCAGTCAGCGCTGAATGGGACGTCCTCTGGATGTATCTCACGCGAACTTTGCGATTGGCATCTGTCAGCGACTCCGACGCGTCCAATTTTGAAAATTTGAGATCGCGCCGCGCACAACCCAGTTTCCCGGAGCGAGGAAGAATTCCTCAATCGCGGAGAAAGTGTTCGACCAGAATTGGATATTTGCCCCCCCCCCTCCCCATCGCTCCCTGTCGGAAGTTCAGGGCACGAAACAGGAGCATAATTTGGCCTAGAATCCTCAGAGCCCGAGGTCCTGGATGGAATCTGACAACGGAACCTGAGGATGGGACCGAGCCCACCCTGGGAAAGGCTGTCTTGATTGAATGCTTTCAAGATCAAGGTTCTTCGGAAACTTCGATCCCTCGGTGTTCGTGATCCGCGATCCGGCGTCAGATAAAAGTCAGCCAGGTTCCAGTATCCTCAGTCTGTTCCGACCTGCTTCCTCGAGAGGTTGGCCAGAGAGCTTCGAACGTTCGGAGAGAGAACGGCGGAATTTCTCTCGCTGCGCCCTGGGGACCGGCAGCCGAAAAAACGATGCTCGCACTGAACACAAAACAACCATTGAGAACGGCAGGCGACGTATACGTCTCCGGTGGCGACTTTTCTTCTTCTTTTTCTCGTTGGGCTCTTCACAAGGCGGAGCAGCGCAAAGCAAAGCACAACCAGTCCGTCAGTTTGCTTGGGAGAGTGAAGAAGAGCTCTTCAGAGACCAGAGGTCTCGTCCTAGGCTTGCTGAGCACGGGCGCGCTATATCGACGATGGTGGCGGCGGCGGCCTGATATTGACGAGCCATCAATTCAGATGTCCGCCCTTTTCACTGAACGTTCCCGCACTCTTTATAATTAACCTTCCTTCCATGCCGCTGCTCCTTGCCTTCCTCTGCGCCTCATTCAGCTGGCTCGCCTGTTTTCCCAGCGAGGGAGGTGAGGGAGTGCATGCATGAGGCAAACCACGAAGTCATTACCGCAAGAATTTGCGCATGATTGATCGAAGTCAACACATAAGTACAGAGAACGATTCCGCATAATCGCTACCTTTTCGCTCAAGCGAAGGTCTCTCGAAACCGCGAAAGAGGATGGAACAAACGGAGCGTTACACTGGATGCGATGCGGAGTGTTCGAGACATCTCGGTTTCACATAATCTCTCTGAAGTGAGTCCTGTCCTCTGATTGCTCTCATTTCGACACTTGTTGACTGGTGCTCCACCGTAGTCGATTTTCAAACTGTTCCGAAACACTACAAAGGCTCGGGTTCAGCTCTTGAGATCTATGCCGGTTTCAGGACGAATCACTCTTGTTCGAATGAAGCTCAGAGCTGAAAACGCTCGTAGTTCCAGATTCGGCATGTGTACATCCGCATCTGACGCCACAGTCAGGAATTCCGTCTTCCCGTCCCCGATCTCGTCTTGTGCTCGGAAGTGGGAACAAAGTGGAGAAAAAGTTGAGGGCGCAGCTCAGGGTCTCTTTCCTGTTCGATTGAAAGCAGAACGCGGGCGCCAGCATAGCGAGCTAACACACTGAGATCATAAGTCACAATAACTCACTCCACATCAGCTCCTCCTCGGGCCTCTCTTGGAATCTCTCTCTCACTATATATATCTCTTTCTTGCTCTCCTGTCCCTCTCTCTCTCTCTCTCTCTCTCGGAGTGGAGCAGGGAGCCGCCGAGGAAATAGAAACCCCGCTCGGAGCGAGAACCCACAGGAACGGCCGATCCCCCACAAAAGGAAGCCAAAAGGTGAGTAGCTTCTTATCCAATCATCTAATCTCATAACCACCCGTCCAACAAACCAAGGCAGGCAGACACTCGCACCCTCCTTCCCGCCTACGAACACCTCGCTCAACCCACCCGTTCCTCTCGGGCTCAGTTTAGCGAGCAGCGTGAAATATTGCACGTAGGTCGATCACGGGCGAAGAGCCAACCGAAAGCCGGTTCCTTTTTGCCCGGCAAAGCTTCACCGGGCAGAGCCTGAACAGCCCGATTTCGTGCATGCTTCATAATGTGCTCAGCCGGGACAAATGCAGTAGGGGGACAATGTAGTGCACCGGACCCGCAAAGCTCAGTCGATCACTTCATACGGCAGAGTTTCAACGCTTCTTCAGCAAGCCAGCCGGCAGCAACATCGGCTTTCGCATTATCCCAGGCTCTTCGCTTTTGAGACAGCCTCAAGTTACTCGATAAGGTGCCGCTGTCGATCCGCCGCGGAGCACATATTGGCACTGAGGTAAACACGGAGGCAGCTCCGAACATCAGTGATTTTATCGATCGGAAATTATCGCATCCTTGTGGTCTAGGGGGAATATCAGCGAAGCGTGTATTCGTCCTCTCCAGCGGGTTCGGATGAGCACCGTGTTTCGAGTATCTCGAGTAATGACACGTTCCGGCTAACGACGGCAACATTCTGGCTTAATCGTTGGAGTTTTCTGACGCTGCACGAAACGCTAAACGGCGCTTTTCACGAGAGCATAATTAGAACGACGAAGCGAATGACTCAAGGACTTGGCGGACCCGCGCGGAAGTTCACAAGAAGCGAGGATTAGCGGTTGGCGGCATCAGCGCAAGGGGAATACCAGATGATTCATATCCCGCAACTTCATGGGAACTTGGAGCGGCTCTGAGAACAGCTCGCTCTCCCTGCATCTCGAGCTCGATGTGACGGACGGACTGATATCGCGATTCTTGTGAGAACATTCTCGGAAGTGAAGTTCCAGGATTTATAGGCAGGGTCTTCTCACAGATTTGACGCGAAGTGCGAGTGGTGCGGGAAAAGCCACAGTCGGGTAGCGCCGAAGTTGATTACGTGTTCGACCCATCCGAGGAATGCGCGAAGCGGATCGGTGGAATCGTGCCCCTGATTTCGAGAACAGACTTCTTGTTCGACAACTCTGGGTCGTTTCTCCCCCAAAGGAGAGATCTCGATTCGCCGAAGAAAACCTGTCTTGAGGAACTGCCGAGAGGCGCAGTTCCCCTCATTGCGAATGCTGAAGGCGGACGGTAGAGCTTCGAAGCTCGCTCCGATCGCTCAGTTCGGCTCCTACCACTTTCGCATCTCGCGGAAGGGTACCCGCCCTTCTTTTTCGTGGATAGGATGAACAGATCGTGGCTGGACGCTCCGGTGTCTCCGGATCGATTTAGTTTCCTTCTTCGAAATCCCTGACGTAGATCGCTGGAAGAGCCTCGCTTGACTCGAGGCTCCGCCACGCGATCTCTTCATATCTTCAGTAACATCTGTTACAGATTTCATTCTCTTGCGTCGGTCGCTTCAGCCATATTTTTTTGCATCGCTCATTCCTTTGGTTACTTAGCCATTACTGCTCTCAGTACTCTGCCTCGATACCAATGCGACGATTGCGGGCGTCCGCGGAAACGCAACTCTTCCGCCATGGAGCCCGTTCCTCAGTCAGAAAAGATTTCCGCGTGACTCGGCTAATCCCGAACTCCGATAGGGAATCATAGTTCAGGAAATTCATGCAAAGCCCTCACTCGAATCCTCAGCTCGGAACGGAGCTCCATGAGAATTGAAACTTTTGGTGATTGTAGCAAATCAAACCAGCGGAGACAATGGATGGAGCGAATGGCGGAAGCCCATGAGAAGATGTAGGATTCCCGCTCAGTGATGACACAGCGATGGCAAGGACACCGTCTCTTCGGGTTTGTGGAAAAAAACAGCTCCTTCGGCTCTCAACGAATTCCTCGAATTCGAGTTTGTAGGTCCTTACCTGAAAGGAGGAAAAGTATTCCATTGTTAGATTTCTCGGAGTTCGGGGCCTCAAGGGCTTGTTCCCTGGCGCTCGACTTGACGTCCCGATGTTTGCTTTTTTTGTCGACTTCTACGTCATCCGTTGCCCTTTCCCGCGCGCGAACCCCGCTTCTTCGGGGACAGCTTCATGGAGAGGGGGGGGGGGGAGCTGGGTTCCTTGGAGTACTAAATTCCTCGAACTATTGCGAACCCTCCCCCACTCGAACATTCAGTGCTCGGGGTTCGATGTTAGGCATCGATCCTTATGTCCGGCCGCAAGAACCAGGCGCATGATTTATTCTGCCCGATAGAATATCAGTTTCCCATCCGTAGACCACCCTTTACGTCCCTTGTTCGTCGAGCACGCCAAGCTTTTGTTCTGAGCTTTCCGCCACATCTATCGACATCCAACAGATGTCCCAGGAGCTCTTCCAATGCTACGGAATTTAGACGCGGAGACGTTAGATTAATATCATGACCAGCTTAAGAACGGAATTCCGTGAGTCATCGAGGCTTTGGCACGCTGTCGGGTCCGGCGTAAAGGTCGAGGAGGGAACCCTGCAGAGACCGCGCCTAGAGGACCTTTCGAGGGTTCTGTCAAAACGGGGAAGGCTGCGGGAGTCTCGCCGCAAAATATGGAAAAACCCGTTTCGTTTCTTTGGACGGCTTTGCTGTGGTTGTGTAGAGCCTCGTGTGGTAGGTGTGCGGATAACGCTGCGTAGGGTGTGCGGCAGACGGTGCGAGAGAGGCGAACGGCGCCGGATGATTAATTCTCGGTCGCGAGAATGGAGTTGAGGTAGAAGTCGTAAGGAAAACTGAGAAGGAATGAGCTGGCATCAACACGCCACCTCCATGGCCGCTCTTCATGAAGTAATGGCGAACGCGCTCACCGCACACGGTGGGGTGGGGATGATATGTAGATTGTCGCAGACGTCGTCTCTGCTCTCTAATGTAAGAGTTTTTGCACGTTGACTGGCTGGGACCGAGTCGCACTCGCTCGACATTCGACTGCGAGAGCTCACCTCAGGCGCGACACGATCAGCTTTTTCCGCTTATTCCGCGAATTTCATCGAGTCGATCGCGAATCAGAGAATCTCGAGAGAGAAGTGGAGGCAGGGAAGCATTATTTTTCGGAAGCTTGCCGCCCATCGTGGACCGCAGCGGATATAAGTTTGAAAAATCAGAAAGGGAAGCGAAGCATAAGATCGAGGACGACTCGGTTCGTTTGAGCAGGACCATCTTCAAATGAATATCGCCGCTTTGATTCCGCAATACATCCCCGCAGAACTGGTGGACGTCGAGAGACGTATCCACCGAGCAGAACGGAACGATGCGAGGTTGATTCGGAAACGAAGGCTGCTACCGACGAACAGGTGCACGCATCTCAGTGCTCATGGATAGACAGTGGCGGGCTCGAGCTCATAATCGTATCCTGGCCGTTGACGCATTTCGCCTTCTGGAAGAATTCCGACCTGACCGGCTCGTCCCAGGGAGACTGTTCTGATGTACAGGTATTGCCGTCACCAAGCACTTGATGTCTAGGTCTACAGTCATGGCAACCGACAAAAAAAAAACTCATTGATCGTAGTGGTCAACATCGTCAGCGTATGAGCTGGAGTCGTGACGAGCGAAGGAAACGAGTCAGATGGCGAACGAGACTTACCAAGCACGGACCTGATTTTTTTTCTCTCAGTTGAACAACTCACGACGGAATCTGGTTGAACACATGACCGCATGGGAATCCCGCGGACGTCGTGTCAAGTTCTCTCGGGGACTAAGCGAATTGAACCACCACAACTGCAAACATCTACCGTTCTCGCATGGAGTGGTAATGATTGAAAACCGATGGAACCGCTTTTCTCGCTAGTCATCACATTCAGAAGTGCAGCCGCGGGGCTCTAGTTGCTGGTTCGCTCAGCGACTGCGTTCGACCCCGACCAGTTTTCTGTTCTTTCAAATACACGCTATCGCTCATTTCGCCCTCGCCCCCCCCCCCCCCCCCCCCCCCCCACTTGTCTCGAGCGGCGAGTAAGTGGAACTGTTCGAGGAAGGACAGCTTTCGACTGAGACCGAACAAACCGGGCCGGGAAGGACTCTCGCCTCGAGCGGGAGCGACGGTATGCCCTCAGACTAGAAAGGAAGAGAAAAACTGGAAGCTCCCAACCACCATGAGAGGCTTCAAGGAATAGCGCTGAAGAAGTCCCCTGCCGCTTCCCTGGAGGGTCTTCACGACACAAACTTATCATTATCAGCAGAGAACAGCGACCATTCTGGAAAGACCACCGCAGAGACCATGCCGCGGGCTCCCCTGGCGCGAGACGCAGCGAGAGTAAACAAACTTCTCCTGCTCGCAGTGCGTTCGTGCAACGTCGAGGACGCCGTATTCACCAACGCTTCTCGAGAGTTCGCTGTTGATGCGGAAGAGGTCGCGAACGGGAGCCGCCGGCTTGTCGAACTGAAAGACGCGAAATGAGTGGGCGTTGGAGGGGGCGACAGGATTGCTGGGTAACAAAGTTTGTCCGCTCCGCTGGCTCGTCGTAGGCTCCGTCGAGTCGAATTCTCATTCAACATTCCATATTCGGCGCTGGTTCCCTCTTGAATGCGGGCGCAGCGACGCGACCGAACCCATTCGACCTTTCTGCGTTCCTGTCGTCTTTTGGAGTCGAAGACAACATGGCCGGCGAGTGCATTCCTCCTCATGCTTGAGGAGGACTATAAAAACTTTTAAGATCCGTGGAGGAGCTTCGGGCACGCATGGCGCGCGAATCGTGGCGTCTACGCAAGTTCCTCCCCGTTTGTTACGCCTGACTACGGCAAAATAGAGAAACGAACCGTACCCCGGCTTAGGGTCTGTCCTCCACTGCTCGGCGCTGCGGCGAACGAACCGTTTCAGTTTTCATTTCGGAAATCCGAACCCGCCGTCAGAATGCAGGGAAACCATTTGCTTGCGCTGGCAAGGTGCAGCCTGAATGGAATGAGCCGTTGCGCCGCCGATAGGCATCGGGGCTGAATGAATTGTGGAGTTTCGCGCTCGCTTGCTCGTTCCTCCGTCCGAAGCGCCCCGGTCTGTTCGCCTCGAGTATTCAATGCAGATTGCGAACACTGCCTCGGGTGGCACAAACTCCATACCCTCGCTGGGGGCGAGGGTACGCAGCACCCGAATGGCCGGGAGGCAGGCGACTACGCAGACACCGAGCTATCGAAGTCCCGGTAGGCGATGGGCGGCTCTTGTGGCTCGGACGTCTCCGTGAGCCGAGCGGTGTTCTTGCTGAGAGCAAACCGATTAACCGAGGTGGTATACCCTTTCCTGAGCCAGGGCCAGCTGAGCACGCAATGCACGAGAAAATTTCGACGGCGCACTCGAACCGCCGCCTGCGAACTAGGGGACAAATCACACAATCCGCATCAGCAGAACTGATCGCTCGCTCGATACTTGGCCGCATTCGTTCGTTTCGCGACACTTCTCGACGCGATCTCAATCGTTTCTCTCTGTTCCCTCCTCGGCGCGCCGGAAGCGACGGATTTGCGCTCCCCGTTTCCTCACTCAGTGATCCTGATGTCCGTCTGGACTGGTCCCACAGCCCGCTCCGAGCGAGGGAAACCGAAGGAAGAAAAACGACCGGAGCAAAGCGATAGTGAGCGAAGGAACAACTTGTGTCACGGGCGCAAAAATCACGTCCGGTGTACAGTCGTGGGGGAGGATCGTTGGGGTCACCTAGTGGCTCTCGAGTACCAACGCTCTGTTTGTTCCGAGGCCCAGTGGTGAAAACTCTGGTCTTCGTCACCTTTGTCGAGGCACGCTTAGTCGTCGAGCGGGAATCTTCGAGGGCGCATCGAGATGCCACTCCCACGCGATGCGACCCTCAACCAATTCCATTCTTGATTTGTTTCGGTCCTCGGAAGGTTGCAGCTCGATCAATTCAGGTTCGCCGGGGAGTCCGAGCCACGGCCTTTCAGGATGAGGCTCCGATCCTGCGGGGCTGAGCAACTGCGACCAAAACGACCGTCGCGCGGAACCAAGTTAAACGACGGGAAAATTAGATCCGGCGAACCTATAGCCGCTTCGCACCTGGCCACGTACAATATCCGTCTGATCGTGTCCGCACTATTTTTCTCTCGCGAAGAAGAAACACCGTGGGAGAGAGAGAGAGAGAGACGAGGGTGGAGGCGAGCTCGGACGAATTAGGAGCGCCACTTTATTAAAATTTCACAAACTGTTCGCTCGCACAAGCTCGCCCAATCCGCATCAGCCTCCTCCAGCACCAACTCCGGTTAGGTTCCGCTCCAAACTTCGAGCTCCTTCGACCCTTGGTCACCGAAGAGCAGTAGCCAGCTGTTGTCGTCGTCCCGACTGGAGGAGAGTTTCCTTTCACGGTTGCCGGCGGCGGCACCGCGGGCGTCCCCTTTCCCTCCTCTCTTTGCACTTCTTAACGGAACGGCGGTTGAGCGCCATTGGCTCCGATCCGTCGGGCGGGACGACTTTGCGAGGAAAAAACAGGCGAAACGAACAAAGGCGCGGAAGCGATCGTGAAACTCTCACAGTAAGTGACGAATGTTTGTCGAATGTCGGTGTTTAGGACAGGGGAATCAACGCTTGTTTCCTGACGGCCGTATGTGGATCAGAACGAGCGGACGCCGGTTTATCAAAGATGCGCCGCGAGATCAGAGGATGGCGCGCCTTCCTTCCTCTTTCACTGACTCGGTGGCGAGTTAGCCGCTCACAGCGATGTTTGGACCTGTAGCTCCCAGCGGCAGCATAGCCGAGAGGTCGGCGCATTCCTCACGGAACCCGCTTCGTCACGGCTTCGTCGTCCGGCATGTCGGGATGGTTCTGCTTCGTCCGGACAGCTCCCGTGAAGCTCGATAGAGCGCACTGAGCGGCTTCCGAGTTGTTCGCCGTTGCGAAGACTTCCGAGTACGGAACACGGAACGAATCCGAACAATGTGGACGAGCGTCAGTGTCAAATGCGTCAGCACTGTAGAATCTCTTCACAACATGGCCGCTACAGCGGAAACTCTTCGTGGCAGAACTCTCCCTCCATTTGCTTCCGCAGAGAAGAATGAAGCGTCGCAAAGGCTCTCTCTGCGCCGAAGAGTCTTGAGGAACGCAGCGATCCTTCCGTAAACGCGAAGCGTTTTGCCGAAACTGGAGAACCGATCGAAAATCTTGACAGATATACTTTCTGTTCGTAGCGTTTTGATCTTGCTGGCTTCCGTGTCTGACCGAGGTTCTAAATCGAAGTCGAAACGGACTCTCGACCGTGACGACTGAGGATCCGTGGGGCCGTAGCGGTGAGCTCTGGTTATTTCGGCTTTTCGTGGTCATGCGCCGATACACCGTTCCCTGGGATCCAGTGCGGACGTATCGCTCTTCCCTCGACGTGCCCGCGTTTATATGACAGACGGGTCACAATGGGAGATAGAGGAAGGAATTGGAGCACAATGGAGAAGCAACTGAGTATGAGGACAATGAGGACGTTGGGCAGAAGACATCGGTTTCCTAACGGTCTTGTTGACACCGGCTTGGGATCTCTTGTTCTTGGGTTAATATCTGGGACTTGAGTCAGCCGGATTGTTGAACCGAGCTCACATTCCTTGAGGACGATCAACTCAATCTGTTACATCGAGGTGTCCCATTCATTCTGTCGCCACGCTGAGCAGCACCGAACAGCCGAAGGAACCCATCCTCGGTCGAGATGGGGCAAAGGTTCCTGGTCCGTGTCGGTTTCAAGGAGCGTCAGCTTCGTCCTAACTGTCCACTCGCGTCGGACGGCTAGAAAACGTCGTCGACGTCTGCCGCCTCGGGACGGCCGGCGCAACCATCAACTCGGTATTTAATCGCCCAGAAATGAGCCTCAAAGCGAGCGAGGCGGCAGGCCGATCAACAGCTCAGCGGGAAACTTTTGCGCAACAGGATTGAACGTTGGCACAAGACATCGTTAACAGGCCCGGCATCCTCCTTGTAGCTTCCTGCTCGTCTTCTTGGCGTCCGTCGGAAAAGACGGCGTCACAGGCGGCAACGAAGGCAGTAATAGCTTCAAGTCGTCCCTCGGTCGTCTTCGCTTCATAGAGTCAGCAACCCTTGGCTTATGATTAAAGTTGACGACGCGAGCCTCTTCCGCCAGGCCGCAGCAAAACTCTCGCCGAATGACCTCGCGGCCACGCTTCGTATACTTTGCTGGTGTCAGTGGTCACGGCCGGTGTGGCAGACGTACGGCAGAACAAGTAGTTGCGAGGACTCGGGTCGTCAGCGACGGAGCCACTTGAGCAAACCAACCAGCCAGCCAACGAACAAAAAGTCGAAGAACAAAGAGCTCGGGACTTATTTATGTTTCTCACGCCTCGGATGATTTGTATCGCGCGGGACAAGCGAGAACGGTAAACCAAGAGAAGACAAAGACGCTCCGTACGAGCACGACCGACAAGAGCGAGACGAGGAGCGTAAATTAAAGCCGAGAATTCGTTGTTCGGTGGCCGGAGGGGAGGATTTCCGGGGGAGGTTCGCCACTGCTGTCCGGGTTTCTGCCGGCAGGTCTATTGCGACCGATTCATCCGTCTTCCTCTCTCCTCCTCTCTCTGGCTCTGTTGCGCAAAGTACACGATTCGCCCCCGCCGCGTCCTACTCCTCAAAGTGAACGTACTATCCGCCCGGCTTCGAGGAGCCCAACAGGCCTGCAGACGCCGTCGGACCGAGGGGAGGGGGGTAGGGTACCGAATCATTTCGGAAGCTTCGGAACCCGGGCCCACGGTTGAAAGGGACGTTTCACGCCCGCTCCATCGGACAAATATCTCCCCCCCCCCCCCCCGGAGCGGGGTCCGGAGTATTCTCCGTTGTCAATTTTGCCGCCACTCGCAATCGAGAGGAGAGAGGATGCGGAACAGGCGGTCGACGACGGCGACGATAACAAAGACGCGGGAAAGCATCAGACCATGAGGCGAAGAGATCATCCTCCAGCCTGGAGCTCCGAGTCGGCAGATAGGCATTCACCCCACCGTTCCATGCGAGCGCTCCCGCTGCTCGACCGACTCCGGAGGTGTGTTCGGTTATTTCAGAAGGAACACAGCGGACTTAATGCAAGTCACATCTTCTCCACTCACTGGGTGGCCGGATCGAAAACTTGATCCGATGGCCTTAGGACAGAGTTCCCTCCGAGGAGCACGCAGCGCACATCTCCTCCGGGTCGTTCCCCGGGCTGCGGAAATTCGCTGCGGAAAATTCTCGTCCGACTCTCCCTGCACCGCGCACAGGGGAAGCGCCGACCGAGTGTCTGACCAGGCCGTCGAGCCGTACGGCCTGCGCGCGAATTCAGAAGTTATGCTGCTGTCCTATTCAAGTTTGATATGGCCTGAAAGCCTACGCCCCTACTTGGCTATTCATACGCAGAGTTCCGTCCGCTGTCGAGATTTCAGGCGACCGGGACAAATTATTTCGCGTCGTTCCTCGCGATAGTTCCTGCGTGTTTTGTTTTCGCTCATGGCGCGAGTCGATTACTCATTCGCGCGGCATCGAGAAGATCTCGAGAGCAAGAGCAATTTTTCAAGATTATCTGAGCCGTCCGCTTTTTGAAGGCTCCAATTTCAAATACGTGTCCCGCTCTCGCTGGCTCGCTCGATCCAGCTTAGTACACTCCGCACGTCGTCTTTCTTCTTCGCAGGCAGAGACAGCAAGTTAGTGAGTGCCGTCTGGATGGAGGAGCTCCAACACCATAGCTGGCTTCCTCGGTGGAAGAACCGATTTTGGGCCCGGCTCGGGTGGCCGACCGGCGGGCGGGCGGGCAGGCGGTCAAGGGAGAGCGGGGAGTGAGGAATCGCCGCGGTGAATGAGATTCGTTGGTTCCTCGGGATGGCCGGCTAGCTATCCTCGGAGGTTGCTGTTTTTACGACCGGAAGTGGCGAGCGCTGATAGGACGTCGCGATGTCTTCGCAATTATGAAAAAGAGATAAAATCCCATGGCACCTTAGTGCACCGATGATGACACAGCGAGAGGAGACCGGGTGAGGTGGGGTGCGAGCAGGTAGCTCAGAGGGGAGCGCGGTCGGAGAAGTGAGCGTCGGAGTCAGAGCCGAGCGTGCAGATAATCTGTGAGCGAGCACGCATCCGACGGATCCTCAATAGAGATACCATAGGGCTCGGGGGTTCGAAACGGCATTAGCTGTAATTGAGCATCGGCTGGCGACTTGTAATGATAGGACCTCGCCTTACAACCTCTGTTTCGTTATCAGCATCCAGTGATTGAGGAGCATCTCTCGACCCAGAAGGCTGTTTTTGTTGCGTGCGAACACGCCGCCCATTCTCGTCGACGATTCAGAACTCAGACGAGTCATCACGCGGAGCGCCCAAGAATCCGGCTTCGGCTGGATGTGTTCCGAATGTATCGAAAATCGGCGCGGAAGCCTCGTGATTCCCGTTCCCATTAATTTGGGATACAGCTCCTTGCAGTCAGCGTCCTGGGCAAGCTTCGACGTTTTTGCGAATATCGCTGATGCTCGTCACGATATACATATGTTCTCGTGTCGATCGCGTTCGTGGTCAGGACCCTCTGGCTGAGAGCCGCCAGAACCTTCGCAGCTCCGGTGAGCACAGCTGGCTGCTCGGTCGGTCGGCGAGCTGTTTGCGGACCACTTTAGTGACCAAACCCCAAGTCTACAAACATAAACCACGCACGCTTTCCCTCGACAGCTCCTCCGACGTCCTTGATCTCCGCTCGAGAGCTCGTTCCTCGACAGCGATCGCCGCGTTGGCGGTCTGCCATCACCACCGCAATCGGCGTTGTGCCACTCGCGGTCGGAACGAGAATGCACAGCACACGAATACGAAAAATCCCACAGCGATTGCGAGGATCCAGCCTGCGACGTTGGGATATCGATGTTCTCAACCTCCGGGACGCGAAGCGACGAGAGAAACAAACGACATGACAAGCTCTGATTACGCGGGACGCGATCGGGCAGCTCTCCTCGGTGAGCCGACGGGCGCTGTACCCGCTCGCGTCCGAAACGTCCTCCCACTAAACTCGCTGAATTTTTTTATAACATTCATAAAACCATCAAGAATTAGCGTTGCGGGTGATCCCGTGATACCGGTGCTCGAAGGAGGAATCGCGTTCTGTTCCCTGTCCCTCGGCCATCCGGAACCGAGGGTGTTCGATCGCCGGAAAGGTGGGCGGCCGATGGAGAGCGCACCCGATCCTATTTGAAGAATCATCCATTTGGTTCTCGTGCGGACCCGCTGTCACCGATGGTCGCGGATGCTTGGTCCGTACAGCGACGGGAAGTCCACAAACATTAGGAATCTCCGATCCGTAGAGCTTGTAGCCACTTTCAGATACTCGGTATTGAGGTCTGGCGGCGTGCGCAGCCTTTCGACAGAGTGTTGCGCGACGGCGACCAACAACGCCACTGCCACCATCACTGGCGGAATGCGGACTTCATTGTCATTTTGAAAGCATCCGCTTATTGTTGTCGGGAGAGTGAGGAAGGCAACAGCACCAGTAACAACCGCGCCTGCACAAGTTGGCCGACATTCTTACGAAATACGGATAGGAATGTCTGCCGTCTGCTCCCGTGGTTAGCCAGGGGGACTCCTCTGCACCCGTTCAAAAAAGCCGAATCTAGCGTGCCGTCCCGGAACAAGTCGAGCCAGACGTCACCTGGCGGTGTCATTGACGCCTCCGCGAGGAATCGTTACGCTCGGCCGCGGGGACCGAATTGTTTCTGAGAGTTCTATGAGCTCTCAGCGTTTCCGGCTAAACGGTCTCCGTCGGATGCGTTCGCTCGCTCGCTCGCTGAAATACGTTCCCATGTCCAACCCGTCGGGCCGGAGACGGTCGTTGAGAACTTTCTCCAGCTTCACTTTGGAAAACAATGTGTTTCTCTCGAATGGCTTTTTCCCGGCTCGCTCGCGAGCGGACAGGAGCGGGTTGCTGCAGAGCTCGGCGAGGACCCGTTCGAATCTGTTGTTCGTTTTTAGGTTTCGAAACCGCCACCGGGACCAGCAACGCGGAAAACATGCAAATGGATGAGCGAAGGAAATTCGTCTAGTCACGCCTCTAGTAATGGAGGCATCACACATTCAATGTGGGATAAACGGAAATTGCTGCGTAATTTATTTAGCCTCGTTCTTCCTCTCGGTCTGTCAATCCGTCGGTCTGTGCGTATAACTTTCGCCCGCTGGCTCCTTCTTCCTCGTTCATTATTAATTCGGAAACAATTTAATCCTAGAGGTAGCAGCGGACTTCGGCCAAACTTCCGCATCTACGACAACATCTGCTCCGATGTGGACGATGTTGTCCGAACCAAGAGTAACCATCCGGAGGAGATCCTTCCTCTTTTCTTAGCGAAGGAGGGAGGAAGTATTCCACGTTCTCCCTCGCGATCCGGTTAGGATGCGCTTCTTAGCAAGAGTTCTGAAAACTTACGTTCTCATGTTGACCTCAGCGCTCGGTCTCGCGAGGATCAACTTTGGGCTCGACTCGCTCTGCGTCGCTGTTGATCCCGCCCGACCACTTTGGAGCGGCTCCTTCGCTCTGAAATCTCTCGAATTGGCGCGCAAACAGTGGAACCCTTGAGCTAGGTTCTTTTCACTGGAGGGATATTTCGAACGAATCACCTCACGGATGGATTGCGAGCGGTGCACAAACACTCGTCCTGCGATTTCACAAAAATTGGATAACCGCGGCTTTGCTCAGGGTCGGTCCGTTGACCAAGTCTGCGGCCGTGACAACGCTTCTCGCCAGCTCTATCGATCGGGTTCACGTCGTTCCAGAATGTCAATTCGAATAGATTCCTCTTCGCCGGGTACATTTGTCACTTCGCCTATGCTTCGCTCCAAATCGGATAGTTCCGGCTGAGCGAGAGCACCCAAGAGAGAAAAAAACGGTTTCCTGCCATCTCGACTGCGAGCCCTAAATTCCGGGCGACCTACGCACCCTCACACACACGTCCTACAACTCAGAGGAATTAAGAATTCATCGGAAATCGTTCAGCTCAACAAGTTCGGCGAGACCTTGAGTCGGGACTGCCAATATCGCTTGCGGCCGAGCTCCAGCTTCAGCTGTTCTCCGATTGCTGTCGGTGGTCGCTCGAGGTTCGTCGGGGTTGCCGGGGGCGGCTGAAGTTCTCTGACTGAGCGTCGGCTGGGGCTTCCGCGGGCTGCTGACACATGGAGCCTGCCTCCTTCGACTGACCAGTTCGACATCAACACCAGCGGCTCCGAGTGAGAGGAAGGACGATCGACCGGTGCAAAGGTCCAATCATGGTGGTCACATAAATATAACATCGGACTCGAGTTAAAAAGAAGCTCAAAACATCCTCGAAACTTCAAACACGTCGGCTAGAGTGTAGGTGGCTGAATGAGCAGCCGGATATCGTGCGTCCTCACTTCCGCGGCGGCAGGAAGGAGTCTCCTGTACTTCGACCTGAGCGGAAGCGGAGTTTCAGCCTCACCTTCCGATGTTTCGAAGCTTATTCTCGCATCAACTTTCGCTAAAACTGAGAGCTTACCGACGCTCCTCTCATTTCTGTCGTTGGATCGCGATTCAACCCACCCGTTGAGGCAGAATGCGCCGGAGCTGCATGTGACCTTGGGGGAACCGCTTCCGCGCAACGTCGGATTCCGGGGAGGCTCCCTCGGTCGAGTTCTGTGTGCTCCTGGCTCAAGAGAACATTCAGAGCGCCCGGTTCGATCTTCATAAGCTCTGAAGCCCATGAGGCTGCTGAAGTGACTGGAGCTCGAAGCCACAAATGAGAAGCCAAGGTTGAACTCCATCACTGCGCCCCGCCTTGGCTCTGCCTCGATTCGCGGACAGACCCCCTCCCCCCTCCCACGACATCAATCATTGGAGGAAACCGATCCCTTAGGAGTCGACTCCCGCTTCCTGCGCTACCGCTCGAGTTCGCTTTCGTGTGGGCGGATGTTACCTTTCCAGAACATATCCACCCGCGCGATCAAGAATCATCCACCACAAAGAGGGGAGATTCTGTATGATCAGAAAGGTGTTAGTCTGTTCCCGAGCGACTAATTGAGTCAGTCGAGGCGATGGATGCCATTGCGAAGCCAGTGAAGCTGATAGAACGATTGCGCGAGGATTTAGCGGAGGCCCAATTCGAGCGGAGTCCCGAATCGAGAGGGAATCATCAGCGCGCGAGATGCCGGTGTGGTACGAAGTTGATTCACCTCGTTCCCTCAGCCGCCGCTTCTTTCAGGCTGCCGTTCAGTCGAAATCGAAGTCGTGTCGATTGCCACCGCTCCAATGGCTAGCTTGTCAGTGAGGCTCACGCCCTCGGAGGAGTGCTAATGATAGCCGCCAAAGGGAACCGGGTGCCAAGCATAACGCGGGCAAGGATACCACCGCCGCTCTTGGCCTCCGCTCACATCGGGCACAATATGGATTGATGGACCGAGAGGGTTCAAGAATTTCGAGAAGCGAAGCGGAAATGCTGAGCTCGAAATCATTTTGGTGTTGCGCGACACCTTCCACAGCAAAGAACCCTCTTCGAGATGCAGCGGCTGTTCCTCACTTCGAATAAATCCATGAGATAACGGCTGAAAGAGTTTAACTTCTGCGTGAGATTCGAGGCGGAGCTCATTTCCGTGACCTGCTAGACGGAATTCGCCGTTATCCGCCGATACCCCGTGCATTCGTATACTTTTGAGCCGTATGCCTGTCGATTGGTTCTCTCATTAATCAAGTGAACTCCGTTCGCCGTGTACTGCAGCACTAGTCGTCTCAGATGGAGCTCATTGGGAGGATGATGATTGTCCCTATCAGTATCCTCCTCTTCCTTGCGGCCGCGGTGATTGAGATCATACTATTCGCTTGTTCCGCTTCATCTTTCCGGCGGGGAAGGTCTCTCGAGCCTGAGGTAGGTCAGCCTACCAATGACAAGAACAGCGGCATGCGCAATAAAAATAACTACAAACTGACAGGGAGGTAATAATGAAGCAATTCGTCACTGTTGCGACGCGCTGTGAGAACACAGACGATGACATTTTTCGAACGGTCCTGGCCATTCGATACGCGACAGGCAAGCGTAATTATGTGTGTTGCTGGATGAGCTGAAGCAGATGACGTTCGGCACGCGAGCCGTGTCTGCCCAACGGATGGATGGACAAGGATGCGAGCAGACAGGCGGGCTAGTTTGCCATGCCACCATCAGGTAGATGCATGGACTGAATAGACTGACCATCGGGGAGAAACGGGATCGGGAGAAAATCGGCGGACACGAATGACCGCAGAGGAAATAATTCGATCAGAGGAGGCACAATGGAAAATTGGCATGCGAGAAAGCTACGGCGACGTCAGCACCCGATAGATTTGCGCGCGAGCTTTCGCTTTCCACCTGGGAATCCGGCCGCTTTATAAGTGGGGTCCAACGTCTGAAATATTATCCAGCCCTCCGCTTGACGGTGAGTGGACGAGCCAGAAGACAGGAGGGAATCCACCAAGAAGCCACCAGCAGTGAAGCGGACGAAGCAGTACCCTCTTCGACTACAAACATCCATCCACGAACATGCCCTGCCGCTCGTTCTTCATTCTCATGCTGTTGGTACTCGCTGCCGGTCAGAGCAATGCAGCTCAAACGACAACTACTCCTCCTCCAACAACAACTGGGACAGTTCAGTTCTCAGGCTCCCAAGGGATAACGAATTTGGCCCAAGAAATAAGGAACCAAGGAATTAGACCGGTGAACTTCTGAGTTAGGATTGAGGCTCTGCAATGTGCCCCATTCTCTTCAGTAGACATCGTTTCCGTCCACCCAATGATTAAGAAATTTCTCGCCGAGATCGCATCAATTCCTGTTGTCATTTCTCGACGCGAATATCAGGTCTCCGAAACCGACGTTGAGCCGAAAACAAAACACACTGCCAGGGCTCCTCCGAGTTGGAAGGCTCCTGGAAGGCTCGAATTCCACCCCCCAAGGGGCGAGGTGATCGGAAGATCCAGAGCTGGTAAGAGTTCGCCTCCTAGCAATCGTCACCATTTTTCCTCGCGAGGTGTGTAGGTGCAATTTCCCCTATTTTTTCGGCGAAGTCGCCCTGGGCGGCCAAAGGTGGGCTGCTTTATTTCGCAACGGGTCCTCGCTGAGTGGGACCAAACTGAAGGGAAAAAAGGAGAGATACAGTGGAACATGCCCCGCGGCGTAAATTTCTGCGTTCGCTCACGGTGGTTGAGAAGTTGGAAAGCTTCCTCCCGTAAGATGCTCGCACTCCTGATGTGAGAGGGTTCTCGGCGAAGCTAGAAGGTTTGCCTCTATTCAAATTCAACCACTAGATGACACTGTAGGTTTTGCAGTGGGCTGCGCGAAGGAGGGGAGCCGCGTGTCTCTTCGCGAGGATATTCTCCGACAATGGATTCCGCAGTCGGCACGAGCTCGCAGTTCCGATCTGGGATTGAACACGTTATCAGCAGAGCGCTTGAACCACGTGACGGGTGTTCAAATCCACTGCACAAGTGACTTGCGTAGGCAAACGGCCGGGTTTGACATGACGAGAGACGATATTCGTTCATAATGCTATTTTCTTCATTCCTCGAGATCGAGGATGATTTCGAAGAAGGCAGAAGAGCATTCGGCGCTGATACGAGACGGAAGAGGATCCACGTTCAAGCGCGCAGCTCCTCGTCCTTTCCTGTGGTTCTTGTCCCGAGATTCGGGAGGGACGGGGAATGGGGGGGGGGGGAAGAAGCAAACATGTCCGATGGAGCCACTTGCCAAAAGCATTTTCTTGAAGTCGAGGAACAGCCTCAGCAAAGGTTACGTCGAAAGTATTCGTTTCGACGCGATCGTCAAACAGAAACGAGCTCCTGTCGGGTGTAATGAAGTGGAACTCTTTGTCGCTCTCGTCGTGAGTTGTGCGAGTTTGAAGTCCGACCTACGGGGCGCCGCAGCGACCTCGTAGGCGGACGTGGGGTAACCCAGGTCCGAAACTCGATAGCGACGCCGATACCCGCTAATGGCGGGCTTCGTGTCTACTCTGACCTTATTTACCGGTACGCATGGAGGTTCCCGCGTGGAGAAACGGGTGAATTGGAGAGGAGCTCGAACAGAAGATTCCGTCGGAGAAATAACAAAATCCTTCACCCGATCGCTGGAAGGAGTTGCAATCATAGCAACGAAACCCCGTAGGTCAGCCTCACCTTCGAAGCCTCGTTCGTGGGACGGGACAGGCTGCTTCCTGGTCGTGCTTGCATGCAGGGTCCCTGTTCATGTCGTTCAGATTGTGGTCATCGCATAGCATAGCAGTCTGAGCAATCGTCGGCTTGGGGAGCCGGGCTGACTGCCTGCCTGCTCTTTCCGACAGATTCCCGAAGGCACGAATCTTTCCGGGCAGATATTGGAATACCTGGCAGCTCGGCGCCCCATTCAGGAACCTTAGTTCAAGGCTCCGTCATCGATTTCGTTGGCGGGGCCGAATCAGGGCGTGCGAGTTGCGGCGGAGCAAACCAGGCCGAGCAAACTTGCTGAAACGAGACGAACCCAACAGTTGGGCTGGGGACGGCGAGCGAGTCGAACTCCAGGTCCGGGGATTAGGTCTTTGTGGTCCGTGAAGACTCGAGAGCAGCTGAACAGCGCATTTTCTCATCAACTTCGCGTTCGACAGCTGAACTGCGCAGCTCAGGAACCAGGAGAACATATCTGTGAAAGCCCATCTATTCCCAGGAATCACGGGGACCAGATCAGATCCCGTGGTGCTTTTCGAGTAGCAACAAGTTTTCCCTAGCGCCTTCCTCATCAGGCAGTATGAGCCGTTTGTTAAGCATCCGCTCATCTCAAGGAACAATCAAGCGCCCTTGTCTGGAGCGTTCAATTTTGGGGAGGGGGCCCGAAATTTTGAGTCGATGACTCCTGAAAATGCGGTCCGGAGCGACTGATCCGGAGCTGGTCAGTGTTGTAACTGTTCGTTTGTCAGCAGTCGAACTCAGCGGGAATGATCCGGTCAACCAGGAGAGCACGGATGCTCGCAGAGGAAGTTCTCACCCAACGCTCGGTGGCTCGGGTGTTTCTCGATCACTCAGGAAGACCGCGGCTCGGAATGTGAGTGTCTCATTGTGATTTCCTATCCATATTCACTCCCCAACCGTCATCCAAGAGGCCAGTCTTCTCAGGTTCCATCATCGGCGACGGGTGAGCTGACTGGCGGGGGCGTTCGGACCCCCCACGTGCTTGGCGGCCGAGCTGGCTGCCGCGTTCCGTTCATCTGTAGCGTCGTCTTTCGATTGGACCCCATTCGTTCCGACGGATCTCTTCTGAACGTCTTCTCTCTGGAGAGCTCTTGCAACCAGCCTTGGATGCAGCCTCTCTCCTATGGATCTCCTCGTCCGACAATTCAGGCCGAATTCGGAACGGAGGAAAACTCCACCGAAGGGCAAGGCAGGAAAGAGTCGAGATGGGGAAAAGAGGGACGAGGAAGCGACCGAGACCGACGCGACGGCGAGAGGGTGCAAGAGAAGAATCGGATGAAGGGTCAACGGGGACAGATGAAGCAACGAGTTTGAGGGATCGGGTGGAGGCCCGATTTCAGGGACGAGGGAAGCCAGCGGCGAGCCTATGGCGGGGGGAACGAGGGAAGGGGGGGCAAGAGTGAAAGACGCCGTCCGGGAGGAGGGATTGAACGCGGCGAGCGCTGGCGAGATCACCCGCCCCGACTCGGAAAGGTCCCTTTGCTTCTTTGCGCTCATGATGAGCACGCCATTCGGCGATCTTTTATCCGGTCGGCCCCTCGCTCCCCGGGTTTCAGTCTTTGGAGACGACGAACAGGTATTATCAGGTGAGTTGGTGGGTTTATAGCCAGCCACGGAGAAGGAGGGGGGAGGGGCACGCACGCAGCCGGCTCGGTGGGTCGCCGGCCAGCAAGTCAGGCGGCGGGTAATCGTTGAACGACTGAGCGACTTATGACTGGGCGGCACGCACCATCCAACTCCCCTTGACATTTATACCACCACAGTTCTCATTCCATTGCGGCAGCCGTTCCTTGCGTCGATCTCTGCGCCCTGTTTTGTCCACAAGTACGACGACTGCCGCCGCCGCCAAGGATCCGACCACCGCGCCTGCTGGTGCCGCCGCCACCGCAACCACCATCTGCACAGAATGGCCCGAATAAAGGGGAAAAAGCACACAAGAAGTGAGGAGAGGGAATAAGGAGCGAAGAGTGAATGACACGTGCCGGAGCCCTTGCAGTTCACTCTGCCCTTCAGTCGGAGGAAGATAATCTTCACCGATGCTCACGCAGGTGGTTTGGAGTTCTCGGTCGCCAAACGGCGTTCTGAGAATTCTCGAAGTCCTTCGAAATTCCCTGTCGAACGCTGCGCCTTCAAGCGCTCGAGAACGCCATCGCGGATCAACATCTTTCACTTGAATACCAGGAGTAGTTGAATATCAAACCGGAAAGCTCATTCGGGCAGTCGATAACAATAGCTATCCGAGGCTGGCCTGTGACCGTAGAGTGGCAAGTTTTCTGATTTTGGCTGATTGGCACATCGGCTAGCTCGCAGTCGACGTCACACGCACGATAGCTCCCATGATTTACGGGAAAATTCCCTCGACGTGTTCAAGCGCAGCCTGTCTCGCCAACAGTGAAGACTCGTCGCGATGGAGTGAAACTCTCCCTCGGACCGCTCTCCTCGTAACTCTGAACTCAATCGAGAAGGTATGGCTCGAATCGGGCCTGAGGATTGAGGACACTTGAGAAATGACTCGGGAACTCCGTTCCATTCGCACCAGGAGCTCACGGAGAAGCTCACACTCGAAGCATGGCTCCGTCGTTTGGCTCAACGTGATGGTCGACTTTCTGCCCTTCGCCCGCTCAACAGATTGTCGAGAAATGATTGACTGAACGAGACACGTACTCAGATTTGAATGATCCCTCGTCGTTTGCTGCTTCCGACAATCCTCATCGTACGCCTCAAGACTTACCTGTAAAGAGAAATCTCGTTAGGAGAGGGCCGTGGAAAAAGCACTGGCGAGGAGTAGGAAAGTATCCCGAGTGGCGATCTAGTTCGTGTTCGAAACATCGTTCCGAGCCCCGTGTTCTTCATCCCACCTGTGGTCGATGACACGAGCGGAGCCGTTCGCGTTCATTACCCACGCCCTCCGAGGCATTCGCGCAAGGATCGTTCCTCAAGTAGTCGGACGCAAGTCGCTGCTACCTTTCAGGGGAGCGAGAAAGCAGGAGAGCGAGCGAGAGTGTTGGTTGGTTTGTTGGTTGCCCCGTAAATAGGCGTCGGAGCGTGATTGATATTTTTATAAAAGCCTCGTTCTCCGTTTCCCTCCCGCAGCGGAGCATAATGAGTTCAGCCCCCTGCTTATCTCTCAAGCGACTACAAAGAAGAGTAAAACGTCGACGGCTCTGCTAGCTCCGTTCCCAACCTCAGTATGTGCGCCGTTATTCATGCCTGAACGGAGCACCCGCTGCCACTCGACGCATCTACCAAAACAGGGCACCAGTAGAGAGTCGACCCACAGCGACGTATAAAAACCGCCTCGACACTTCCGTACCAGTCGGCTGGGATCGTGGCGTTCGTATCCTCAACTCTAGCTGCGGTCCCAGCAGAGGGGACCACTGGCCACGGAGGGAGGAAAACTCAGATGTCCTGGGTTCTCCCAGCATATGGACAACATGGACGACGTGTTCGAGCTGTCACGTCCTCCTCTACATCAGTCAAAGCGTGCCTTCGCGATTTCCATCCTGGCTCTACCCTTTCTCTCTCTCTCTCTCTCTCTCTCTCTCTAGCTCTCTCTTCTGCTCGTCCTGCTCAACTCTCTCATCGACGTTCCGCCCACGACCATCCTGTCAGAAAGACTACGGAGCTTCACCAGACGCAGCAATAACCAGCAGGAGCACTTTAATGTCGTTTCATGGCGATTTGGTCGAATGAATACATCGGATAACGAATGGAAATGGGTTCGCACTGTTCGGGCGGGCCCTCATTTCTTCGTTCATTGCTCCTTGCGTTCATCTCTGAGACAATGGAAAGAGGAAGGCCCGCACCGAGGAGCGAAAAGGCTTACCAGCCGCATTAGGGCAGTTGCTGTTAAGCTCAAGGCGGGCTTGAGCTCCGAAGTTCTCTCAGCGGAGAATGGAATAGCTGCACAGCTCTCTTCGTCCACGAGGAACCGAAGCGAGGCCTGCATCCTGGTTGTCGCTCGTCCGCTTCGTGCTCACTTCTCCTCGTCCCTCTGCTCCCTAATACCATCACCAGCACCACCGCCACCACCAACCACATGGACCGCCACTGCGAGGCATGACTACAAGTAGAGTAGCTTCCGCCGCTGATGTTCCGACCCCCCTTCGGAAGGCTAGCGACGCAGAAGGAAGAGAAGACTTTCCTCTCAACCAGGCCTGCCTAATGGCGATCACGATTGAGGTCCGAAACGGAGAGCCTTGCACCAGTTCTTGAAACGGTGCAGTGCGAGCGGTTGAGCCAGTCGCCCAGCCAGCCTCGATTTTCTTCCACCCTTGGAGACTAGGCCTGTGGGGATGCAGGAAGAAAAGGGCGCAGGCGTTGCCTCGGTCCGCTTCCCTTTTCTGGCATCGTGGCTATAAGTGCGATGTAATAGCACCGATTCGTTGGCCTCCTACGTGACCCAGCTCTGCTGCTGCTGGTTCCACTGGCTTTGCTTCGACACCCCTTTCGGTTTCCAATCGGTCGACTGACCAGTCGCCTCTACTCTCTCGCTCATCCCAACCAGATCAGGGGGAAGCCGTAGGCTCCGGAAGTCGCGCCGGATGGGCCGAGACAATTAGTCCTAACTTTGACCCGTAGAAAGGCTGCCGCATAGCAAGGTTACGAACGGTCGAATTCGGCGGAACAGTTAGTTGTTCCTCCCCTCTGGCCTCACTTTTGCTCGCTATAGGAACAGACAGGGAGGCGGATGAGCTGCAGAAGAGCACGGTCGAAGTTCGGCCACGTTTTAGAGATTATCTGCGCTTCGGTCTGCTTCGGAAAATCCTGGAAGCTCCGAACTGCTCTCGAGCAGTGTTAATGAGGAGCTGTCGGGCCCGGGACGGTGGCCGGGAGGAGTTTTAGTCCGTTCCCAGGGTTGACCGAGCGTTCGGCCGGTGGATCCCACTTCGAACCTTCTCCTCGCCAGATGTCGCAGGGTCCGGATGGCCGGATTCCCCGAACCCGGAGCACTTCCCAAACCTCAGCAGCGTGTTGACGACAGGACAGCCGAGAGAGGTTTCCGAAGTTGCGCTGGTTCTCCAACTCGGACGATTCAAAAATCAAACTCGTGTCCTGTCGCGGGATCCCGATGGCTGTTGGTTGAAAACAAGAGTTTTTGCGAGAAGAAAGAAGCGGTTCGTTCCCTCGCTCTCGCAGCTCCTCCCTCAGTGCGCCCGTTTGCTCTCGGCTCCTAGTCGCTGAGAGGAAAAACTCATTCTCGACGAGGATCGATGTTCTGAAGTGAGTCCTCCTTTTGGAAGTGAGGAAAGATCGGGGAGGAAGCAGCCAGGCAGGGAGCAGAAGGGAGACCGAGCGAAACTCAAAAGTCAATATTTCCCCGGTTTATCTCCTTCTTACGGCCGGAGCAAATCTCATTACTTGGCGCGGTTTGTACCTCTTCCGGGGTTTTCGCCCAGGCCGTCACCATCGTCGACGCTCGTCGAGACGTAACGATTGCTCAGGAGGGAATACAGGAGCCTGGGAGAAAGTTCCTTTGTTGTTCCTCTCGGCTGACATCTGGTCTGGAGCGGCATCTCCGGGGCAAAACATGAAGCTTTTCGAGGGCTCGATGGACTGAGATACCTCGCTGGCTTCCCGTTCTTAGGAGGTCCTGATCCGCCGTTCGGACGCGACTCGCAGGAGCGACGACGACGGGCGACAATCGAAGCTCAAAAATGGAAATGGTTCCCGTCAGCGGGAGTTGTAACGGTGAGGTTTTATCGTTGTTCTCTCATAAATATACTTTCTACTAGGTTCCAGCGGAGTGCAAAATGCCGCGACAACGATGGCAGGCAGGTGCGAGAGGAATGGGAAGGGAAGTGAGAGGAAGAATGAACAACCGTCTCGTCGCTGGATGAACGCTCGCTGGCGACCGGGAGCTGAGACCAACTACACCGAAGGAAATCCTCAACGTCCTTCCAAGCTTTTGTGTTCTGTTTCTGGGATCCGGGAGCTCATAGCTCCGACACTCAAGCAGTCCCTCCAGTGCAGGAGTTTCCGCTCCGCTCCCCTCCGGGGCTCGAGTCCTTTGGAAATGGCTGGGCGACGAGTCCGTGAGCCGCTCCCAGGACAACGGTCACGGGACAAGTCCCGGCTCCATTTCGGGGTCAATGACAGCATTGACAAATTGTTTCTCTTTCGCGACGCTACTCGGGGGACCCTCGATGAAAAAGCAGACGGGATCCCGCCTGTGTTTTCTCGAACAAGATGCCCGACCGAGGGGCAAGAGATGATCTTCTCACTCCGAGTGCATTAAAAGCAAGATTAAAAAGTTCACTTCGTTCAGCGGCCCCGCTCGCGCTCCTCGTTCGGAGAGAGTTCCGCTCGACGCAGCAGCGCTGACGAGGGCATTCCGACGTTATTCGGTATCAACGACATCAACCACGAACATGTGCAGCGAAAGCATCAAAACAACGAGATCGTGCGCCCGAGTTCGAGCCTGAACGGTACTCAACGGCAAGAGGATTCTCTCAGGATCTCCGGAGTCTCCGCCGAAGAATGTTCGTTCCTTCTGTTGTTTCGTCGTGAGTAGCGCCGTGGACCGACTACTGTAGAATTTGCCAAATTGCTCCCGAGGGTCTCAAGCCCTTCTGCCCCTCAAGCCACGTTATCCTTGATGGCTCGCTCGCCCGTTTTTCGTCCCACTTGCCGCCAGCGCTCGTTGTGTTCAAGAGGGAAACGCGTCGCGTCGTTAGCGAATGAGAGAAGGAACCAACGACGAGCCCCGACGACCATAGTCTGCGATTAACGCACGGGGCCACGTCCGTCGACGGCAAACGCATGGAGCAATTATAAAGCTCTTGTCTCCGTTTTGAGCCCCGATGATGGCACGAGAAGAAAGCTTCTTTTTTCTCGGAACGGCACAAATTAGCGAGATCCGATAGAGCTTTTCCAGCAAGAGGGCACCGACTGAGCGCCCATTCACTCCTACTCGACGCGTTCTGGGGCAGCCCCTGAGGGAGAGAAACTAACTCAGACGACCGTGGCTCTACATCATACGCATCCGCAGCGATTCATCGAGATTTCGCGGCGAGCAGGTTTCGTGATGCATGGCGTGTCCGTCGCTCAGCCCGACTCGGGTATCTTTTCAGGCCCAAAGGAAACCGCGGCCATGAATGAGTAACTCGCTCCTGAATGAAGGCCTTTTCAAGCGATCCGCCGGAACTTCCTCTTGCTCGTACGGTTTGCCGTGACACTTGCCGAAGTCGGGCGCATGCCGCCCAGCACTTCATGCCTCTCGTCTGTGAGCTCTTTATTCATTCCTGCTTGACAGCGGCAGTGCAGTCTGTGAACGGCAATGCCTCCATGGGTCAAGTCGGTCAGTTTGTTCACTCTTTCTCGATCAGGGGGAAACTCGACTCCGAGAGGAGGAAAGGGGCGGCAGCCAGAGGAAATAATGTGGGGAGCGAGCGACTCGCAGGCGAAAAGTGATCAAACGAACTCCTTAGTCGCTTCCCAATTTACTGGTGTGTTTAATTTCGGCTTCTGGCACGTTCCGACGATAAACGGCACCGGCAGGAACCGATATATATATATGTATATATATATGTACAAACATCAGCCTCTGCTGCGTGCTGAGTGTGCTCAAATATCAGACTGGGGCGGGAGGGGAAGTGTGGAGTGGAGGGAGAACGAGTGAAACACCGTTCGACGGAGGTGCACGAGCCATTCGGTGCGGCATACCACGCAGGAGAAATCCGTACGCGACGGCCGAAAGTGGGTTCAACCGAGGAGCAAAAAGGGTTACGTAAGAAAGGGAACGAATGGGAAAGGAGTGGGGAAAAGGTTGGGTGGGTCGAAGGAGAGGAGTGACGGGGAGGGGAGTGGAGACGCTGGGGCAACACGGAAAGCTTATTCAATCTTGCGTTAGTCGTCTTTTCGCTTTTCCTTCTTCTTGCTCTCTGTTTCGAACGTTGGGAACGCTCCCATTATCTTATTAGACGACCCCGGCGGCTGGGGACTAGGCTGCGGCACCGTTTCGAGCACATCCCAGGAAACCAAGAACGCACCCCGATCGTTGGGTTTTGCACGCGATCAGCGAGACGGGCACGGTCATCTGGGTTTGATCGTATTTGTTTCCATCCGAAGACTTTTACGTCACCTCGGGAATATGTGAACGCTGCGAGCACGCCACTTCGTCACATTTGCATGGCACTTTTGGAGGAAGACGTCGGATGCGCCCCGAGCCACGGAGTTTCCCGAGTTCCGCGAAATTCGAGGACGGCGTCTTGTTATCGGAGAGGACGCCTCTCACGATGAGCCCAGTTTCCCGGGTCGACAAGGTATCCCGCCGCTGATGTTGGGCTTAAGCGAAAGGGGATAAACAACTGGGATGCGTTGAGCTATCTCTCCTTAACAGACTCTAATTATTTGTCAAAACGAGCCGGTCGAGTGGAGCAAGCGGCCAGATAACTCGATCAAAGCCGAGGTGGATAAGGCCCGGGTCTTGATCCACGAGGCAGGGTGCCGGCTCGCCGACTTGGGCCTGCGAGAGGGTCTGAGCCGTTGGAGCCGAACGGTTGTTGTCGGCGCTTCTCCGCACAGACGCTGTCCAGCTAATGCGCGGCAGGAGAGGAAACTCTCGAACCGATAACAAGTCTTAACCTGTTGGATGTGTTCCCTGCTCGGCTCAAGAGAAGGCGAGACCTTTTGTTTCGTTCGTTATTCCTGTCTGAGATGGAACTCTCTTTCGTTCGGGCGCTCGCATCGCGAAGATCGATTGCCCGCTGAGGGAGATCTCAGTCTTAGGATAGGAAGATTTCGTTTCTTTCGAAGAGAATAACGCGCGAGTTTCCGAGCTTGTTGCCGTAGCCCGGGCAACGATGCATTCATCACCATCAACAACAACGCGCAAATGAATCACGCGTAGTTTTTTAGGCGGAAATTACCGCTGCAGCTGCGAAAAACGTTCTCTTCTAGATTGTCGCCACGGCTGTTGCTGCCGATGTTCGGCGAAATCGAATTACGTATTTGATCGACGTGTTCCGTCTCTCTCCATCTCACAATACAACTCGCTTATCGGCACGCTCGTAGTTATTCTCTCTCGTTACCCTCTAAACACGTCAATCAAGTGGTTCACGGTGGATGGACGGGGAAGCCTACGACGACCGGCTGAACACCGGTTGGGCCTATTCCACCGCTGGCATGGAATTCGTAGACGACGGGGTTGCGTTGGAATCAGCGGCGACCGAGAGAGAGGCCATTGTTTTCAAGTTGGCTCGCTCGTTCGGGAGGATGAAGGCCATTGGTAATTAGTTGTCTCAGAAGCCGCTTTGGGTTATCGTGGCCGACGACGTTCCCTCTTCGAAATATATCGACACTCCACCAAGCTGGGAGAGGGTCGCCGGTCCTGTTGGCGCCCTAGGCTGCCTCCTGTCCGGCCGAGCAACCGAACGGATGAATCATTCGATTCATGGCGGCGCATTCGTTCATATCCTCCGGCTTGTGGCTTCCCGGGGTGATCGAATCCTTTTAGCTTTCTTCCCTAGGTGCCGTTCCCTCCCTCGTGTTTCCTTTTCTGCACCTCGGATTTGTTGCGGTCTGTATCCACCCAGTGCTCGCCGAGACTCCTTTCAGCCTCCCCTGGTTCTTCTCGTTCGCCCTCTGCTCTTTGCACGGACGTGAAACTGAGGGAGCAGACTTCAATAACTTGAGGTCCCACAGAGCCGCTCTCCCGCAACCTTGAGTCGCTGCGTGGGAGAGTAGATCGCCGAAAGCTCCGTTCGTATATTGGTCTTCGGGTGTTGGTCACAAGGAAGAACATCTATCAGATCCAGTGCGACGCGGAGTCTCAAACGAACACACTCATATATAACGAACTGCGGGGATCAGGCTAAACAATACCCAGAATCCGCACGTGGCTGATGCAAATACCGTGAGCCGAGCGAGCGAGCACGGAATCGGGATGCCAGTACGGGACGAACAGGCGAATCGTCGGCCGTGACTTTGTACAGAGGAAACTTGAAACGGGAACAAGAATGATTCTGAGAGCGGAGAGCTCGGTCCATGTATTAGCATAAGCCCGACAAATCTCGACCACGCGGAAAAACTCCGCCTTTGAAACTCCCGACATGCTCAGAAAAACTTCTCCAGCTAACTTCGAGGAGCAATACAAGAAATTCCTTCGTGGGAAACATTGGACCGAGATAAGGAGGAAAAAAAGAAAGTTTGGAAAGACAGTTTCATTCAAAGATGTCTTAATGGACAAACGAGGAAGGAAGACGATTCCGAGACCTTAGGCGCTCTATTTTGAATGAGCCAGAGGCCGTGTTTGCTGCGACACGACATCCCAAACGGTCCGTTCCGAAGCCACGCCCCCAGGGGAACTGCTCATAAGAAAACGGTCACTAAGGGTCGCGTTGCTCGCTGAGCTTCATTATCGGTCACCGTCCCTCAGCTATAGGTGGCTGCTTGGGAGCGTGCGTCGGCCATCTCATGTTCCGATTTCTCCACTTCGTTTCAACATGGCCAGTTTCGGCTTCCGGTTTTTCCGGAGCCACAGCAGCGGCGTCTCGTTGTGATCGACCGGGAGCTCCGAGTGGCGACTCTGGATTCCGCATGCCTGCGGGAATATTCCCCTCCAGTTAAGACGACGACGACCGGCTCGTAGGTGAAATAGAGGGACGAGAAGTGGGAGCCCGGGAAACGAGAAGCAGTTTTCCACCTCGATGCCTCTCACTCTGAGCTGACTTGGGCCGTCACTTCTTGTTATGTTATCGGGGGGACATTAAGCAGAAGCGATGTGGCAGAAAATTGTCGCGCCACCTCGTTTGAACGTGGGTCCATCTGTCGCTCACCGGGCTCCGTGCCGCCATCACAACAAACCAAACGCCGACCGTTGTGGTTGGGCTGTTGTCGCTTGGCTCGATTCCTCCAGAGTTTCAAGGGATTTTTGGCATGGACATGGTCGCGGGCCCTCGGTTCACTGCTGGTTCCGGTGGGAGGCTTTTTTGTTCCTTTGTTCTTTCGTCCACCACCTCCGCACCGACATGGAAATCGAATGCGAGGAGCTTGCGACACCTGGGTACCTGAAGGACGTGAACCAGAGTCTGCCGTCTTGGGAAGAACAACGAATTAGCACAGGCTATCACGTCGCATTGGGAAGGGCGGCAGCTGCTCTCACAGAGGCATCCCACTGTCCGTCCCCAATTAACGCCTGGCTTGTCTCTTGAGTGAAACACTTCTCAGTCTGTCGGTTCCACAAGAAGGAGGCGCCCACAACAAATCTCTATTGTCAACAGTCACGTGTTCGAGGGGCGATTCGAAGCCTGCTCCGCGGAGGACACAGCGAGAACAAAATAGAAGACAATGGAACGCAGATCTCGAGGAGAGAGAATGCACACAGAGCCATTGGCGTCAGTCGACGTAAAACCTTCCTTCAACGACCCCTCGGGGTCCTTTTATTTCTAATGGCAATCTGGGCGCCGCGGGAGCGACCGATGCGTGCTGGACTCCGCGAAACTGTCCCTATCGCATTCTAAATAGTGGATCAATCCAAGCGACAGTCGCGCAAACGAGCAAGACCTGTAAACTAGCGTCGCCACATCGCTTTTCGGGCTGATGCTCCCGGAGTGGTTGAGCAGACGACTAACCGCTCCGCTTTTTCAGCGGAGGCTCTTGCGGTGGTCGATGAAAGGACGCTCAATCGCTAGACCTTCTTCTGAGGTTGGTTCCGTTAGATCAAGTATTGTACATCCTCATGCGACACGGTTCCCGTTCCGCCACTAACTCTTTCTCTTCGCTATTTTCTATTCTCCCCGTCGCGACAGATCCAGTCGTCGGCCGCAATCAGTGAGAACGATTCCGATGGCGGCTCCGAGCCGCGTCGCCGCTGCATCAGAGGACGACTCGAGCGAAGAGAAGAGCACATGCGCGCAACGGTTCGAGGGGGAATATTCCCAACGATCGCGACGAAACTTGCCGTTTGATTCACCTAACATGCGTGCCATCCATCGACCTGGGGTCGATCCCCTAGATCGCCAACCAAGGGTCTAATCGTATACCACTTCGTCGACGGTTGCGGGGCGTAGAGTGGACCGAGGGGTGCATAAGCTTCACGTGACGACGCGAATCGCTCCCGTGGTCAATAAAACTCTACGATCCCGTTGAGTATCGGGCCCTGTGACCTGGGATCTTGTGGTAACGAACAACCACGAGGCCCGGAATCGGCGGAGAGGGAATTCCGTCGTTTTGCTCTGCTAGGCTTCCTGAGCGCGCCCCGGTAGAGTCCTAAATGAGATTCCACTGTTCCATCCCCCCCCCCCCCCCCCCGCTCGCGGAGCTACACACGGCGCCACAGGAACCCGAAATGCGACAGGAGCAACGTTCCCGCCGTGGGGCGCTTGCACACCCCACCGGATCCGGAAGTGGCTCGATTCAGATCAACCATTGAGACGTTGTCACCTTCCGCTCGGGAGCTGATTGCCTTTTGAGTCCGTGTCCCAAGCCATTGGGGAGGAGTGTTATTATACACACACAAAACATACAGCATCGATTGGCTGCTTTTGTTTTGTTCAAACGCCGTTCGAGGGCAGGATTGGAGCAGGAGCTCGTCTATGCCGACCCATTCGACTCGGGGATGGGTTTGGTTCTTTCTCGGGACTCCGTTTAAGCCTCGACGGCCTGGGCTCCATCCGAATTCCTTCTGAACCAGTCAGGCCCCAGAGGAAGCAGGCGCCGCTCTCCCTCAGAGGTCGAAGGGAACTCTGCGAGGCGTCAGGTGGTGCAGCGGGAGCGCCTTTTTATGCAGTAAACGCAGTGGGAAGATGTTGACGCTGCAGACGCACTCGTAACTCGTTCATTAGCAGAGTCAACCAACGAAGTTCTGAAGTATGTTGCACTCGCTATGCTTCGACGAGGTTAACATACCGTTAGCTCGCGGGAGATGTTACGCGCCGCAGCCGCAACCGCCGGACAGCGTTTGGTTTGTGTCTCCCAGCCTGAGGACGCAGACGTTTCTCACTCTCGGCCATTCCCCCTTGTTCAGAGCATCCCTCACGAGCAGTTTGCCGTGCATATTGAATGAGCACGAGGGAGACGGGCGTTGTAACTTTAATTATGATTCACGACGAGAAGGAGAAAAACTTTCAGAAAAAAACGATCCGGCATCGTGAAAGCCAACTCCGACTCGAATTCAGGTTTGGGGCCGGGGCTGCGAGCGAGGCGCCGTGTGGAGTGGGCGCGACCGTTAATTCAATTCCCATTCAGAATTGCAAGCTAGCTGCTCTAACTGGCCGGCTGATTCGCTGACCGGGTGGCTCCACGAAGCCAGTTCGAACTGGAAGAGTGAGACCGAAAGTCGATATTGCTCAGTCGCGAGTTAGGTGGAGTGCGAACTCTGCTGGTCCGTGTTGGGGATATGCCCTATTTCGACGCAGCAGGCCCAACGGCGCCCTCGAGCATGGAGATGTGAGGAGGCACAAGAAACAACTGCTCGGAATTGCGCCGCTGATCCAAGAGTCGTGCTTGTCTGACACTCGTCAGCTGACCCTGAGACTCGAGCGCTGTCTGTTTGAGTGAATGAGCGACTGGCCGGCTCGGAGAACGAGTGGGCAACTAGATAGGGTGTAAATTACACGAGCTGGCTTGTGATGAGATGGAACAGAAACAGGAATGGTTGGGTTAGGACTCGGGATGGGCCCGGAGAGGAGGAACGAGAAGTACTGGCTGAAATGGTAGCAAACGGAGAACTGGTTAACAATGATAAATGTTGCATGGAACCGACACTGCATGGTCGGAGCCCCGAACGGGACTCGATGTCGAGACTCGGCCGACTCCGCTCGCCGAGCTCAACACTGAAATGGAAGAGAACACAACGAACTGATGTAATAACCGGGGGACACAAAAAGAAGCGAAACCATGAGGGGAGTTCGAGGGGCTTTCCACCGCACGTGTCTTCCGCGGCCAAGCAAAGGGTGTCTTCGGTGGGGGGAATGCGCGAGAGAGTAATCACCATTTGTTCCCCATCTTCGGAGTGTGTGTGCTTCCTTGGCCGCTCACACGCTCGCGCTCACTGAGGACACCCACTGAATATTGAGGTGCTGCAGGGTGTTAAATCATAAAGGCCGTGCATCGGGAACATCCCATGACTCATGCAGGCGATCGCTGCCACGACTCTCCATTTGTTCCAAGTTGTCGAGCATCAAAGAGAAGACTCATGTGTCAAGTTTTCGATGGCGGAGTACCGTTGGCAGTCTATCGAAAACCGAGACTCTCTGCCACGCTGGTGACGGAGGGAGGGTGGACTAGTAGCTTGAGCGCCGATGGATGAGGAGAAAGCTGCGTTGGTTTGCCCTTTGTGTCTCGAGGATTCGTCTGAATATTCGCGGAACAACAGGATTAATTGCTATTACGAGTAAATTCGATGATTTTTTGTGAACATAATCGTCCATAAGGGAATTTTTCGGTTGCTGAATCCGACACTTCAAGAGTATGATTCAACCGTTACATGAACCTTCCGTCCTGGATACACGTGAAGGTACTGTGAGCCCAGCTCCAGAATGATGCGTAGTCGTCGATCCCGACGGGAGCTTGGCACGGTTTCCTCAAAGATTCAAGAATGTCCCCAAGACTTGACAGAGTCTCCCATGAAAAAGTTGACGTCGGGAAAGTTTCAGAGGAGTTCAATCGTCCTCAGTTCTTGTAGTCGCGAAGCAGAAAGAGGAAACTTCGACTGACGGCGAGCGTCGGCTTGTTCAGCGTAGAAGCAAGAGGAGCGCGCGTGCGTGGGTGTTTTTCCTTTCTTTCGACTGTGGGCAAATATCGCGCAGGCTTCGTTTGCTTCTGACTGTCTAGCGAGTCGGGTGCTTGGCATCGTGGGTCTGTGGGACTGGGTTTGTGAGGTGGCTTCGCTCAGCAGCCTCTGAGCGGCAATATCTTGCTTTCGTTTGCCTTCATTTCCTCGTGAGGGAAGCAACTCGCAGCCGTCCAGACGGGCTCCGTGTCGGTCCGCGGAGGAGGAATTGGGTGGAGTGGAAGAAGGCGAACAGTACCGCTCTCCCCACAAGTCTCCTTAGTTGGTCCACTGTCTGCTTGACCGACCGACCGACGCACCGTCCGCTCCCCCGACCGCCGGCCCGGGCTTCTGCGAGGCGAGTTCTGCCTTTCTACCGTACTCCTTGCGCTTTTCCCTATTTCACATGCCACCGCTGCTCATCACGGCGTAATTAAGCGCGGAACGCCATAGCCCCCGGTCTATACGAGATATTTTTGCACAGATTCAACCGACGGGGACGAGCGAGCTCTCTTCAACTACGATGGGGCGACGGCACGCAAGGACCGCTAGGGGACTACAAGCGCTACAGCGACCACTCCGCCATCGAGATGTTGAGAAATCACCCGTCTCCGGATTCAGGACTCGGTGTCCCCACACCGATCTGCATCGATCTGCTCGTTCCTTCATTCCCGGGGTCTTTGGTTAACACGATCCGTCTTCCCTCGACTTTCGACCGCCCCTCCACGGCTCCCGTTGTGTGTCTCAGAGCGCGTTCTAGAAACGCTCTGAAAGGAACCACCGAACTTATAAAATCAAGATTAATCATGTTTGGGCCGATCTGAGGAATACCAGCACATACTTCTGAATGAAAGATGGTAGCGAGCGCCATTTTTTACCCAAACATTATCATACATTGCCTTCCCCTATTCTCTGTGTCATTTCAAGATGAATGCCCAACAGGCGAATAGTCCAAAATTCGGAGTGGGCCCTGGAAAGAGCAGCTGCGCACAGGCCGCGGAAAACTTTCGGCGAGATTCCGGAACCCACGAGCGGACTCCAAGTTTCTGCGATGAGGGGGAAGTCTCAGAATCATGAATCAAGAGCGCGACGAAGCACGGAAGCCTCCATGAGGTAGTTGTTTCGAAATCTCTCTGGTACCAGTGTTTAACTCGAACGACAGCGTAAGGCCCTTGTCAAGGGGAGGAGGGTCTTGTTTGCGGCATTCCCATCTCATCAGATGCCCCGTCGGGCTTCCGCTAAAAATACCCGCGAGTACATGGCCGCAGTCCTCCTTTTGTTTTCTCTTTTCTCCCCGGCACGCGGGTCTTTTTTGCACGTGGAAACTAAAAAAAAAACGCACGCGAACTCCGCCGCGAGTATCGAAACCTCCGAGAGATATGAGCTCCCCATGTCGTATTCGAGAGTTGCAGGGCCTCTCCGAACGCTCCAATAACGGTCTGCAAGGGGAAGGGAGCAGGAAAATTTCCAGAGCCGAAATAATCCGGATCGGCGTCGTTGACCAGCTGAGCGACGGGCATCACCAAAGACTGTGTCAAGCTCTCGCTTGACAATCCCCCTCTCTCATGGTTTGTCGAGTTGGCGCTCGGAGGAAAAGTCAGCTGTGCGCGAGCGAGTGGCGGCGGACATCCGCCAGCCGGGAGAGCCGTACGAGGAATCTGTTTCCATTGTAGGCTGAACAGTGCGCCGCTCGCCGGCCCCGTCGGTGGGTTGGTAACGTTTGAACATGTGGTTTCGTTTTTCCGAGAGTAGCAATCTTGAGCAGTGACTGCAATTTGCTCCTAGTGCCATTAGACGGACACAGGGTGATGTCCTCGGGCTCCAAAGGGTGATCTGGCAGGCCATCAAAAGCTAAATACAAAAGGAGGAGGGACGGAGGAACGGGGCAGCGCGGACGGCGGAGAAGGAACGGCAGAAAATGGGAGCGACAGGCAGGGAAAGATACCAGGCAATCAGGAGCCCCATTTTTTCCGTTCAGAGCCACCCTCTCACGAAGGGCCCTCGACTTCAAACAGTGCCGTCGGCGGTTTCGTCTGAGAATTCAACGCACTCTTTCCCTGAGTCCAATTAGGCAAAACGGCTTATTCTCTGACCGTGTAACCAAGCTTGGGCAGCTTCCAACAGTCGCAAACCAAGCGCACCTTCAAACCTCTGTCTGCGTGTCTCGCACTGTCACCGCCGCTGCCGCCACCAACAGCACTGGTTTTACACCACCCACAAAGATAACCGGGAAATATTATTCCCGCCGGAACCATGTGCTCGACAAAAGGTGGCTACTCGTCTGAATGCCTAACACGCCGCCGCGTCTCCGATACAAACAAGCAGTCGAACGACGAGAGGAAAAGTCCTCATCATGACACGATTCCAAGACGAATCCCGGGGCTGGGCTGTGGTAGTGAGCTGTTCCCCTGATGTGATTTCCTCTGTTGCCGAAGCGGCTGTCAAGCAGCGTTTTTCGTTGCTCCGTCCTGACAAATCCAGACTTTCAACCTGCGCTACTTCGCTCTCCTCGCGACGGGCTGGTTTCTCCTTCCAGGAACGTCGCGCGCCGTGCAGCCACGACCTGCTTAACCATCCGACACTCATGTCTCCTTTGTTTCCTGCGAGGGCACAATGCACCGCCGAGAAAAGAGGAAGGAACGAATCGTGTCGTCCAATGCCAGAGTGGTGGCATATACCCTTGAAGTCAAAATATGAATCCTTGGAGGAAGACGGAATTTTCGAAAATCATACATACTTGGTATGTTTCTACTCTTCTAGAGAATGCATACGCGGTCGGTAAGTCCCGAATTCGGAGTTTGCCGAAATACAGTTTCGAAACCGGGTTGCTATCTCGAATAAAGAAAAACAGGGACGCCTGAGTGTAAAATCTTATCAGTGGTCTGCTCCGAGAAGATAGACGAGCCGGCGTCGGGTTGACGGAATTCCGGATGATGTCGGAGCAAGCTGGTAAACTGGCGAGAAGGCAATTCCCCAAAGGATGAGGCAAACCCCTTCTTCAATCGAAGACCCTTTCCCGCTGACTCTTCCGTTCCGCGGTCCGCCAAAGAATCCGCCCTCTTGAGCCTGTATCGGTCGCTTCCCCACCGGCGTTCAATATGTTGTCTAAAAATTATTAATCACCAAGACAGATTGCCCTGTGTGCCTAAGGGGAGCAGATAGGAACCAAAGGCGGAGCAACGCAAGAAAAAATCGTGCAAAGAAATAGAACGCTAGAGGGGAGAGAACCGCAGCGGTGACTCGGCGCGAAGCTCCGTCCTGAAGGAACAGCACCATGAGAAGTTGTGCGGCTGACTTGCTGCGGTGAGAGCCTTGAGACTCCGAAATTGCGTAACGAATTCTCATGGGTCTCGTGGGTCGTGTGAGGCTATTTTATCAATTTGACAAGTGAGACACAGGCGGTCGGCCACGCTCATCGTGATGTGCCCCGCCTGACGATGCAGTTGTCGGACTCGAGTACGTTGTCGTGGTCGCCGAGATCAGTCGAGGTGGCGTTGTCCATCGTCGTTTCCCCCGCGCTAGTCGGCTCCGTTGTGAAGTCGCGATGCTGGCTGGTGCGTGATTTCTCCTCCCGGGGCCCAGACGATTCCGACTCGCGCAGAAAGATCGGGCGGGGCATCACAAAGAAACGTCGATGATGAAGACTCGACGCCGACGCACCCCACCTATCTAGACCCTCATCCTTGGTTAGATAAACACCCCATTGTCAAGTTGTACAAGGCGACGCCGAAGGCCCCGCGCATCTCGTCGACTACGAGCATCTGCCGCCAGCTCACCGAGCACATCTTTGAGTCTAACAGAGGCTCAACGGCTCCGTTCGTAGTCCAGTACGGACTGAGGCCCGCTCCGCGTGAGGGAATGGAACAAGAAACATCAGAGCTTCGTTCCCTCAGTTGCGTCCTGAAGACAGCTGGGGTACGCCACCTGGTGAGTCACCTTCATAAAAGCCCCCCTCATGCCCGCGCACTCGCTCCTCTTCGGCAGCCCTCTGCAACATCACTTGCTTCACTCTGCTCGTATGCCTCCACCTACCTCCGTTCCCCGCTCTTCCCCGCACCATAGTCTTCTTCCGACCCGTGTTCCTCTCAGCTCTTAGCTTTCTGACGACTAACCTCATAAAGGCTTTCAGGTGCCGCAACACATTCCAATGTCAAACGGCCTCCAACTGTGGCGCCAAGAGCAAGAAAGTCGTCTCGGCTGAACCCGAGGCGTGTTTTCTGCCCTGGGCTTTCAGCGGCGACTCCAGACTCCGATTGTCTTCAACCATTCGGGCTCGATGTCCGTAACATATTTGCTCCGTTCCACCGTTTCAGAACCTCAGAGCGAAAATAATCGTTTATTTTTTTCAAGCTCGAACTCTTCCAGGTTAACTCTTCTCAAATGGTCTCGCGAAATTTCTTTACGGGGTAAATCGTTGTACTGCTTGGGAATGAATAGAGAACGGTTTTGATTGGAGCACGCTGATCCAGAGTCGTCGGTCCTTCAATTCCTCAACATTAAAAGCAGCAGCGTCAACATTCACAGAGGATCCGCTTTAATAGTTGAGGAAAGTTTGGAATTGAGGGAGCAGCAGGGGGAAAAACCGGCCATCAATCTTCGAGCTACGCTCGAGCCGGCTCCTTACGGGGCGGGCTATCACTGCCAGCCTAATTTGAATGTTGTTTGAATATTAATTCCGATGGGAGTCGTCGACAGAAGGTTTGGCTACTCCTCAGCCGGTTCATGTCAGCTAATTTATATTGTCGACCGCGCGCCACAATGTTACACACAGGCTCGGCAAACGGAGCGAAACGTGTTCTCGAGGTGGGCAAGTGTGGGTGAGGAGTTTGTGGAGGGCTGAGACGACGTTTCGAGTCAGCTTCTCAACTCCTTCACCAATAGGTGATGCATCCAACGCCGACTCGGAGCTACGGACTGGTCCAGCGAGGTCCTCGCGGGACGGGTCGGAAGTTGCCGAAATCGGCCAAATCAATGGTTCTAAAGCGGCTATTTGCTCCTGCTGGAGGGTGGGGAGTATGAGGCCTCCGTCAAACAGGCCTCTTCTCAGGTTTCTCCCACCGTTTCCCCACCGCTTCGTTCTTGCTTATCTTCCCCATCTCCGTTCTCCCTTATTCCGATTCCCGCTGCTCCGGCGTCTATACGGTCCCAGGAACCGAACGGCCATTCGGGAGAGCAGAGGCGAAAGTTGATGCGGTTCGCCACGAGCGTGATTTCGTCTGGCTCTGGAATCCAGTAAATGATGGGTATTGTCTCGCAACCAGCCGGAGTTTCGGAGCCGGTGCAGAACCCATGGGAGCACCTTTTCAAAACTCTACCCCTAGAGTCTCTCCCGCTGCGGGAAGTCGTGGATCCCGATGTCGAATTCCTCGAATCGGGAACCGAAAAGCTCAGTACTGTTGTTAATTCCATCTACTGAGGTGTCCGAGAAGCTGGTCAGCGATGGGGTCGGATCCTCGAGGAATGCTTGGAGTTGAGCGTAGTCGAGTTTTCCGGAGGAGCTTGACCGTTCGCTCCCCGGGATTGTTGTCTTCTGCCGTTGGGTCGTCCCATCGGTTTGCCGGCCCGCCTGCAAGCTGTTCGTCCAACCGTTGGGCGGCCAACTCGATCGTCTTGTCTGCGTGCCAAGCAGCCAACGAGCAAATAGAGAGCAACGCTCGGCAAAGAAAGCGAGCGAATGGTCGCATTGAACAGCCTGCAGCAGCGAGGGAGCTCCCCGCAGTTTATTTATCAAGCTCATCTGGGCTTAGCAGTGCGGAGCAGCGACGACGAGGGAAGAGCGCGAAGCAGGTTCGAGGATTCCCTGAGCCAACTCCAGAGTTGCTGTTGTAGCTCGCGGCCCGAGAAGCGCTCACTCAGTTTCCTTCGTTCCTCCTCCTCCCCCATGTCGACGGCACGCAAAGCAGGGACCATAAGTCATTTGAGCATGGGCACCAACGAAGCCGCAAACCTGGCCGGCAGCCTCCGGAAGCGAGACTCCTCTCTGCTCCCGTTCCTCGTCCCAGCCTTCTCCGGATGATTGTCCTCTCGTCAATAGAATGAGAATCCTTTCTCTTCGGTTCACGTCCGTCATGTCTATCGCCTCCATCGCGATGATTTCACCGGACATACGCCTCGAAGTCAACGGTGCCCGAGGAGCACTCGGATAGAATTAGTTAAGTCGATCCGATGGGAACGGTGATCAGACAGCGCGATCCAGATTCAGAAATTCGAGAAATCAGCTTCTCATTTACCAAGGGGAAGCTGCCTTGCCGAATCCACTCCTTGATTCGCCATCGTTGCGGTCGAGTTGAACGTCATACGGACCGATCTTTGGAATGAACGCTGCTGACCAAACTCCCGCGACCCGAACGAAAACCAGCGGTGGTGGTTGTAATACGCTGAGTGAATCAAAGAGAAAGACGCGGGGACGAGAGTTTCAGAGAAGCGGAGGGACACTTAAGGCTGAATTCGTGTCGAGGAAACTTCGCCCCTCCCAAACTCGTTCCCACATGAGTCTTTCGATGTCCGCTAGCTGGTCGTTGCCGCGCTTCCCGACACCAGTGCAGCAGTCTCGCATGCAGGCCCGCCGCTCGTCCGGTCGGTCGGTCGATCCGCAGCGGCGTACGGGCGAACGACGACCAAGATTTATATGGCGATCGGAACGATGCCAAACTTTCGCTCCAGGGCTTTCCGACAACCCGAAACGCGACGGCATCGTCCGTCTCACCTGCTCACTTGCCACTGCTCCTCTCTTGTGAGTAAGGCTGCTATTTTCCCGCGAGCAACGCCCGCACTCAGGTGCTCCCACATGTTGTGGAGGGCGTACCCCGACAGTTTCAGTCTGGCAGTCAATGGGAGAGCTCAGAGTTGGAATAAAGCGCCGTTATTCGCAGCGGCAGCTAATTTATGAAGGAACGTCAAACTCGTGTTGTACTACAGCTCAAACGCCTAGTTACAGAGTCGGAGCGTTTTCATGGTCCTTCGAATCATCCTCCACCAAGATTCCGTTCGTCTAGGTCTTAGAGTCCCTCAGGAGCAAGACTCCAAAAAAAACGAGAGATGAACGAAGTACACGGGACGCCTATCACTCAGACTGCTCGGTGACAAACCTCGAAACTCGGGCGGTCACGGCTCGTTCGAGCCCCCATCAACTGTCCACGATAGGCTCTCCGCGCGCATCTATCCGATGTGTCCGTATCGCGTTCCGTCCCCGCGGAAGCTCGCCTCGGTCCGCCGGCAGTTGCTGCTGCCTTGACTCTCCCACATTAGGCCCACCTGCGTCTGACAATGCCGATATGTCGTCCAGGCTGCCTGTGCAACATCCCGTATCGAGTAGCGGCAAAGCTAGCGGCCACGGCCGCTCAAGTAGCAGCGAGCGTGTCTGCCGCGACGACGACAAAAAGAACAGGGCAAGTAGCGATAGGATCGTCCGTATACCCGACTACGATCGAGGCGAGCTCGAAGAGATCGCCGCCGAGATTTCTCCATCGACCGTTTTCGTCCTAAGTTTCGTTCAGAAGCTCCGTTCGGAAAACTTCACGCAGCCTGTCTGAAACACGTTCCAATCAAAAACGACTCCGGTGCGGCGGCAGCCGATCGATGCGCGCGCTCAGCCTCAGCGAAGGAGGGCACTTCGTAGAAGCCGAGAGTTCATGCGCTCGAGTTCTTCCCCTCTCGTTCCGAGGCCCATAGTCTGCAAACACTGATGCGATATCACCGATGAGGCGCTGCTTTACCAGCATGTCATGGATGCCGAGGACCAGCAGAGTCACGGCGGATGTCATGGAATAATAATGACAATGATCATGTCACGGAACGATAATGACAATAATCATGTCACGGAATGATAATGACAATAATCATGTCACGGAATGATAATGACAATAATCATGTCACGGAATGATAATGACAATAATCATGTCACGGAATGATAATGACAATAATCATGTCACGGAATGATAATGACAATAATCATGTCACGGAATGATAATGACAATAATCATGTCACGGAATGATAATGACAATAATCATGTCACGGAATGATAATGACAATAATCATGTCACGGAATGATAATGACAATAATCATGTCACGGAATGATAATGACAATAATCATGTCACGGAATGATAATGACAATAATCATGTCACGGAATGATAATGACAATAATTATGTCATGGAATGATAATGACAATAATCATGTCATGGAATGATAATGACAATGATCATGTCACGGAATAATAATGACAATAATCATGTGATGGAGTGAGCTCGAACGACAGTGATTGCGCTTCGGCAAGTACACGCACAGCTTGCCGCCGTGAGAGCACAGCAGGAAATGCGGCGGAGGACCCAAGGAGAACGGAAAATCCGTCAATGATGGAAGGTCGCCTAATTAGGCAGACATTCTCCCCACGAAGGGTTAAGCCTCCAAGTTTAGTGGACCCCGGAACTCGATGTTGGTGTTTCGCCCCCCAAGTGCCTGCGCCGGAACGCCTGGATGCAGGCGGACGTTCTTCACGCGGTGGAGCTTTTGAGTCGACCAATTCGGACCGAGGTGAATAGTGCTGTTTGCAATAGAATGCAATTGCAGTGAACGTCGTCTTCTTCTGGTCCTCCACTTGAACGCACTCACGTTCTTTCAAAGCAGAGTCTACTCCACTTGATTTCAACGGTCTTCCGAAACGTTTGTGAAGAATGATGGAGTTCGTGCAGAGCATGCGGCAGTGCTCTGAACTGAACTGTTTTGCTTTCAGCTCCACTGGAAGCGTCGAAGCGACCGATGGAAGACTATGCTGCGACCGTAATCAACGATGGGAATGGAAACCAGGCGTTCAAGTGCCGGCGGTGAAAGGCAATGCTGTCGTTAGCGTTCCCGTCGAAGCCTCGCACCGCACGAGGTGTTGGAGTCAGTCGCTCAAAACTCGCCAGGGTCTGTGAACCCTCGATCTGGAAACTGCCTCCGTGCAATCCGATTCACCAAACGTTCTCTGAATGCCGACCGCAGCCTCTTACGAGTAATTTGCGCCAGTTAGGCCCCGGGAAATCGTCATGCGGCGCACCGCCCGAGACGACAGTTTCCCCCCATTCTAATTCGGGCATCAGGGACACCGAAGCCGCGTACTTGCAGGCGACCATGTTTCCGCACGCACGTTTCTGCATATATGTTCCCGTTTCAGCAGGAAGTTCATGAGATGCAGGTCGGACTCCGACTCCCGAGATGGCCAGGAATCATTCGCGATTTGCTTCTCACGTGCGGATTTGCATGTGTCACCACGGCGACATCACCGGTTTCGACCATTCGGTCAGATCGTGAGCGATTTTCACCCGGGCCCATTACAAGTCATTCGTGACCAGTTTCGCCCATCCACTCGTGGCGGCGGAAGTAGAGGAGTTCGATCATGATTTTTCTGCTCACCTCGATACGCGATTCCGCCGTACTGTGGTCTACCTCAGATGGGATGTGCTCCTATTCCTCTTCTTGCAGTCTTAGAGAACCACGAGTCAAGTTGACAGAAAGACGAAAAGTTTCGTTCAGTAATTTTTTCGGTTGCCAAGACAGCCATTTCCTTCTCTGAGCACGGTTGCCAAACCTCCCGTAAGTTTCGTCCCACGGGCGGATCCACTCACTATTCCTTCTCACGAGCATGATTTCACAATCAGAGCAGACGAGCGCTTCCAGCCGGGAAACGACCGTATTTTTGTGCCGTGATCAAATTCCAAGCTTTGGCGTCTCGAGGCTGATAAAGATGAGAAGCCATCTTCTGACAGAATTCCCCGGATCTAGATCCAGTTTCGTGTCGTTTGTCCTCAGGAGACTCGGTGACACCAACGCTCTTCGGGCCCGCCGTCACCCCTTGGGTGCCCTTTCAGGTCCAAAGATGATTCAAACGGAATTCGCCTGATGTAAACGAGAGCGTCAAGGTTGATCAAGACGTCCGTATGTTTCATGCACTCACTGGATCGAACTCGCTTTCAGCTTTCTCCCTTCTGCGGAAATCGGCCGACTCTTCGATGAGTAGCGGTCTCGGTCTGCTCGCGAAAGCCGGATCGACCGATTCTTACGCGTATCCCTTCCGCCAGACAACGGGAGACGCACTCGAGCCAATCTCCCCGACGGGTGTGCCACTTGACACCGAGCATCCCCCCGGAAACCGACCGAGAAGACAAGGAGGATGTCAAAGAATTTCTGTTCAGTGAAGAATGCCGAGTGGTTGCCGGGTGAAGCGCGGTTGGTAAGCTCGTGTGTTGAATATTCAACCGCCAAGACTGACGCCCGAGCCGACGGCTCGACAGACAAGCATGTTTGTATAATTATAAAGATATACACAAGCTCGTAGCTGGTTCGTTGGTTGTGGCTCAACAGCAGCATGGATGCCAAGAGATGGTGGAGCACACAGCACGTTACCACAAAGGGACCCGCAGCGACCGGGCAGGTAATTAGAACCCACCAGCACAGAGAAGTCCCGTCGGTCAGTTGGCCGGCGACGGACGATATCCTGACTGAAGAACATGCTGCGGAGAACGAACTGCCGGCTGTTGAGAAGCCTTGATCTTCCCGTCGGACGTCTTTTTCCGCGTCACTTCGAGGGACGAATCACTAGACGGCCCTCTCCGATTTTTAGGAATCGCTCGGCCGCTTTTCTTCTCGAAGGTGTTCCTGGTTTGTCGTCGGCTCAGGATCGAGGTGAATCCGCAATGGACGTCGTCCCGTTCGACGAGCAAGCGGCAAGCCCACGATAATCAGGCCTAAAGCTCTTACAGATAATAGCCTTATCCTCCTCTCTCTCGTCGTGCTCCACCGCTGCCGTCGAAGCAAGTAGCTTCGCTCTCCTCTTTGTCCTGACGGCGCGCGGCATCATCCAGGTATTCTTTTGAGCCAGCGGAGCATCCAAGCAAGTAACCACCAAACTAACAACGTACACACAGCAGCGCACACACACCCGCGCGTGCAAACCAGGGGCGAATACGGTCTCTCATGCGGCGATGAGAAGATCTCTCAAAGCCTTTTCGATCCTCCTCAAAATGTGTGTACGACCTCCAATCCACAGGGCCACGTATGGAAATCGACTTCTCGCTGGAGGAGGATAGGAAACGGTCGGCGCTATTTTCGGGCTCTTCTGCAGCGAAAGAACGAGCCAGCCTGTCGTATGTAAGGCTCGAACTGACCGCAGAATAGATGGCGAGCCGGGGCAGGTGGCTGGATTCTCAGACGAAAATTTCATCATTGAAGATTAACTGTCGGCGAAAGAGACATGGATATCAATTTTGCCCGCCGACAAAAACTGCGAAACTGAGTTGGTGCCGCTGCGGTTGTTATTTCGCCAGACTGCGAAGGTTCTGCAATGGGGAAGAAAGAAAAACTACGACGGCGATGGCGGCGGCGAAATGGGATGTTTTTCCCTGTCTGCTTCTTCGTCGTCCGGTTTTCGTCCCTGTGTCATCATGGTCTGCACTCGATGTGGAACAGGTTGGTCAGCGGCGAGCTGCGACTCCGCAACAGCTCGGAGCCGACCACGAGACGAACAAACAAATCCTGGGACGATTCCCTCAAAGGCTCGGCTTCTATGCTCCGCAGCGAACTGTCCGTCGGTTCGTTCGGCGGCTCGGTCGTTCGCTGGCAACGAACTCGAACGAGGCTAGCTTATTAAGTCGGTGTTTCGAACAGCTGCGTGCCGTTTTTGACCCCCGCACCTCCTCCCCAACGCTTGTCCCGACCGCCGCGCAAGAGTGTGTTTGCGGGTGGAGTCTTGGTTCGCAAGCTCGATGTCGTCAGCAGAGCGAAGCAGCGCCGCCATCGTCGTCTGGGTCCAGGTAAAGCCACGGGAGGTGTGATTAAGAGAAATGTTAAGCTCGGCTTGGAGGTTCAAGTTGAGGGTTGGCTGCCGGCCGGCCCGCCCGCCCGCCCGCTTTCTGGGTTGCCCGAAATCCGTCGCGCGACCGGGCTCTTCACGAATTTTCTTCCACCAGGTCCCAATCACCCCTCGCCGGAATTTCGCTGGATGCGAATCCCGTATCGAAGGCCCCGTTGCCGTGTGTGGATTATGGAGTTGGCTCGTTGGTATGGTAGGTTACCAAACTGGCCCCCTCGATAGCGGCCCGACGTCACCAATGGTTACCGAGCAAACACAGAGATTCGTCGTTGCGACGCATCCCGTTCCGCTTCGTGGAACCTCATAGATTTTCGCGGACGTCGACGTTGAGGATTCAGCCAGCTATCACATGTTGTGATAGATTGTCGTAATCCGAATTGGGACAGCCAGCTTCGACGATCCTTTCAGAAGAAGGCTAGCGGGCTATCACGGATTCTCTCATCCGTAGGGTACAGCATGGAATAAATAGAACGTACACACACAAGCCGAAAGGCTGCGGCCGTCCTCCAGATCCCGCCAGTGAGTCAGGCGTACGCTGCGCCGAGGGACTGACGAAGAGGGAAAAACAAACGTTGGCGGCTTCTTGTGTGAAAGCAAGTGATCGCTTATTCTTTGTCAAAACAGCACCATTCCTCGGGTCCTCTGCATTCAGCGCGGCGGAGGTTCCTCAGTCTGCCTGAATTCAAATGGAACGGATGAACGAGCAGAGGGGAGCGAGCAGAATGGACGAACTAGGGCAGTCGCCTAGACTACCTGGCATAATAATTGCCGCTTGCGGACACCCCACAAGCCCTGTGGGCCAGCACAAAAGAGTTGAGTCATTCACTCCCGCGATTAACCCATTCAGTGGAGATCTGGACGCTTTCCCGGCTGACTACGACTGGCTCTGCGGATGACCGACTCAGCGGGACGGGGAAACTTTTGTTGCCTGGATGCGAACTCCGTCCCTTCCGCGGCGCTGGCAGGAGGCATACTCCCGCGTCAACAAACTTTCTCTTCTTTGAGCGCGCGTTCCGGGTGAACGTGCGTAAGCACGGGCGAACCGACGCACGCCGCTATGTGTCCGGAGCAACCAATTCTCTGGACCTCACCAGGCTATCAACACGGAACGGAGAGACTGCCTCCAAGGATCGGACTCATCTCGCTCGGCTCGACGGGTCACATCTGGTAGCACCGAAATCTGGGTCGGGGAGTGGAGCACGTCCAACACAGGAATCGTCCTTCAAGTCAAACGGAGGAAACCTGGCACTTGAGCTGGAGACGACATCGCTACATGTTGCTCCGCCGTTTGAGCCTTCGTCGAGCAACAGCGCAAGAAAGAAAGACAACGCAGAACAGATAGGGAAGCTCGATAAAAATTTCTCTCCATCTTGCTTATACTACGTGTGTGCGTGATAGAGTGCGTGCGTGTGTGTGTGTGAGAGAGAGAGTGTGTGTGCAAATGTGAGGCGTCTAAGAGCGCATAAAAAATGGGAACTTCTTACTCTCAAACGCTCAAAAGACTCCACCTAAAACCTTCCGCGAGTGCGATAAGACAAAGGACAGCCAAGCAACTGGCTTGATCATAATCCCAACATATCGTTGCTCTTCCGATGGATGAAGAGCTAAAGAAGTGCTCGTTTGGAGAGACATGGTGTCTCCGAATGTGCGATCAGTCGAGCTCGTCAAGCCTGGTAGCGTACGTTAATAGAATAAAATGTATGTACATATAGATTTATCGATATCTACTGTGGATATGTGGACTCCGACTATCCCGAACGGAGATGATCTAGGTGCTATCCAACGTTCTTCACGAACCCATCGACCGAGTCTCATGGAGAAGCTGAGTCGCAGGACAGAATAAACGTCAGCGAAGAGAGGAAGACCGAAACTCGATGAATATTCCTCACTTCCAATTCTGGATCGCCTTCCACCGGGTGGTGTTCGGGGCTCACATTGGCGACGAACGGGCTACACGTCCTGTGACAGAGCGAGCAAAACAAGGAAATGACGAATGCGCTGTCCCGAGTTTCGGAGGAGAACTGCGCGCAGGAACGCCTAGTTCGCCGAGGCTCGTACCTGAGCTGCGGCGTTCTTCGAAGAATGGATTACAATTTGAATCTCGACGAGAAATGTGCTCCGCTGGCGGCAGATCCCGACCGCAGCTCCCGTCGCTGGCCGGGTGTGTCGGTAAGTCGCTCCGATGGTTCGATTATCCGTTGGGCTCTTTCTGCGTCGAATCAGACGGAGCACGAGTGTCAACAGCAACAGCGGAGCTGAATCGAAAATTCTGAAACCAATTTGACAGCAGCATCTCTCCACTCTGGAGCACTTCGTTCTCGATCGGTCGCGGTGGAAAACGAGAGAGAGAGAGAGCGTCGGCCGGAGTCCTGGGTTCTGGATCGGTGGCCTCGTGGAATAATCATCTCCCCGTGAGCGAATTGCCGCGAGGCGGCTTGACCTCAAATTCGGACAGGCTTACCGATTTGAGGAGTTGTTCCGCTCCTGAACCACCATCAAACGCGCCCTGCCAGATAACCAGGCGGCTGTTTATTTACCTAAACTGAGCATTTACCTCGAGCTTCCAGAAGAGTGATGCGAACTTTTTTCAGCCTGTACTGAGTCCCCAAGGGTGTCAACGGATGGGAGTGTTGCCTATTGATAAGGGGCCTATGGGGCCTTTGCTCTCGGCGAACACTCGTCGTGACAGCAACGCAGGTAATGTCCCATGACTACCCTACCCCTCTCCCCGTTGCGCCCTCAAAGGGTCCGGTCCAAACGGATTCTATCGCACAAAACAGCCAGCTGACTCGGGAGAGATGGAGGCGAAATTCGGCTCGCATCAAACGTTGCACTGCGAAATATGGCTCTGAAACGCACCCAGGCCCGCCTCCTCCTCGGACGCGTTCCGATCGGGTGGCGGAGATGGACCCTAAACTCTCAGCGGAGTTGTTCAGCCGTCTACGAATGAGTTTATGCCGCCCGACTCCGACCATACGAAGTGATTTCGGGAGTTTCCCGACCTCTCCGCTCTGGAATCCGCTCAAGCATCCGACGGAGAATCTTCATCGGAATCCCACAAATCCTCCCTGCTCAAAACAGACGCAACGACGAATATTGATGCTCGAATAAACATGAGCCAGACCTCAATAGGTCAGATGGCAGTCGAGAGACACCTGAGTCGAGATGGATTGGCTCGAAAAGCGATCCAACTAATTATGATCAAACATTTTTCCAATGCGGTTCGGCTCCGCCGTCGTATTCTCGATGGGGCATATCTCATCAATTTGACTTACGACACATCTGACAGCGTCGGTCGGCTCAACTAATGAAGTTCAGCAAACGTCCACTCTCACAAGCTCCATCTGCATACATTTTCCATTTGACTCCGATCAGATGCTGCGGCTATCCTCGACAGAGATTGGCGTTTCTGAAATCACCGAACTCCGCGTTTTCTCTCCCCCATCACAACATTATGAGCAGCAACCCGATCAAAATCGGCCAAAGCTCGGCAAATTGAGGAATCGGAGCCTGTCGCATCCAGGTTCGCATTGGAAATCCTGACAGATCCACTTCCAAGCTCGACGATGAGCGAATTACTTCCTCGAACGAGGAACTCCAGAAGCTCTCTAAGTTATCCCTCCGATCATGAACGTCACGAAGAACCCGAGCCTGGCAACGCTCCAGGTTCACATTTCCAGCCCCCGATCGGTGAGGGAACGGCCAAAGCTGAGCCGGGGACTAGTTCTTGTCGCCGGTCCCCCGTCGGACTACGAAGTCAACGAATAACAACCACAAAAACAGTCCCACCGACCGTGACGGCCGAATCTTCAGTGGCCGTAGGAACAGATAGAGCTATAGGTATATCACGTCCCGAGAATCAGAACCTCTTTTCGGTGGCAAGCTAAAAGTAAAATGCACTCTAGCAAATTACGGTCCTACCTATTCCCCCGCTCTCTATCTCTCTCTGATCGCAGCCCGTGGTTGGGCAACGAGAAACGCGGGGCGCAGACGGAGATATGGAGCTTTTTTCTTCCTGAAGCGCAACCCCGCTCCACGCTCGGCGTTATCAATCAAACCGCGGATACTCTCGCTGCTCCGCCATCGTTCAGGTGGCTGCGAGCTCAGTCAGTAGAGTCTACAGTGTAGACGCCGCGGTCCGCAACGGCTGAGTTCAGAAAATCCGAACGACACCCGTAGAGGTCCAAGCAACGCCTTCGCCCTGTATCATCAGAATGATGCCGAGACATCTCGTTGCAACGATTCACCGAAAAAGCTCGCCCGTTTCTTTGGCCTGCATTCTGTATACTTGATGATCGAAGTCGCTCCTCGTAGAAAAATTCCGTTGAAACGAGGGGATCTTCCTGGTCCCACGGGGCTCGTTGTCGATTGCAGCGTTTCCATGATGCAGAGTCGAAGTTCGTCTGATAACGCAAGGATTTCTCGCCTCGCTTCCGTTTCTTTAACTAGGAAAGACTCCAACTCGTGGCCCGCGGCGGTCGCTGCTAACTTCGCCGAGGCCCTCCTAGCGGTCTCAGCCGTATTTACACATGGTCTGTTGTTCAATCATCATCATATGGTGGTCTCCATGGCGATGGAGTCTAACTGGATCCAGCCAGTCACTCCCCTCGCAACAATTAGTTTATGGTCCATATACGAGACTCATGCAAACAATTAAAACAAGGTGACGCATGGAAGTGGGCTGGTGTTGAGACCCAAAGCGTTAGCCCCTCAGCACACACACACACATATATGGGCGAACGCTCTCACCGAATGGGCCTAATGACTTTTTTGAGCGGTCGATTTTTTCGCGCTAATCAAAATCGCGACTCGGAGCTCCGGCTCGGGAAGCTGTGAGCCCGAAAAGGTCGGCCAGCTCCCACTTCATTCGAGTTACCTCCTAATCGCGCTAGCCGTCTCCGGCGGCGAGGTATCCGAGAGCGAGGAGCTACGCCAACAAATTTGAGCATCGTTGACGCATGTTCAACGTGCACCAACACTCGATGGCTGTGAAGGTCCGAGAAGTTTCGTAAGGGAACGAGGGGATTCAGACGGAGACCAAGAGAGAAAGGAAGCGAGCAGATCTACGCTGGGTGCGCTCCTTGAAGCTTCGGGAACAACATAGAGCATCCAGCGAATAAAACACTGTCCCAAAGATTCCGTGTTCGGAAATAGCCAGCTATGCTGTGATCGTCGTCGTCCCAACCGAACAATTCTTATTTATATGCTCATATATTGCCATTTGTACATCGCTGAATATGCCGACGGAAACGCTCCTCCTCCTACCGGCCGGGTATACTCGCCTCGGAAAAGTGGAAACGGCAATAGAACACGGCGTCGACATATGATCGCTGTTGTTTTACGGAATCCAGTGAGCTCGGACATGACGAACCATTCCGCGCAACGAGTAAGAAAGAGAAGAAACTTCAAAGTACACTCGCGACAACACATCGTTCGCTGCTGCCACTGGGAGACACCGAATATTTGTCTACGGAGTAAGAGACCATTTTACGCTGTTTAAGAAAGAGGTGGCTCAGACGGTGCTTGCGGGTTGGATGCGCGCGTTCAGCAAGAAGAGTGTCCTTTCGAGGATACAATGGACAGGCGGTAGCGGTCCACAAAGGGAAGGAGTCCTTTCTCGCTCCTGTTGTTGTCCCTGCAGCCTTCCGAGTCTTTTGCGTCGACTACCGTTGCCCCCCTCCCCTCCCGTAAGTTCCTGCCTGCCTCCTCAGTGCGCTGGTTCCTTGGTCAGTGGGACGAACCGACAGTCGCGGGACTGCTTTCCCGGTCGGTTGGTCGCTCCGTCGTTCGGTCGGGTGGTCGGTTCGCTCGCCGGGTCGTTCCTCTGTTGTTGAACTCCCGCCTCCAGCGGCAAGTTTTCGGACAAGAAAAGAAGAAAGGAGTAAAAAGCCTGACCGGGCGCCGAACAAACGACGTTTCTCGTGCTGGCAATGCTCTCAAACTCCCTTGGGTCAGTGATCGTTGTCATCGACGCAGTTGAAAGGTCTGAGCCTTAATTCAAAGTCGGTTCGCGAGTCGCTCCCTCTCTCCCGGGCACTCTCTCAGTAGGAAACCCGTTTCTCATGTCTGTTTGCGTTGCTGTCGTGATCAGTGCGATTCCCCCTCCAGCATTTCACTCCAACGGAGGCTGCATCTAAGGCATTAGTGGTGGTAGCAACAGAGAGATAGCAGTAGTAAGAGCGTTTCTGAAGGCGTGTTTGGTCTCAGGAGATGCGTGTCGGCGAAGTTCACTGAACGCGCACTGTTGTTATCGCAAATCCCTCCTCCAACTAAGAGCTTTCCTCCTTGCATTCGGGAACAGCGGCTCGCGAATGGCCTTTCGTCAAAAGACCCAGGCGGGAGCGGCTCAGATTAACAACTCGGAACGCTCTAGCGGCACTCATTAAGCCCGAGTCATCCGATAACATCCGAGTGGAAACATTTGGAAGCTTGAGTCGGAACAATTTGCGGAAATCATGGACGCCGAGGCAGCCCGAACAGCAGCAGCAGACCATGCCCGTGCTCCGGGCATGCTACTTTTCAGCCCGGAATTCTGATCCCTCGCCGTGAATACCATTCATCATCTCTTGACAACGATGTCTTTGTTGATATTGCATTAGGTTCCGAAAGTGTCGATCAATTGTCTCTTTCGACAAAGACGCACCAGCGCCATGACAAAGCAAAACTTCTCCGCCGAGTACCCAACGAAAGTGCGACTCATGCGTGAAGCTATTATGGAATCGAACCAGAATATCGATTCAGATTTCCAGTCAGCCTCGTGAATATCACTCTGTGCGCTGACTATCTGCGATGGAATAAACTTACGAACGTTGAATGCCGCCAAAACGTGGCGAATAATTGTCATCTGGCCTGTCATTCTGGCAATTATCTTCGATTCCACACCTCGATAGCAGTCGGACGGGATTCATGCGACAATAGATGTCGAGATGGTCGCAGGAGATCCTCGTCGAAAGCGACGCGGAGGCGGATTCCACAAAGGAAACACGAGTCCTCCTAGAGCGTGTAAGTGTTCCATGAAACGCCGGTGGATTTTCGGTTCCCAAAACGTCCAGCTACTCACCTTGGAAAGCTGCCTCGAACGTTTTCGTTTTCAAGGGAAGCTGCAGGAGTTCCGCGGAAATTGTTGAAGCACAAAACATGAGGAAAACGGCGAATACTCCGAGCTCTCGTAAAGCCCTGAGCGCCGCCATCTTGTGTGTCCGAGAAAAAACTTCTTCGCGGTGGTCTTTAGTTTTGCGTTGCGTAGCCGCCTCAGTCAATAGAATCCTTGTACAAATTGCACCGTTATTCCTCGAGGGTCGGTCGCTCCAGTCTGCGTCCGTCACGAAAGCCGCCTAGTGGACGTTCACGGCTGTGGCGTTAATCCACTGCGGCTTCCGAAATACACATTGCACCGAACGGAACACAATTCGGCCTGTCAGCGCGGGGCGCATCGTCCAAACTGCTTAGCCCAGAGCTGGGGAAGAACAACTCAGGAGCAGGAGGGGTGCGCGCGCAGGACTCCGTGGCCCTCGACCGCGGAGGAGGGCAAACTTTCGCGCCGCCATGCTTTGAATTCGGCTCCCAATAAATTTATAATCATGTTCCCCGTTCTAGTTTCACGCCAGGTATGGAAAACGATCAGCGAATCCGTTCCCGGGAAAGCGTTAGATTTTCATTGTCTTCGTTCCGTATCGAAGCCGGAAGCTCCCATAATTCACAACCGAGGTGGCTGCCTGGGATATTCTTCTTGTTCAGACCGCCAGAATCATTACCCACAAATGAATCAGTGTCGTTTCCCCACCAGAAATCAGCAAGAAATAGGATAGCCAAAACTGTGACAGTAACGGTCTTATTGAATAGCTTTTTTTTATTATCGTCGAACCATCATCGCTGTCGAATATTAGACAATTTTTCTCAAACTCAGTCTACCTAGAATAAATAGCTGTTTTTCGAGAGATTCCTGTTTGTGCCGGTCAGACTCAGGATTGGTTGAGAGCCGCCAAGTAAGCCCGTGGCAGCGGGAACACATCGAATAGGACCCCTAGTACTCATCGTATTCTTCTATACCGTAGTCTGAATATTGATCATGAGCATCTGCGTAATCGTTCCTCATATTGGGGAGATCCCGTCCGATAAGCCGACGACGGAGCATTCTACGCCGTCTCCTGATGAGCATTTCGGGGTATGAACCGAAACTTGGTGAGCCCCCAAAACCCCCAAGATCATCGAAGCCAAAGTCGTTCGCATATCCCATTCCGTAACCTGGTCCAGGGACCAAGGTGCGGAAGATTTGATCTCGAAGATGTCGTCGATAGAGCTGCGGAAAATTCCAGATCTGTAGGCGGGCGCTGTCAGTCTCGTCCTGGGCTGAAGGCCAGACTTTCCGGAAAAATCGCAGTAGCTTCTGGAGCATCGCTTAAGGGTTACGTGAATCCTACAAACCTGAGAGTTGACAGCCTGGATCTGGGGCATACACATCGCGTATCGTTGCCGTTTCATGGTTCCGACAGCGTAGGTCTGCACACAGGGATACCGATTAACCATGGCTGTTGCATGACCATTTTGGTACGAAAGATCTCGGGGCCTCACGAAAATCTGTTTCTGGCCATCCGGCAACGTCCACTGGTAGGCGATAGGCGTCGTCTGACCGGTTCTTGTGGGTACTCCTAGTTTCAAAGAATGTCTAGTCACTTTATTACACTCCTTGCGAGAACCCGCGTTGGGGGGACAACTGTTCTGAAGGATCAGAACTGAGGAATAAATGCTCCACGAGGGTGAAGCTCAATCAGCCGAGGGCCTGCTCTAATTTCAATCGCGGCTCACCAACGATGAAAGCATCGCTAGACATAACCAAAGCAACTAGCACTAGGGCCACGAAGCACATCCAAAGCGTCATTTCAGTCGGAACACCTGAAACTCATCTGGAAAACTGACTGCGGGGCCTCGCGCGACTTGGTGCTATATAGTGAACCATATCCGCTCCAGGTCAACTTTCTCCGGTCGCCAAAGGTTGACAGAGCGCTTTTTCCCGCTCAAAACCAACGGACGGAGTGAGCGAACTCTTTCGTCGGGACAAATATCTTCCTGTTCCTCGTCACAAGTTCACGAGGTGCTCCCGTCGTGTTTGATGTCAGACATAACAATCGACGGAATCTGCGTCGCGTGCGTAAGGGCTGCTACAGGAAAAAATGTCGAACGCATTCTTCATTGAGTGTGACACTGTGGAAAAAAGTGAACTAAATCGTTAGTGCAGTCGATTTCCGACCGCTGTGCGTGACCGTGATTTCGCGCGAGATCGCTCCGTTATAATGAAAAATTCTGTTGAAGAGTTGTACCAGCCCTGTATTGTCATGAGACGGACAGCTTTGAGATAATCTTGAAACGACTCATGTGCTTCGCCGAGAAACGCTCGGACGGCTCTTAGGCGAAATACCCACTTCTGATACCTAGAAGAGAAGAAGGAGGAGGAGAAGTCCTTAACGGGAGACGCAACATTCAGCAACTCCTGAAACATGGCTAGAGGAAGAACGGGGCGAAAAAAATCATCAAGGAAATATTCTCAGGAGTTTTATTCTCTGAGTGAAACGTAGATCGGCTGGTGAGCCTCCTACAAGGCATCGGTGCATTCGAGGCAAGCGGCAACCAGTTCCTTTGACTTGTCAACGTTCGCTGGAAGACCCTTCTGAACTCGGAAGTCGGCGTTCCGTTCTCCCTGTCTATGGGTCGTCATTTGTTATCAAGACTTTTGGATTGGGGTGGTTTCTCACACTTCCTCATCATATCCATCAATGCAAGATGGAGTCTCATCTCTGCCGCTCTGTCAGATCCTAGAATCAACTTTTTCCCACACCGCTCCGCCCAAGTTATAACTATACTGATACACGCGGTTCGAGCAATCAAAGAGAATATGTAGGACGGCAACTGACACCGCTGATGATGAAGTACACACCGATGGAATTTGGATCGTAGTTTATATGTAATCAACCCCACTAACAGCTCACCACTTTTTACAAATGCTGTATGAGTTGGTTGAGAAGTTTCACGTTGCAGATCGCGTAGTCTAACTCTTACCGGAGTCCTTGATGTAATCTATTCCTCTTATTTCAACCGCTGGCAACGTTTCTTCGAGTAACAGGACTAAAAGCTCCGGATGCTTCACTTTGGGCAAATTGTAGACATTCAGTAACTTCAGACGTTTGCATCGATGGAGACAGCTGAGTCCTCTTTCAGTGACGAGCTCACAACCGGAGATATCAAGGTACTGGAGACTTAAACTGAACATTCCCGAAATGGCATCCAAACAAAAGTCGTCGACGTATCTCTGATTAACCATCTTGAGGGCTTTGAGCTGCTTGCACTTGGCGAAACTCTCGAAGCCGCGGTGAATGATCTGAAAACTCCGCAAATCTATTGCTTCGATCATAAATGACGGATGAATCGTCCCGGGGAGCCTCCTCAATTTCTCATGGCCAACGAACCAATGCTCTGAATTCACGAATCTGACGGCAGCTGATCGCTTCAGTAGAAATTTCGCCGCCGCGATGTCAGGGCCAACCCCGTACTCAAGTTCTGATCTGTAGCTGCGAAAGAAGCATTGTCAGACATTCCTTATCTCCCATCCTGAGGGAATGCACGCAATAGGGGAAAGCAAGAAAATGCTCCGAGAACAGAAGATCTTACATTTGGTCTTCTCTGAATATCCTGTGCTTCCGCTCCGCCATCATTGCCTTGATACCCGCCGGTGAGATATCGAAGTCTCTTCTGATGAATCTGAGAAAACTGCCCAAATGAGCAGTATTTTTGTCCGGCTTGTTCAAAAGCATCTTCCAGTTGCTGCGGATCTCTTCCTTCGAGTACCCTAGATTGATGAGTTTCTGAAAGTCATTAGAAAATTATCAAGCGATGGGACGAGTAGATCTCAGCTGCTCTCTGATTATTCTATGCTCGCTCGACACTCTGACCCAACACTCGATGGTAATCACTGCTCACCTCGGCAGCCCATGGTGGAGGTTGTTCACCTCGCGAAGGTCCGAGAGGATTCGTGTGAGTTGATCGAGAGCTTCTGACGAGCAGGGAAGTCATCATCCGGCGATGAGCCTGAAACTCGAGGAATTCATTCGGTTCTTCACTCAATTCTGGCGGCCTCTTCGGGGCCCCTTGAGTTAGGTTGCCTCTCGTTCCCCGCTCCGATCGGAGGCCCAAAAAGTTCATGCGAGCGACGACAACATGCATTTTGAGTACTTCATGGCCCCGGGAAGCTCCTTATACTCCCAGTGATATTCATTTGTTGTTCTCCAATACATCAAGATATACATTCAAGCTCTATGGAACTCCATTACAGTAGACTAAAAGATATGCGGTTCAGTCGGCTCACCTGCATCATCGCTCCAGGTAAAGTTCCCTTGAGCTGGGAGATTCAACGAATACTTAGGTCATCTCTTGCGCGGAGCACCGCTCAGGCGAGTCAGTTGAAGAGCGCTCTGACGGGCGCAGATCACCCACACGGGATACAGAGACTTAAAATGAGGGCAGGGTCAGGTTTATTATTCACTGGCGGGACAGCTTCTGCTAATTGTAAGCCGAGAAACCGGGGATCGGGGCTGGCAGAGAAAGTTGGCGAACAATCCAAGTAAACACTGTGAATCGGTTCTCACTCGAAAAAACTAACTCATACGGAGAATATAACCATCCAGTGGCCGATGATGGAGCTAATCTCATGGAGAACGATATTCAGCGGAAATCATGCCCGAGATTTCGTTCTTGGGACCCTGCCTGGCTCTCATTTCGCGCGGAGTTCTGAAGGCACCTTGGTGGAAAGCCAAGCTCTACGGTCTCTGGACGGCTACTTCAGCAATCGGAGCTCGGAACTTCAGTTCTGACGTCATGTTTTACGAGAGGAGTCTTCGGAATCCCTGGACTCCTCGCATAGGATTACATTCCGAGATCGCCGCCGTGGCCATGTTTTTCTTTCTCGCTCACTTGAAACGATGTATGGTCAACGATCTCCGCTCTCGAGAAGTCGAGGCTCGGAGTCGGGCACTGAGCGATATGGGTCGGGGACCCTGGTAGAAATTCACTCGTTTCGAGTGCAATGAACTTTCAAGGGATGAATTGAGACTCCGCCGCGACAGTCATATTTTTTATTTTCTGGTCTGTTCTTCATTCTAGCTGAGCGAGCGGAACATATTAACAGGGAAATATCCTAGCGTTTAAACATCTCTTAAATAGTTCACAGCCGTCTCGATACTCGGCTCACAATCTGTGGCTCGCCGAATCCAATATGTGCCCGACAGAGACTATTGCAGTTTGAATGTGACGGTTTCAATCACGACGAGGAGTTCGAAGTGATAGTGATGAGATTCCGGAGAGTGTCACAGCTCAGTTCGTCTCACGATTCTCCCCCTGAGCTCGTCATGGGCTTTTTCGACCTTCTTTTCAAGCTCCAGAACCTTGTTTTTCAAATTCTTCGCCCCCTCGGCGTCTTTTTCGAGATCGAGCTCGTTGTTGAAATGATGCAACTTGCGGACTCTGGAATGGCGGAGCATGATTAAACTCAGCAAAATTATCTATTATTCCTTCGACAACACGGCCAAATGAACAACAAGCTGGCGATGGAATCGAAGAATCGCCTCATTCACCTGTGTTCGAAATGATGGAGTTCACCGCGCAGGGACTCCAGTTCCTCTTTACTGAAGTCTGCATTCTTTGCGAGGTTCCAGAGCTTGATAGTCTTCTCGTCCGTGAATTCCTTCTCGTTGAGTTTTGCGCGAACTCTTTCCGCAAGACCATCGAAATCCTCTTTCAGCTCCTGATGTTTTACCCGAATCTGTCGAATGAAGCGATATGCTTTCTCTCACTCTCTTACAAGAGTCGTAAACTGCCAGCTCCTTCACAGAACTCGCGTATGCTCCGATTCTTTCTCGAGATTCTCTCCGAGATCATGGCGGTGTGGGAACTATAGATTTCTCCGATTCCCATTGACTTTGAGTTCCCGTCAAAGAACTGTGGATTCCTCCGATTCAAATTGACTTTGAGATCCCGTTGATACCCGAAACTTACATCTTCGACGACGTCAATCTTCGTTTCCGATGGCGCAGTCCTGTCCTTAGATCTGCCCTTCTTCTCGCTCCGAACCACACTCTCTCCCTCCAGAAAGTGGCCAAGATCGTTCTCCATATCAGGAGTTTTTTCGCGAGTCTCGTGCAGGTTGTCCACGAATGCGTAGTACTGATCTTGCTTCATTTGGTGATGATCAAGTTCTTCTTTGAGAATTTTCATCTCTTTTTCGTCGAGGCCCGCACCTTCAATCTGAGGAAGAGGAATCTCTAGGAAAATTAGGAAAATTCCATCGAGCTTTCCTCTCTCGTATCGTTCGACGGCATCATTCTCTGTGGAATATCTGTATTCAATTGCGAATCGTTCCGCCCGATCCAAACCTTTTTCCACAACTTGTTGAGTTTCTTATCCTTGAACATTCGATCGATCTTGTGCTCATCGTCAGCATCAGTTTTGTGCTCGGGAAAACTAGCGACTAGACCGAACCTCTCCACGATGCCAGCTAGCTGGACGCGTAGCGCCGCTTCTTGGAGACCGTCTTTGTCTTTTCCCTGTGACTTTATTTTCTTGAAAGCTATCTCCTGTTTGTCTTGAGTTTTCAGGTCGTGGTATAGAGCTTTCAACTTTGCTTCATTCAACGCCTGGAAAAATGTGATTGCTTCAGGATAACGGCATAACGTGATCATCACTATCTTCTGTGGTGAGCAGTACCTGGATTGCTATACGACAATCGAAAGAGGCAAACAAGGTCTTGGGCGAACGCCTTCATAGAAGGTAGTGAAGTATCGATAGTCATTGTATGCCTCCCCAGAACAGAATGAACGAGCATGACTCGGCTTGAAATAGCTTGATTTATCTCTCGCGCCTCGGATATGTCGAAGGCCTGAAAGGATTCTACTGAAGCGAGACCGAAACCTCCACATCCGCTTGGTAGTGTCGTCCGGAAAGAACTAGTAAAAGACAGCGGGTGTCATGTATCCGCAAGACATTCTCGGCGGAGCTGTCAGGAACCCTGAAGCATCGGACAATCAATGTACGAGCAGCGTCCGCTCTTCCTCACGACTTGTAATCAAAGAACTGCTGAGGAGCGTTTCTCTGGTGGGCGGATTCCACAGGTAGTTGCTTATGAACCGCCCCCGATGATCTCGAATAGGTATATGGATAGACGGATCAATGTCAATGGGACAAGCCCATCCAGTTTCCCCAGTTAACTCACCTTCTGACCCTTCTGCCAGACGTTTTGAATTTTCTGCATCTTAAAAAGCCTCTCGGAAGAAGCCGCATAGTTCTTTGGAGGCCGGTAATCCTCTTTGTCATCGGGTGCGATGTCACTGTTCTTATCCGGCCGTGCGTTCCGAAGAAGGTTTGCTTCTTTTGAGTACTTCGAAAACTTTTGTTTCCCGGTGTCCTTCGAATTCTTTTTCTCAGCCGCTGTCACGACAGCGATGAGCAGCGCGCAAATCGTTAGTTTCACCGGGAGGTTCATCTCACTCACGAGTCCGTTCGACACTCAGCGAATCCGGAACTCACTTTCTGAATATAATGGTATCAGGATGAGTCTTCGAAGTGGACAGTACCGGAAAACCCTCCGAGAGCAATGCTGCCCGAAGAGAAGACGCTGAGCAGCGGCACTGTCAGTCGGACTGACAACATCGGCATCGGCAGCGGAGTCGACGGAGGAGCAACAAACATCAGCTCGGCTCGATGCAGACACAGCTGCTGCGGCCGCGCGAAAACTTAAACGCATCCCTCTGGAAGCCCGTGCGTAGAATCACTTGCTACTTTGTGGCGATGGGCCCGACTTCTCAGCGCTCGGTAATTATTCGATAATGATAACGGAGGCCCTATTCAGAACTCGACTCATGAGATTCGGACCATAATTTATTGAGTGGGATCCGATGGAAAGTTTTCGCCGAAGAGAGCTTGTACTCGGTTCGTCTTGGTTCGAAGGCGGGCGACTCCCTTCTGAGGATCATTCCCGAGCCGGCAGGTCAGGGAATAAAGATAACGAGAATCACACATTAATTATAGTGCTCGAACCATTGAGGGCTTGGGGGCAGGGCGAGCTCTCTTACGTTCGCCCGAAGAACGAAAGACGATATAGAAGAGCAGCTGAATTGAAAATGGAGTAGACTCCTCTTCTCGTCATAAATGGCGATGCTATATGGGTCAATAACAGCTGGAAAACTCGCAATCCCCATAACGTTGTATGAGGTTCACAGTACTTGTATCACTCGAGAATAAGAATCGCACGCAAGTCGAAACTTTTCCACATCGGCAGTAAGGTGAAAACCGTTGGTGAGCGCTCAGCCTGCATGCGTTGATCAAAACTCGACGCCCGGCTCCATTTTACCTCAACTTTTCAGAATACGGATCTCGTATTTTTGAATTACTTTGCCAAAATCTCCTCACGCTCCACCGAAGAAGTCGTCCCGTACGGGAACTCCTACTCCAGACGCAGCCGATCTCCAACGCAGGCAAAGAGACTCTGGAGTACAGTACACTCCGGGGTGACAGGCATCAGGGGACACTTGGAGCTCGAAACCGGATCTCGCTCTCATTCGCATAAGCATCAAACGAGTTGAAATGAGCGGACGTCTCCAGATATCCAACCCATGCTCGAGAACCAGAGGCGCTCTGCCCTCTTTCATCGAGTCCAAGCGAGCAAGCCTTTGCGCCACATGATTGGCGTTCACCAGAACCGGCGCTCCTGGCGAAATCCCACCGCAGAACTACAAACGTCACCCACTTCCCGGAATGTTCGGCTGACGATCAGACATGAACATTGTTTTCGTCTATTTCTCCTCTTCCCTCTGCCGATTCGAGAGCCCTGGGGAGCGTCGAGCGGAACATCGTGGAGGCAAATGATTGAGAGCGCTTTGGTCCCGCGCTTCCGACGATTCTTCAAGCTGAGCGTCTATTATCAAGCTGCACTGACAGAACCGAGCGTTCCATGTCATCGGAGATTCTTACAGACGACCATTGTGTGGTTCACCGACATGATTGTTGTCGGGCCCTCCCGATGTAACCTAGTCCATGGAACGACTGTCGCGGTGCCGGAAAACGCCGATCCTTGGTCTGCCACCTGTTGCTCTAATTGCAGGGAATCGTAGAGTCCGCTCTGAATAGCTTGTCACCGCAGGATTCCATGGAGGGAGAGCAGCCGAATAAGAGTCCCGCTCTGCGCTACCATTGAGATTCGAGTGAAGTCAGTTAATCTCATTTATCTCTCATATCCTTTCAATGCCGAATGTAATAGTGAAAGTCAGCGGAAATAAACCTGTGGTTCATGGCACAGCCAAGTTCCACAATGCAATCAAGACGCGGCAATCGGATCACGGTACGAAAATTTTATGAACAATAAATATTTTTCCGTTTTCAATCACTCTCCTCTTCATTAGGATATTTCACTTTCATTTCCACTCGGACTCTGCCGCTCTTATTCTCGTCTCAGCCTTCTGTCCGCTTTCACACCGATCTCTTCACGAACCCTCGTGGCTGTTCGTTCGTTGCGATTTTTCCTAAAGCCCCGAAAATTTCTGCGTAATTTCAGCTCACGAGTCTGTGTATCTCGAAAAATGACACATAGAATCAACAATAAAGTCTTCGTACCCGTGGACGGGAATCGACCAGAAGCAAACGATACGTATCCGAAATTTACTCTCCCGCTGAGCATTCATTCCTCTGTGGCATAACTATGGCAACCTCGCTTGATATCGCCCCAAAGTAAGAAGACTTGCCCATTTGTGAGGGAGCTTGTTATACTCTCTAGGGAACCTACGAAGAACGGCCAATCCACGTTGGATCTCTTAGCAGTCTAAATGCAATGCTCGTGCAGTGATACGACCTTGTGGCTTTGGTTCGGTGTGAGGTGAAATCGTGAATCTTCCGGCGAAGGAAGTCGAGAAATGTTCGATACAGACGTCCGTCTACCGTTTTCACGACGCGTGTTGGCAATGGGTAACACAGTTTTCGTTCGGAAAATGTTTTATAGCTAAGTTTGTGATCAACAAAAGCTAGCACGTCTACTCTACGAAAAATACCGCTACAATACATCGCAGCCGATCAGCCGGCCAGTCACTCCGATACATATCATACTCGCCAGCGTATCGCCTGCCGTTTTGGTTCTAGATGAAAAACTTAACTGCTTCAGAGGAATTCGGACGACCCTCGAGATTGTAACTCAGAGGGGAGGCTTCCAGTTCCACTTCGAAATCATAAGAAAAAAAAATCCTCCCCATAGTCCAGGGGAGAGAAGAAACGGGGAAACATTCGCTTCAGTCTTGCTTGGGTCGCTGTGAGGAAGAACCTTCGATGGCGGCTTGGGGAGCTTGATCACCCGTCCCCTGTCCTCCGCTATCTTCCGCACTAGTGCCGAACTCGTTGACGCGCTTAGGATCTACTCTGTAGATCCATCTCTGATACAGATAAATTAGGAAAACTATATCGTCACGGAAACAGCCAATTCTGTACATCATGGGCATTTTGATGACGAATGCAAATATGTCGTCGATGAAAGTGTTTAAAAACTTGTACGACAACATGCGCCAGGGCAGATGAGCGACAGATTTGAGTTTGTAATTGATGAAGAGCTGCGGCGTCATCATGATGAAGCCGAACGTCAACAGGAAGCCGTAAACCATAGATACGATAAACGAGTACCATCCTTTGTGCTCATGGTACGTCAGTGAGTAGCCACAATAGCCTACGACTAGGGGGAACAGAGCGATCCCCAGATACTTGAAAGCCATCTCATCGTATTGTTTCGTAGAGGACTCTACGTAGGTTCCCTTGTCTTCGAAGCGTACTTTGAAAGGCAGAAGACCGAATAGCGACCTCGCCTCACGGTCGACGCGGACGTTGACAACTTTTTTCACTTTCCAAATTTCGATACACATCCCAGCAAAAACTGAAATTTTAACAACTGTGTTGGTGTCGTTGTCGAGGATGTACAGCAGCACGACCAGGGATTGGAACACGTTGAAGAACACTGATCGCACCGAGAGGCCTTCGAGAGTTTTTCGCTCTTTCCAAAACTGGATATCGTTCTTGAAGGCTAAGAATTCGAATACGGAGTGGAGCAGACTGACAACGACTGTCATCCCGAGGAGGTAAGGATTCGTTTCGATCAGAGCTTCTTTCAGAGCGTCCTGGTCTTCGACTGGTTCCTCGTTGGCTCCTGTCCCGCCTCCGCCCATAATGGAGGACATCATGGAATTCCTCATGGACTGCGCGAGGTAAATCTGCCATTTGAACAAAGATAGCGGCTGGAATGTGATGAACACTGGCAGCTCGGTCAAGGAGTCGTTGATCGGGTAGTAGTCTCGGTTGAGATTCCAGTAATCGTTGAGGTAGAGCACCGGATAATACATGCCAGACACTTCGTCGAATTCGATGTGATCGTCGAGCGGCTTCGGGACTTTTCCTTGAACCCACGCGGTGTGATCGTCGATTATGTTCACAGTAATGTTCGGATGCCAGAACGATAGAATTTCGAACGTCGTTTGTTCGGCTTTGAGCTGATCCTCGAGGGACTGCTCCGTCTCTCCGGTGAGCAGGTTATGGGTCTTGCGGTAGATTTTCTTCCGGTAACGATTCATTTGCTTGATTCGATGTATAACGTGCTGTTGGACGAAGTTAGCAGCCCTCGGATCCGGACTCTTCCCGGAGAGTACCGAGTAGAAGTGGAAGAATATCGTTCCGTTGTTCATCATACTTTCACTAGGCACAAAACTTCCATTGAAATTGTACACGCCGTCCGCATCTTCCCCAGACGTCCAATCGCCGTATACGAGGCTGTCTTTTTTCCAAAGTAGTGCTTCGGGTTTTCGAAAATGTAAATTGCCTTTTTCGTCTTCCGAGACGTACACGTAAAGATCAAAGATAGTTCCGTTGGACCACATGTTCGAACTCGGCTGCGCGCTAAGCGTCGTGTCAATGCCGTCCGGGGTCGGAGTGGTCGGACCTCGCCTGAAGAACGAACTCACGCAATAAACGATCAGAGCCCTCATCACGAGACCCTTGAAGATGGAGCCCATGGTGCTCGGAGGCTGTTGTTGCTGCTGCTCGTTGCCTTCGGTTCCATTCCCATCTCCATTGTTGGCAACGTCCTGCGCTCCCTCCTGCACGGCACTGTCCTGTTGAGGATCGCGCTCGAGAGCACGAAGACCCTCAGCCATTATGCGCTGTACCCGGGAACGCGCTCTGCCTCGTGACCGACGGACGCACGACGGAATTAGTTATCTTCCAAAACTTACAACGAACGGCGAGAGACCACTGCCGACAGACGACGACAACGGCGACGATTACCAACGCTAGGAGCAGCAGAACTAACAGCAGCAAAATCATTCGAGGGTTCAGCGTTGGATTTTACCCATATCGGGCGACCGAGATACTGTCCCGGTGCTTAGCGGGAGATTATTCCTCGGGGAGCTCCGAATCCTTCGAAGGATTCTCTGTAGCAGAGCATTTTCCGTGATGAAACTCCATGATATTGGAGCTCTAACGAGAGCCGAGGAGAATACGGGGAGTCTCAGCGTCGCGTATATTCCAACCGCAGCTTCTAAACATACAAACACTGAGTCGCGCGTGCGAACGTTCGAAATTTATTGGGATATGACTCCGAAGAAAATCACCGGATGGTCGCGAGGTCGCGAGTGGAGCAACCGGACTTCGATGTTACACCGCCTGACATCCGAGTTCCTGAATCCCTGATGAATGTTCACGGGACCTCTGTCACGGGGAACTCGTCAACGACCACGGTCAAGCCACGGTTCTTAGGACATCGCATTGCGCCGGCAAAACTAATTCTATGAGCCACATAACCTGCTGATATCAATGTTTGAGTTGATGGAAAAATAACCGCGAGTTTGTCCACAGGGGGCTACGGTGGAGCGTCGCGACCAAGAACCGGAGACGAAGACTGCCGCGTAGAAGGGACAGTTCGGACTATTCGACGAGGTTCTCCACGAGCATGTCTGCTAGAGCCTTGAGGCTCGATCTCATCACGGTTCAAAACCGATGCTCGTTGAGTTCCCCGACAATTCCACATATGGCGGCGCACGCTTGTGTTGTGTACTCAGGGCATGTCCCGCTTTATCTTTTCCACGTACTGGCGCGAGGACGATGGTTCTCCTGAGCGAAGATTCGCTCGGCCATGCTTGAGGAGTAGCACAACATTGAAGCCTCACGAGGAAGCCGTGGAAGTCCGCGCCGCAACGAGAAGAGGTGAAGTCCGCCTACAGGCCCCTTCTGGGAAAGCCTGGGTAATGTAGGGGTGGGAGGCGGGAGGATATCGCTGGAAGTTTTCGAAAAAGCAACCCATTGGAAACGATGTCGGATCGAAGGATACCGCATCGTCGATGAAACGTTGGATGGAACTAGAAAGCGGTTGTATAAATGCTGAGCTGAACTCGTTCTTCTCAGGGAGTTCTGGTGGGACGTATCGTTCATGGGAATGAATTTTCCCCTGTGGGAAGGTCATTGTCGGCTGAGTCCTGACTTCAAGAGCGCCCAACGACGATACCAACAGGTAGCACGTTCAGACAAATGAGTCCCACGTCGCAAATTTTGGGAGGCGTGAAGAGAGCTCGACCCAAAGCGCGGCTCGACTAATTCATGGAACGGGCTCATATGTAGCGGATAGATACACTTCGATTCGACTCCCGCTCGCTCGTTGCCTCCAAACGAGGGGATGTGATTAATTTTGATGTCATGCTCATAGTACTGACAATATATAGTCATACCCGAGCAATAACGGAGTCGTATTCACATAGCCTGCCTAGAGCTCGTCACTGGTGCAGCCGGCTCGAACCCCGTGATCCCGGAATCATCTTGAATTCCTCACCGGATCCACGCGATGGCAACAAGAAGCGTTCCTTCAAAGCGGAAAGCAATACGAAGCGCTCTCAGAGAACTTCGTACAACCCTTATTGGCGAGACCGAATCTTTGAATCCCACAGTGGCACAAAAGTCGGAAAATGCAGCGACATGTTTCATCAAGATCAGCCAATATCGGAGCAAACTTCATGAGATTAACAAAGACACCTCGGAGCATCCACTGAGGTTGCAAGAGACTTCATCGAGTGCGAAGCATCCGACAAGCAGTGCTTGGAAACGAGTGAACAGCTTTACTTCTTGATTTCTGCTGATCACCCGCTGAAGAAAACGCAACAACCACTACATCTTAAAGCTGAAACCCTCTTTTCTCTGGACTGTCCAGAAATAGAAGTTTTTGATGGGAGGGGCTAAACTTGGCTTTTGTGGAAAACAGTTTTCGAGAGCGAGGGTCATTTCAATGAGGAACTCTCTAAAGCAGGGGTTCTCAATCTTTCCCATCGCACGGACCACCGCTTGTCCGCTCAAAGAATCCCAACGGACCCCCTCCCTCAAAAATCATGATTTGCGCTGGATATTGTAATGCTTCAGCACACGAACGACTTTTCTTCGACGGGGGCGGCGATATTGCACTATGCTTCACTCTGGAACTCAGCTGAGCCTCCTCGGAATCATCCGCTCACCAGCACCTGAAGAAGAACCTGCAGGCAATCATTGGTCCATCTCCGCTGATTACGACAACAGAACAAAATACATGTATTTGTTCAGGTCAGAACCACCGTGTGATCTGGTTGTTGATTTTTGTTGTTGTGGCAGTTGACGTTCCAAAGAGTCGTTGAGCTGACGAGCACGTTTCCCTCGCTGAATGTTTAGGAACCGCGTCAGATCGACTTGGAAAAAAAGCAAAGAGCCTGAGAGGACCAGGAGGTCGCGCTGTGAATCTGTCACGAAATCGCTAAGTAAGGTGAGGTGCCTGCGAATGGCCTCATTCGAGGCCACTGAGAGTTATCCAACGAGGAACAGATTAAACAGATTCACCTCTGAACCATGACCAGGAGCGTATGGGACGCTTTTTTCTGTTATGGTTGTGAATGCTGGCGAGTCAAGGAGACTTTGAGTTGAGGAGCCCGTTTCCCCAGCTGAATTCGTGGAACCGGATCGGATCGAATGGTTAGAACCACGGTAATGGGAACAGAACATGTACGCGTGAGCGATCCCTTTTAAGCTTCGGACTCGATGGAAGGTTGACCAATGTGCAATGGAACAGTTCCTGGATCGAGCCTCAGGGAAAGAAGAGAGAGAGAGCTCTGGAGATGCCTGATGCTGCACGATTGGAAGGCAAGAATGGATGTTCCTGGCTGGTTTCGAAAAGGGCATCCATTTCCTCCTCACGGACCCCCGCGGAGCCCCAGAAATGACCGACGGACCCCTGGGGTCCGCGGACCCTAGGTTGAGAACCCCTGCTCTAAAGAGCACAAGTTCCTCTTATTAGAGTCGGATCTCAAGGAAAACAGCTTTGCCGAGAAACTTGCGACGGCGTAAGTCGGAATCAAGGACGGATATGATCTCGCCTGGCGAGACATGTCAGATCATTACGACTCCGCTCACGATCTCAAGACGACTCATATGCTCGCCTTGAGGGATGTGAGCAAGTCTTCCAAGGTGAATGACTGTAACAATCTTCGTCAATTGGAGAATCTTCGTCAAGTCGTTTGGAGCAAAGTCAATGCTCCGAAAGCGCTAGGAGTTGCAGCATCATCGTATGAACTGCTCGTACTCTTAGGCGTGAAGGAAGCATTACCCTTCGAACTGCGGAAGAAATTCATCCTCGAACACGAAACAGGCGATGTCACTCAAGCGAATTTGGAAAACATCTTCGATTTTCTGGATCGTGAATGCCAGGTGCTCCGGAAGACTTGGGAATCTCGTATAGATCGACCTCGATCGCTTCCCGAGGAGAGTTTTCCCAGGGAAAAATTCGGAACAGAACATACAAGCTAAGAATTTCAATCGACGTCATGTAGCCAAGCCTCCGTGTTACACGGTTGGCGATTATGTAGTTTTCCGTAGAGGCAGTAGTTAGCAGAACATCACGTTTTGTGGTCCTTTCCGTGAGGAAGCCATTCACGCGATTCAAGGTTCACTGAAAAGAATCACCTACATCGATGGTTCCGAAATAAAAACGGCTGCCATCAAGAACGTGAATAAATCCCATCCCAGGAGCGAAGAACTTTTTGGGGGGGGGGGGGGGGGAGAGTACTTACAATATATAGTCCTCCTCAAACAATAAAGAAGTTAGTATTCACATAACCTGCGTATAGTTCGTCACTCTCATCATCCTAGCTCCAGACGAGTCAAACAGGCGTCCAGCATGGAAACACTTTTGACAGGTCAGCGAGTTCTCGACGAGGTCCTGCTGTGATTTGAACTCAATCGGAAATACATGATTCGAGAAGAGTTTGATGCCGCAATTCTGGGCGTGTGACGTCTCTCTTCGCGGCCAGAAATCCCGTTACGAATTTACAACTTCAGCGAAAGGTCACTCGAGCATTAAAAGAATATAGTTCTGCCGGAAAGTGTCTCCCGGCACCCGTGAATTCAGACGACCCCTTCATACACGGAACGAACGCGACTCCCACGTCTCAAAAGAATGGCTAGCAATCACTTTGCTGGATATTCATTTCCCATGGAGAGCTGACATCCTGAGGGTGATCGGGAAGGAAAATAACGTTCGGGAAGATTCGGAGGTTGGTCTCCCATGACCGGGAAGCTCGTCGATCTCGGTTCCGGTTGAACGCTGGGTGAGATCCTCACGGAGCGCCCACGCCAGTTCAGCCGCACGCCGACGAACCACCGCGGAAAGAAAGCCGAGAGCAACCGAGAGAACACTAAATGATTCTGCATAGTTCATCTTGAATGGGGTTCTCGGGCGTTTCTGAATCAATAAGGCAGACTAGAGGGCTATTACAGCGATCTCAACCGTTTTCTGGAGTCGGTCGAACACTCGTTAACCAGTATAGTTCAGGTTCGCAATTGCGAAATCGACCGCACGAGGCTTCACCAGCATCGAGTCTTCCTACTCCTCGTCTTCTCATTTCGCAAACCATTTGAATCACATCTGTCATCTCGGTCCCGTGATATTATTTCATCCGCGAACGATGGTCCCTCCGGATACGAAACGAACGTTTTTGTTGTAGACCAGTGAACTCAATTTCAGTTTCGTCGTGCATCCCCGAGCGCAAGGGGGAACAATCATGCACCCTCAGCGTACAAAGTTGAATTTTCAATGGGGACGTGGGTAACTCAACAGCCGGTGAGGATTTCTCATTGCATACAACGGCGTGAGGATAGAATTGAATTTTGAAACGACCAGAATGAACAAAAATGTCATCAGTGAGAACTTTATGCTTTGCTGTGCTCTCCAGCTGCTCTTCCGAGGAGGTGTTCTCCGCGTTTTGTTCTCTGAACATTCTACTCCTACAGAAACACATGAAGAAAAATAACCGATACAAAACGCCAGATACCCAACGACCTCCGGAAATCTCCTATGCACCCCTTCGCCAATCTTGGAGTTGGAAAAAAGGCGAGAACCGATGATTGGATCACTGTTCACAAGACGTGCCTTAAGAGGAGGGCTTGCGTAAAATTCTTCGGTAGAAGAGGGCAACAATCCTCCTCAAGTGGACAAATCGCTCAATCGGGTGGCGTATGAAATTTTGCTTTCGCCTCGAGAAGCTGACTCCGAGCTGAGTAGCATGACCCAAACCAAAGACCATTCGGCGGCGGCCTGACCAATCGAGGTTTCCCACCGGTGGGCCTCCACCGAAAAGCAGTGCGTCCCTATGCATTCGATATCTGAAGCCTTCTCGTCCGCATTCGACTCCTGTGACCACGAAACTATACAATCCAAGATACCATCCTCAGCACAAGATCTGCACTGAAACAGTCAATGTCGCTCGTTCCGCCAGGACTCGACAAATCTCATCTCGAGCACATTCTTCTTCAAGGACTTATCTGGAGACACCGTTATTCAGGCGGGAACAGAAAGCGGGAAATTCACTCGGTGCTCAGATCTCCGTTACGGCATCGCCAAGCTAGATAGGACGGAGTTCTGCAACTTCGCGTGCTGTATGTAGGCTGAACAAACCGATTCTTCAGGCGCGAGAACCTCTAATAGTATCTTCCAGGTCGAACCATGAGAGCTCTTTTTGCGTCGAGAGCCTTCTCGGTGCATCTGGCTGCGGAGTCTCCAATCAGTTTCGGACTGCAGCTTCATTAGCCGCTCGTGGCTCAAAACGGAGCTTTCGCCTCAAATTAATTCGATTACGGCTTTCGGGGGCGGATACGGTTCAACTTCGTTTGTCGGATCATTTATCATGAGAATAGGGGTGCTCGAACAGGTTTGTCGGAGAACCATCGCGTTGATGTGAGTTTTTGCGATCGTTCGGGGATCTCGAAATGCTATATGCCTGAGCGTCTTGGGCCCGTGTGATCTTCCGCAGCGGCTCCTCCTGCTCACTGAGATCCCTCACCTCGAGTTGAGAAGGAGTGAATTCTCGGATTGCTCGGGAGGGCTTTAAAAGCCACGCGGCCAGAGTTCTCTTCATTCAGGATAGAGACTCCGAAGTTCGCTGTGCTCTTGAATTACTCTTAGGGTTCGTGCAGAGTTTCGTCCAGAAACGTGCTCCAAGCCAGTCGAGGATCCAAGTCGGACGCCTGACCTCTGTCTCAAATCAGCACTGAGCATTCGTCTTCAGGATGGGTATTCTCAGCTCTATCAGGATCATATTGAGCCGTACCAATGGTGACCGGAAACTGACAGACATTGAGATGCCGAGGTATTCACCCAACGGCTCCCAAGACCTCCCTGCGCCTCCGTACGAGGTTGCTGTTGCCAAAACCGACATAGATCACATCCACGATGGCAACAGCATCGAGAGCTTCGACGGAGGAATCGAAGCCAGCATTAGCGACAGCGCCAGCCTCCGTTGTCTCAACGAGAGCGACTGCGGTCTCAACAGAAGCCGGAGTCACATCGTTCCGATGCCAACAGTGAGTACTTTTTCCAACTCATCGGGGCCGAGTTTGATTCACAAGGTCTTGCGTTTCCTCTTCGTGCCGAAACGCGCAGCCAAGTTTTAGTCCAATATCTCCGTGTCACGTCAGCTGTCCTAGACAATGAAACGTTCAATGCTCGCGGCGGACGCTCCTCTCACGAGATATTAATTTGTGCTCTTCCGCAGGTCGTGCTCAATTCCCAGGAGAGCGTGCCCCCTCTCACCCATCAGAGGGAAATCCGCACCGCTGTGACTTCCGGAATTCTGAAGACAGTTCTGAAGTCAACGATCAAGGCCGGGCTCGTAGATACCACCCAGGAGCTCGTTCTTCGGGGGACTCACACGCTGGCCACAGACACCGTGGACGCCGGGGTCGTTGAGAAGCTTTCGTCCGTCTGCCCTTCGATGAGAGTCCTCACCCTTCAGAGTTTGAATCTCATCACTAGAAATATGAGATTCAGTGCTCATCTCCGAGACCTCCCGAATAACCTCGAGCGGCTTTCCTTGCGTGACTCCAGGTTCGACCCGAGGGAGTTCTTCGCCAACACGGACGACTCCAAAATGGGGAAACTCCGCGTACTCGATGTCGGCCGCGCCATCTTCGCTCGCGGAGGAGGGAACCACCTGACGCTTCCTTGGCTCGAACTCAAGGGTCTGAAAGAGCTTTATCTGGAGGGAGCTCCACATGTGAGGTCAGGAGCTTTCCTCTCGCGGATGCTGTGTGGCTTCCCAAATCTGGAAGTCTTAGACATCGAGGGGACGGAGCTCCAGGAGGAGGCTCTGCTGAGGATTGCCGCGCACGCTCCCAACCTCCGCGAGCTCTTCGTGGGCCAGACCGGGCTTAGGGACGTTTCCGTCCGTCTGCTGCAAGAGAACGGTTTTGGGTTCGAGTACTTGGAAACCATCTGTCTGAGCCAAACGGACATCTCAGGTTACGGTATCGGGGAGTTGATCGAGGTCTGCCCCTCTTTGGTTTCGATCACCGCGACGAGGTCACTCATCAGCGCCCAGACAGTCGCCGCCTTGGAAGCTTTCCGTCCTCAGCTCAAGATTGAGAGGGTCGAAGTCACCAGTATTTTCTCGGTCTTTCGCGACCAAGGTTGCGATCATTTCACTATGAAGTACTGTGAACGCGAGAACATGATGTAATATTGGATTGAGATTATTTGGTTAGAAACTTTATTCCCGGGAAGGTGTACATACTTCGTCAGTTGAACATAGCCATCTAATATATGTGTGAATAAAGAGACGATAAATGCAACAGATTGTAGAAATAATTTCGACGTCATGATGCGATCTTTGTTACCAGAGCAAGGGCTGACGCATCAATGTGGCCGCGAGAGAGTGAATACTCTCTCCCGAAGTATCACGACTTCCGAGACTCAGAAAGGAATAGAATAGTGCATCGAGGGGAGCCAGACTCTCTGGAATCGGCGTGGAAGAAGCGAAATGAAGATTCAGGGAAGACCGCCGAAGCGAGGACGAAATTTTTGTCCCAACAACGGCAATCGAGACCGCTAAAGCCCAACAAACGGGTCTGATCTACATGTTCTTGGATGATGCGGATGCCTTTTTTTTCCTCTCAATTATCTGGAGTTGGAGGAAATCCCTTCGGACCCCGGGGATAGAACCCATTGATCCATCGACCCGGTAGTGTGGTGTCACCACTAAAACCTCCCTTCTCCACGCCGGTAACCGATGATACGAATGCCTGAAGTTTCCTTGATCGACGGAAGCCGAGGCAAACCCTAGAGGAAAGATGAATGATTCCGGCACTGATTGAGCTCATTGAACACCTCTCTGAAGACACCTTCATCTTCATTCGATTCGACTACTTCTCTCAAGGGGGATCGGCTTCAGATTCGCGAGAAAAGGCAGTTTCGAAGCCTAAGGAGGTGATCTCAGGATCGATGTCACCTGACTTCTCGAAGTCTAGTGGGGTGATTCCCACTCATCCTCTTGGATTAGAGAGACGCTGTCAACACCATCACTTGGGACGCAGTCAATGACGCTCTCCAGAAGCCTGAGATTTCCCCATAGCTCGGACGAGTTCCGAATTTGTACCTACAGGACCGCGGCAACATCTCCGAAAGACTGCGTCGTGAGTCCAGGCGGGCGTTCCGCAGAGTTCGATCTTGGAGTCAATACTGTGAAACATAGCGTACGACAGCGTCTCTCAGAGTTCGGTTTCCTCCGCCACCTTGGGCTACGCCGACGATCTGGCCCAGCTGATCACCGAGCCGGATATCAACCTTTCGCGGATGTATGCGAATGAGAGTCTCGCTTCCATCTCATCTTGGATGTCGGACAAGGGCCTGCGCATGGCGCCGTTGGACAGTCGTTGGCCATCTTTCTCAACGGATGCAAGCCCCCGCCTCCTTCCATGCATATCAGACTCGACGGGGAACAAATTGCCTTGCGACTAGCACGACCAAGTACCTGGGCGTCTTACTGGACACCGGGCTGACAGGGAAAGCCCACTTGACATACGCGATGGCGAAGACGACCTGGACATTCCAGGCACTCTCAAGACTCTTTCCCAGAGTTACTGGAGCAAACGAATCCAGGAAACGAGTGCTGGCCTCAGCTGCCGACAGCGTCATGAGGTATGCCGCGCCACTCTGGGCCCTTCGGCTCCGGTCACCAGGAATCTTCTCGACCGGACTTAGCGGCCACTCTGCGTGGGCACTTCACGGACGAATCGCACAGTATCAACGCTTGGAATACAGGTCCTGGCGGGGCAGATCCCCTACGACCTTCGAACGAGAATTCTCGAGAGACCAGCGAAATGGACGGCATTTCTGAGGGGACTGGCTCTCCTTCGACAGGGTTCGCGGCGTGGCAGAGAAGATGGAACGGAGTCAACCCACCGAACCCCGGAGCCTGGCGTAGCCGCTGCGCCCCGAGCATCGAGGAAAAGGTCAGCAGCAGGCACCGCTCTCTCACATACCCCCTCGCATAAGTGCTCAGCGGCCACGGCTCAGGCGCGGAAGACACAGCGCGACACGCACTCGAGGATTGCCCGGAAACAGAGTTCATCAGGCTGGAGGAGTGTTGCCTGATTTCGACTTATGTTTCTCGGCCGGTGGACGGGTCCGCGCTAGTGAGCTTTATGTTGGAGGGACGAAAAAAAATAGGGAGGTTATTCCTGGATCGGTCTTTTCATATACTTGGGAGTCTTGATAAGTGATTCCAGTATGGACCTCACCACTCCCCTTGGGGTCTAGGAAGGTGATTCTCCTACACCTCACCAAAAAAAAATGTAGGTGATTCCGCGGCCGGTCCGACCGGACTTCTAATGGACAACATGCGCTGATAAGTCGAATAAGAAGATGGTTTGAAATCGTGCTGACCCAATGAAGAGGGAGAAAAGTACCTCTATGCCAGAAACGGCCAGATTGTGTTCGCTCATATGTGTGACCGGGATACGAATATCAGCCCTGAGCTCCCTGGGCGCTTTCATTATTTGGTCGTACCTTTCACGATCTCTGATATGGAGTTGATTCGCGATTTCGGCTCGAAAATCGTCTTGTGCTATTCTGCGTGGTCTGCTATCCTTTTCGCTCCTCCCACGCCGATTCCAGAGAGTCTGGCTCCCCTCGATGATCTATCCTATTCCCTTCTGAGTCTCGAAAGTCGTGATACTCCGGGAGAGAGTATTCACTATCTCGCGGCCACATTGATGCGTCAGCCCTTGCTCTGGTAACAAAGATCGCATCATGACGTCGAAATTATTTCTACAATCTGTTGCATTTATCGTCTCTTTATTCACACATATATTAGATGGCTATGTTCAACTGACGAAGTATGTACACCTTCCCGGGAATAAAGTTTCTAACCAAATAATCTCAATCCAATATTACATCATGTTCTCGCGTTCACAGTACTTCATAGTGAAATGATCGCAACCTTGGTCGCGAAAGACCGAGAAAATACTGGTGACTTCGACCCTCTCAATCTTGAGCTGAGGACGGAAAGCTTCCAAGGCGGCGACTGTCTGGGCGCTGATGAGTGACCTCGTCGCGGTGATCGAAACCAAAGAGGGGCAGACCTCGATCAACTCCCCGATACCGTAACCTGAGATGTCCGTTTGGCTCAGACAGATGGTTTCCAAGTACTCGAACCCAAAACCGTTCTCTTGCAGCAGACGGACGGAAACGTCCCTAAGCCCGGTCTGGCCCACGAAGAGCTCGCGGAGGTTGGGAGCGTGCGCGGCAATCCTCAGCAGAGCCTCCTCCTGGAGCTCCGTCCCCTCGATGTCTAAGACTTCCAGATTTGGGAAGCCACACAGCATCCGCGAGAGGAAAGCTCCTGACCTCACATGTGGAGCTCCCTCCAGATAAAGCTCTTTCAGACCCTTGAGTTCGAGCCAAGGAAGCGTCAGGTGGTTCCCTCCTCCGCGAGCGAAGATGGCGCGGCCGACATCGAGTACGCGGAGTTTCCCCATTTTGGAGTCGTCCGTGTTGGCGAAGAACTCCCTCGGGTCGAACCTGGAGTCACGCAAGGAAAGCCGCTCGAGGTTATTCGGGAGGTCTCGGAGATGAGCACTGAATCTCATATTTCTAGTGATGAGATTCAAACTCTGAAGGGTGAGGACTCTCATCGAAGGGCAGACGGACGAAAGCTTCTCAACGACCCCGGCGTCCACGGTGTCTGTGGCCAGCGTGTGAGTCCCCCGAAGAACGAGCTCCTGGGTGGTATCTACGAGCCCGGCCTTGATCGTTGACTTCAGAACTGTCTTCAGAATTCCGGAAGTCACAGCGGTGCGGATTTCCCTCTGATGGGTGAGAGGGGGCACGCTCTCCTGGGAATTGAGCACGACCTGCGGAAGAGCACAAATTAATATCTCGTGAGAGGAGCGTCCGCCGCGAGCATTGAACGTTTCATTGTCTAGGACAGCTGACGTGACACGGAGATATTGGACTAAAACTTGGCTGCGCGTTTCGGCACGAAGAGGAAACGCAAGACCTTGTGAATCAAACTCGGCCCCGATGAGTTGGAAAAAGTACTCACTGTTGGCATCGGAACGATGTGACTCCGGCTTCTGTTGAGACCGCAGTCGCTCTCGTTGAGACAACGGAGGCTGGCGCTGTCGCTAATGCTGGCTTCGATTCCTCCGTCGAAGCTCTCGATGCTGTTGCCATCGTGGATGTGATCTATGTCGGTTTTGGCAACAGCAACCTCGTACGGAGGCGCAGGGAGGTCTTGGGAGCCGTTGGGTGAATACCTCGGCATCTCAATGTCTGTCAGTTTCCGGTCACCATTGGTACGGCTCAATATGATCCTGATAGAGCTGAGAATACCCATCCTGAAGACGAATGCTCAGTGCTGATTTGAGACAGAGGTCAGGCGTCCGACTTGGATCCTCGACTGGCTTGGAGCACGTTTCTGGACGAAACTCTGCACGAACCCTAAGAGTAATTCAAGAGCACAGCGAACTTCGGAGTCTCTATCCTGAATGAAGAGAACTCTGGCCGCGTGGCTTTTAAAGCCCTCCCGAGCAATCCGAGAATTCACTCCTTCTCAACTCGAGGTGAGGGATCTCAGTGAGCAGGAGGAGCCGCTGCGGAAGATCACACGGGCCCAAGACGCTCAGGCATTTAGCATTTCGAGATCCCCGAACGATCGCAAAAACTCACATCAACGCGATGGCTCTCCGGCAAACCTGTTCGAGCCCCCCTATTCTTATGATAAATGATCCGACAAACGAAGTTGAACCGTATCCGCCCCCGAAAGCCGTAATCGAATTAATTTGAGGCGAAAGCTCCGTTTTGAGCCACGAGCGGCTAATGAAGCTGCAGTTCGAAACTGATTGGAGACTCCGCAGCCAGATGCACCGAGAAGGCTCTCGACGCAAAAAGAGCTCTCATGGTTCGACCAGGAAGATACTATTAGAGGTTCTCGCGCCTGAAGAATCGGTTTGTTCAGCCTACATACGGCACGCGAAGTTGCAGATCTCCGTCCTATCTAGCTTGGCGATGCCGTAACGGCGATTGCAATCTCAATTTTTCGAGTCTCTGCGTTGCTGTGATCTCGATTAACTCCTTCGATACGGTAGAGTGTGGTATCCCGAGAGCCCATTTTCGCTCATTTCTCTGTCGATGATGTTCCTCAGTGTCTTCAGCTATTTGCTGCATTGCGATATGTGAGTTGCGAGACAGCAGTGGCTCCTCAGAGAATTTTCAAAATTTCGAAACGGTCGACGCTGCAGACTGTTCTCGCGTTGAGTCTCTGGATCGCCTTGTTCGCCTTTTCAGTCAACTTTTTCCGATGTTGGGCTGAGTAGTCTTTTTCGGCTCCGCATTCCGATTCCGAATTCGATCGTCACCTCCAAAAGAGAAGTTGTCGCTAAAAATGTGCTATGTACAGGCTGACGAGGATCGAAGGTAGGGGACATTCTCGACAAAATCAGGTAGCTATGGACACTTCCTTCGGGGTCTTCCTATGGTCAACATATCGAATGAAAATGACGTTGCTTCCTGAATGTGTTTGATGAGCTCAATCAATCGGACTCATTCATTCTCCTCAAGGAGTCGCCTCAAATTCCGCCGATCAATGCGACCGGAGGCGTTCGCAGCATCCAAGAACACGACCCGAAGAAGATCAGACCCGTTTTTTGAGCTCCGGCGATCTCGAATACCGCTGTGAGAACAAAAATGTTGTTCTGGCCCTGGCGGTCTTTCCTGGAGCCATTCCGCATCTCCGGTAGGTGGGATGCTTCCTATGCCAATTTTCCTATGAGCTCCCCCAGTATTTTGGTGAATACTCGATTCTTGACATCGGATTCTTGACATCGGATACTTGACATGAGGGCGACGAACACGTCGTTCGGGTGTGCGGAAAAGGAATCTATTCGTCAGAAGAACTCCCTTTCTGGATTGGACTCCACCCCGACTCAACACCGATAGACATCAGAAGCAGAAAGGAAACGAAGGCACCCGTGCCCTGGTGCGAACCAGTATTTTACAGTCATTTATGTCATCACAGAGCCTCTTCGATGGATCGTACTGAGACTCCGATTTTGCGCCCCCTCAACTCTTTAGGTCGCGTATCTTGTTTTGATTCCGGTTCAATTTCTGCTGCAGTGAAGCAGATCGACAGAACTCCGAATTCGCCCCCTCGAGAGACAGAGATCCGTGCACGCTGCTGTGATTGAGATCAGTTAAATTTTCATTGCAGTCTTTAACTTTATGGGGGAAGGTTCAGCGCCGGAGAGATTCACAGAATTCCATCTATTCCGCGCTTCTCAGCTCTGCGACCCTTACTTCCTTGAGGCCAGATCCCGATGCCCAAGGGATTTGAACGCAGAGGCATTTCTAAACGAAGTTCTGCGCGTGTAGGAACTGGGAGATTCTGATAATGCCACCCCCCCCCCCCCCCCCCCCACACTTGGGGGAATGGAAAAGCTATTGTGAGTGACCTCGTGCACTCAAATATGAAGAAAAGATACCAGAATTCCGTACGCAGTGTTGAGAGTATGTTTTCATTGAACCATACGATGGGAGAGGCATGCAACGTGATGCGGACCCTGTCCAGAGCGGCCTGCGATGGCTCATCTGGGATGACATGCCATCGAGTCAAAAATCTCCGAGACAGGGCCTCGACCCTGTTGCCGAGGCGAGCGGCGACTTCGGATAGCGAAGAAGTCGCCGCTGGCTCTCTGACTTGACTCAAGGAGCGCCAATGTGCGCTGGTCGCCAGGTCGGTATCTATCTTGGATAACCCGATAATCAGAGCACTGTACTGAGAGGATGACTTCGGAAGCTCCCACAGAGCTTAGAGCATTATTTGTTTTCTTCTTGTGCGGGATCGTAATGAGGAGGCAGTCTTCATGAAGCGGAGCGGAGAGATGCACGTTGATTGATGAAGCTGCTAGATTGCTGATGTTGATCGTTGAGTGTTTTGCGAAATGTGTTGTTATTGATTCGAATGCAACTCTTCTTCGTTCTCACGATCACTGATATAATGTGGAGTGTGACCTGAGTGAAAATGAACCGACGCTGAAAGTGAGATAAGCTCCGCTCAGCCCGCGTTGTTATTCCATCGGATCTCTATTTGTAAATGACCGCTTCGCCGCAGGTAATTCAATTCCTTTCGGTTAATTCATATATCTATTGCGATAGCTTACACGGGCTGGAAGCGAGCTCAGCCCGGGCGATATCACGAAGAAGCTCCGCTGGAAGCGCGCGTTTTTTTTCCAATCAACGGGAGCTTCTCCATGGAGTCGAGAAAGGTCAGGAGTCGAGACGCGATTCCCGGCGCTATCAGAACCGCGACAGCAACAGTAGCATCATCCACACTTTCCAGCGGATTAGCTGTCATCTTCGAAGTCGATTGGGGCCCCGCGAGAAGAGTGTGAATCCGCCTATTCCGTTTCCGGCGCAAATTGGGCTCGTTTTCCAGTCCGATCAGCCCCAATTCCACGACTAGCGGTGCAAATCAGAATACACTACATTGATAAGGGGAATGCTTGGGATTTGTAAAATCATTTGCTTGCCAAGCTCACGTAGAACCTGCTGAGAACAGGAAAGCCAACGACTCATGTAAGGTCACAACCCGTTGCGGCCAGTGACTAAGGGACCCCGAAGATTCAGGTCCCAAAATGTCTACGCCGTCTGACCGTTGAGAGCCAGCTGACATAACAACATGCTTGGATGTGGATGTGTGCTTTCACGTTAATGAAGGCAATCTTAGTTTCACGAGAGGGAGTGGGACTGCAGTAAATTTCATCTTTGAGAGTTTGCCCGGCGCATCTACAGAACCTGAGCAGAGTTATGGCCTTCCAAAGAAATATCGCGATCTCTGTATGACACAAAACCATGGAATCGTCGGAGATCACAGAAAGCGCTCCGAGAGACTCATTCCTCCACTCTCCTAAGGTGAGAAGTAGCGAATTCTCGGATGGGTCGGAAGGGATTCCGAACTTACGCGACCAGAGTTTCGTCCAGAAACGTGCTCCAAGCCAGTCGAGGATCCAAGTCGGACGCCTGACCTCTGTCTCACATCAGCACTGAGCATTCGTCTGCAAGATGAGTATACTCCGCTCGATCAGGATCATATTGGGCCGTGGCAATGGTGACCGAAAAGTGACAGACGTGGAGATGCCGAGGTATTCACCCAACGGCTCCCGAGACATCCCTGCGCCTCCGTACGAGGTTGCTGTTGCCAACACCGACATCGATTACATCCAGGATGGCAACAGCATCGAGAGCTTCAACGGAGGAATCGATGCAAACATGAGCGACACCGCCAGCCTCCGTTGTGTCAACGAGAGCGACTGTGGTCTCAACAGAAGCCGGAGTCACATCGTTTCGATGCCAACAGTGAGTACTTTTCCCAACTCATTGGAGCCGAGTTTTTTTCAGTGGTCTTGCGTTCCCTCTTCGTGCCGAAACGCGCAGCCAAGTTTTAGTCCAATATCTCCGTGTCATGTGAGCTGTCCTAGACAATGGAACGTTCATTGCTCGCGGTGGACGTTCCCCTCACGGGAGATTAATTTGTGCTCTTCCGCAGGTGGTACTGATTTCCCAGGAGAGCGTGCCGCCTCCATCCGTACCGCTGTGACTTCCAGGATTCTGAAGAGAGTTCTGAAGTCGACGATCAAGGCCGGGCTCGTAGATACCACCCAGGAGCTTGTTCTCCAGGGGACTCATACGCTGGCCACAGACACCGTGGACGCCGAGAAGCTGTCGTCCGTCTGCCCATCGATGACAGTCCTGACCCTCCAGAGCTTGAATCTCATCACCTGAAATATGAGATTCAGTGCTCACCTCCGAGATTTCCCGAATAACCTCGAGCGGCTCTCCTTGCGTGCGGAAACCACCTGATGCTTCCTTGGCTCTGGAGGTCTTGGACATCGAGGGGATGGAGCTCCAGGGGGGGGGGGGGGCTCCGCTGAGGATCGCTGCACACGCTCCCAGCCTCCGCGAGCTCTCCGTGGGCCAGACCAGGCTTAGGGACGTTTCCGTCCATCGGCTGCAAGAGAACGGTTTTGGGTTCGAGTACTTGGAAACCATCTGTCTGAGCCAAACGGACATTTCAGGTTTCGGTCATGGAGAGTTGATCGAGGTGTGCCCCCCTCTGGTTTCAATCAGAGGGTTGAACCATCAGCTCCCAGACAGTCGCAGTTCTAAAAGCCTTCCGTCCACAACTCAAGAAATTGAGGGTGGAGATCACCCGTATTTTCTCATTCCGTCGCGATTAAGGTAGCGATCATTTCACTCCGAAGTACGATCATTGGTAGAAGGTGATGTAATCTTGGATAGAGATTGTTTGGTTTGGTTGGAGAAACCTTTCCGCTAGACAGGGACACATACTTGATGAGTTGAGCGAAGGCATTTGATGCATGTGGTAATAAAGGGAGGAAAAATGCAACTAATTTTGGCAATAATTCTGACGGCATGATGCGATAGTGGTTAACAGAGCGGGGGCAAACTATGGATTTCCCTGTTATGCATCCGATGCTTCCGATGCAGATCCGAACTATGCTTTCGCGTTTAGTCTCTGGATTGCTTGGTCGGCTTTCTCTGACAGTTTAGGCCAGTGGTTCTCAAAGTGGTCGATATCGACCCCCAGGGGGTCGATGGCTGATCTCCGGTTTACCTAGGTGATGCCGGGGTGG